>CP129452.1:33370000-33952500 GCA_030445155.1 Quercus variabilis | reverse complement strand
AAATTCAATTATATTCTTCAAAATTATGTTATACTTTTTAAGTTTCAAATAAATTATTCAAATTCCTCATCCTCTTAAAGGAGATTATCATGATAATAAAAAAATCATAAAAACATTTCACTTAATATTACACAAATATAGGCTCACTCAAATGCATAATCAATATAGTGTTTTGATATAAATTCAATTATCACTTCCAAAATAACTAAGCATTAACTCAAATAAAAATCAAACCAAAGTCATAAGAGGGAGAGAGACTACTTGTGATGGTGAACTCAAAAATACAACACCCATACGTATTAACCCAAAATAAATTTTTAAAAAATACAATGATTTATCAACCTAACGTAGAGTTGCAAGGTAGAATATAAAATCAAGAGAGAGAATAATCAATTTTTCAAGATAAAATAATAGAGAGAATAATAAATTTATAGAAAATAAGATGAGAAGAAAAAGAGTAAAAATAATAGATATAGTAATAAACACTAAATTGTCCAAGTTATGCTATATAATAAAATAATATTATATTATATTTCTTATATACTATCTTTCTAATTCAATAAGATAACTTCTATGACTATTGTTGACCAAGGTCCCCATCCATACTTGACAATATTGACGCTTATATTCATCTCAAGCTTAGTTACCATAATTTGTAGGAAATTTAGTAGTCATTAAGTTTAAAGAGGATTTGCAAAAGAGTATGATACAACCATGGTGAAAAAATTAGATATAAATTTTATGCTCAATAAACTATAGTATATTCCTTCTCCAAAAAAAAAAAAAAAAAACTATAGTATATTCTTGAGAACCTAGGATCAAATTCCATCATAGAGAAGCATAGGGTGGAATGTGGAGATGAGATTCTCTCTGTTGTCCATAAGCTTGGATCAAGTCATCAAACAACAAAAATAATAAAAACCTGAACACAAAAATTCATCAACCTAAAGTAAAGATGCAAGAAAAATAATTAAATCCACCAAAAAAAAAAAAAAAAGAGAGGGAGGGAGAAATAAATAACATTTTGTGTATGGGAAAAGAAAACTATGCCTAAAATGAAAGAGCGAATTGTAAATTTATAGTAAATGGATAGGAATAAGAAAAGTCAAAAATAAAAAGGAAGATAAAAGGATAGATGAAACGTGAAATTAAAGTAGATAGTAATGGGGATATGAAAAGGTAAAAGGGAGGGACAATGTTGGAAAATGTGTGAAAATAAGTTGAGAAATTAATGATGGGAATATGAGGGGTTGAGAAAGAGAAAAGATGATTGATTATAAAGAATGTGTGAAGTAGGAAACCAAAAACAAATTGTGACATGGTGATGATTTTTGATTTAGAATTGATAATAGTAGTTGTATTCCCTCGTCATTTGAATCACATAAGATGATAAGAATGCAATTTATAGTCCATATCTTGCATTTTTGTCCCCTTCTATGTTGGCTTAAAGAAGGATTTCTTTTCCACTTGTAGTTTGATCTTGTACAAAATATTTGTGATCATGTTGTACACTCATTTTGTGATTGTGAAGTTGTATGATGTTGTTAGTTTGTAATTTTCAGGTTGTTTAGAATTGTAATTTATAGTGCTATATGTGTTTTAGGGATTAGTGATTGCTCTAGTTATTAGAATTAATTTTTCATTGTCAATTAAGTGAACAAAAACTATTCATATACCGTCCACTATAAAGCCCAAGCCTTATAATATTTAATATATTTTTCAATTATAGCTAACATTTAATGTTTTCCTCAATAAAGCTCAAGCCAAATAGTCTTTTGTGCTATACTAACTATTCAATTGCCACTTTCCTTATAATAACAATAATAATAATTAAAATTAAAAGACAGTATATATATATATATATATATCCAAATTATCAAAACTCTTATATAAATTAATTATTAATAATTTTGAAGTAGATGAAAAGCTATTAATATCCACATCATTTATTTTACCTAGAATTAATTTTTCATTATCGATTAAGTGAACAAAAGCTATTCATATACCGTCCACTATAAAGCCCAAGCCTTATAATATTTAATATATTTTTCAATTATAG
Source organism: Quercus variabilis (assembly GCA_030445155.1). NCBI lineage: Eukaryota > Viridiplantae > Streptophyta > Magnoliopsida > Fagales > Fagaceae > Quercus > Quercus variabilis. The sequence continues at coordinate 33,950,441 of CP129452.1, read as the reverse complement.
CTAATGTTTAATGTTTTCCAATATAAAGCTCAAGCCAAATAGTATTTCACGCTACGATAACTATTCAATTGCCACTTTCCTTAAAAAATCAAAAGACTATATATATATATATATATGAACTATCAAAAATCTCTCATAATTAAATTATTAATAATATTGAAACAGCTGAAATAATCATTAATATCCAGTTCTTCAGCTCTTCCTCTCTCTATTTAACTAAATTACTTCTTCATACCTATTCAATTGCCACTTTCCTTATTAAAAAAAAAATTAATTAAAAGACAATATATATATATATATATATATAAATTATCAAAACTTCTATATAAATTAATTATTAATAATTTTGAAGTAGATGAAAAGTTATTAATATCCACATCATTTATTTTACCTTTACATAATTAAAGGTGAAATAAAATGTTGGAAAATGGGATTTTTAAATTGGATAACTTTATTTTTTATGCAATTTATATTATTACCGGAGGACATATCCTTGGTACCTATTTAATAGATGTGGAGGATATAGTTGAATTTAAATGTTGAATAAAATGAGTCAAGATTTATTTTGATTGTTAAATAATGAAGTTTTTATTTCTGCTTATATGAGTAAAGTTCATGGAATAGTAGTAGCCATAGTTGCCGGCTGGTGTTGATGTGATTCATTATTTTTTTTATATTTTACTATTTATTTTTGTCAGTGCTAGTGTCTAATTGGATACTCTTGATTCATGTATCTCATGGGGTCAAAAATTTTGCTACTTTATTTATTTATTTATTATTTTAATGATAATCAAAGTAGGTAGAAGTTAAGAATGTAGGTAGTACAACTTGCATAAGTTTTGATTTTCCAAAAAGGTTTTATTATTAATGGATCGAAAACTTTTATTTGATTGTTTTGACACAATATGAATTCCTATATCTAAATCCCATTCCTTCCTCCTAGTTATAGCTGTTAAGCTTTAGTTGAAACACAAATATTTTTCCGATAAGCTTTTTTTATTTTCATTCAGTAGGTTGAAATTAGCATTCATTTGATAAAATATTGAATATAATTTAGCATATCCTTGTCAAAGTAAATGAAAGATCATATATGCTAATTGTATGGTCTTACAATTGCACATTTGTTTGATAGTTCTTTTGTTCTTGTTTGAAGCAACGTTATCAAAATCGGGATTCTATATAGGATCGTGGGAGATAGGTGAGATCATGGATCATAAGATCCTATATTATTTGAGAAAAAAACAAAAAATACATATTGGTATGTTAAATAATCACATAAATTATACATTCATTCATAAAAAATTAAAAAAAAAAATTGCACCCATTTGATGTAATTATCATATGTCAACACATCTATTTGTAAACATCATTTAAAGAGGCCAAAAATCTCAAAATGTGACAATTTATTTGGATGTTATTTTTTATTTGAGCCCAACTGACACTCTATCTCTCTACATTAGAATAAAAAAACTTGGTATATTGTGATGTTATTTTTCATTTAGGTCCAACTAAGTCTTCTATCAAGTTAAAGAAGATTACAAAAAATCAGGATTGTTTGGAATTGTCAAAATCATATGGTCATACCAATCCTAAACAATTGTAGAGATCCTTGAAAAATCCAGATCATTTTGGGTAGGTGGGATCATAAAATCATAGGTTCATAGGATCCAGATCAGGATTTTGACAACCATGGTTTGAAGTAATTTTTCAGCTTCCTTATCAAACAAAATAAATTACAGCACACTCTATTGCATCATCAACATTGAGTTGAATTCTATACCTGCATGTGCAAATATCTAATTTGATTAAAAGCTTTTTATTAAAAAATAAACTTTTATGTTTACATATGTTGTATGATTGTAAAATTGATAATTTATATTTTACCTTGAAATTGGAAAATCAAAGTTGCTTTTACAATGGTTACACCAAAAATCATTTTCAAATTTAGCTTTTTTGTTACACTTTGCGCATCCGATATAGTACCATCCAAAGTTTGTTTCAATATTTTATATTGTTGCAAGGCATGTGAATATAGCTTCTTGAAATATAAAAGAAAAAAATAACTTTTTTGTTAAGTTTATTGAAAACTAAATACATTATTGGTGTAATGTTATTGAAAAAAAAAATTGTAGAGTACCTAATTATCTAACTCCCATTCCAAGGATATTATTTGCTTGATTTTCCTTCTATTTTTTGTGATCTTTTTTCAAGAAGTATTTCCTCCTTGAATTGTAGAGGAATTCCTTCAATTTGAGTATTTTCCACATTTCTTGATAGAAGATTAAAATTAAAATATAGTTAACAATTATTGAATACAAATGTTGTTATTGTACTAAATTAATGTATTTGGATTATTTAAAAAAAAATAATTGATTAGAGTAAATCAACAATCAAAGGAAAAAAAAAATAAACATCCTAAAATACAAAATTTAATCGCATCAACCAAAAGTAGAGTTCTAAAGAGTACAAAAATTTATCAACCTAAAACAAAAACGCAAGAAAAAAAAAATCAACCAAAAAATTGAGAGAGAGAAAGAGAGAGAATCTTTTTTGTGAGGAAAACTATGCAAAGAATGGAAGAAAGAATGACAAATTTATAGTAAAATGTGTGAATAAGAAGATACAAAATAAGGGACGATGAAGAGAAAGATGAAGAGTGATATTAAAGTAAAGGGTAGTGGGGAGAGTAGTGGGGAGATTAAAAAAGTAAGGGAGGGAGAAAGGTATGGTAAAATGGTGTGAATAATAAGAGACAAAATAAGGTAAGATGAAGGGAAAAACGAAGAGTGATATTGAAGTAGTTGGGAGATGAAAAGATAAAGGAGGGAGAAAGCCTGGAGAAAGCATAAATATTTAAAAAAAAAATGAGTAAATGTTAAAAAAAGATTATAGAAAAAATGGAAAGAAATAGAATAATAATGTGGGCGCTGATGTGACTTCACTAGAGCATAACAATAATAAATACTACGCTTTAACTTTCAGATGTATATAGATATAGATAATGTTCTATCTGTTATATGTCTATTGAACCCATCGTCTATGAGATATGCAATAAGTCTTTCATACCAAACTCTAGAAGCTTGCTTCAATCCGTTGGGGGCTTTCTTCGAACATTACACATGATGGATCAAATGGATACACAAACCCTTTCAATTGCTCTACATAAACTTTTTTAAGTAATCTATTCAAGAAGGTACTCTTCACATCCATTTAATAGAGTTTGAATCCCATGAACAAATATATGAATAGCAAGATCGTAATGGACTTAAGTCTAACACTTGCACACTAGCTAGCGTAGATATACTCCAAATTCTACAATAAACTCAAATGTTCCTTATGTGCTTATACAAAAAATACTTTCTAGAGTTCATAATAATGGAGTATTTATAATTTATCTACAGTGAAGCAACTAATTAACACTTACCACTCAAAAAAATAAAAAATAAAAAAACCTAACGAATCATGCACATTTAGGTGCATCCTAATAGAAATTAAAGCTTAATTTCAACAAGCTCTTCGGTCAATGATTGTGGATAACCTAGTGTAAACAAACATAATGTTGCTGAGAGTCTGAGACTTGATTTATTTAGATTATTCAACTAAGGTATAGCTCTGATAAATTATATAATGTCTCAAAAGCTTAAACTACTCCCTCACATGTGGGCCTAACATGTGAAATTTTTTATTTTTTAAATAAGAGGTAAAGTTGAGATAGGATTTGAATTCAAAACCATCTTCTCTAATACTATAATAAATTACCAAATATCTTAAAAGTGTAAGTTGTTAAGAAATGATGAATTCAACCAATATTCTAACAGGCCCCTTGATTTAAATGGCATGCCTTAGGTTTTTATGGACAAGTTAAGTCACTGAATCTGACCTGGGTGAAAGAGTAATGAAATTAAATTTCTAGTAGCTTGGCAGAAACATTAAGGAATAACTTCCATTAACAAAATATGTACTTCGCATTCAGGTTGGGTTTTATATCTAAAAGTATCTTGCTATTGTCAAATTTTCATGGGCACCAAACATTCTGTTTCAAGAAAAGACGCTTCCTAGCAGAAGCTTACATGTTCTTGTGACTTTCCTAACTCTGCTAAATTTAAGTCAGCTAAGTTGCACCTCAAATTAGTTTGAGAGGAAACTTTTCCCTTCTTGAGAGGAATGCGATTATACCTTAAGTGTGCGTTTGGGAAGCGCAAAAGCGTTTGCATTTCTCCCTTTTTTTTTTTTTTTTTTTTTTTTACTTTTACTTTTTAGCGTTCCCAGAGATGAAAAGTTTGACTTTTCTGTGAACAGTGCATACTGTGCACAGTTTATGGACCCACAAATTTCATTTTTTAATCACTTTTTTTATTAAAAATAAGTCTCACGGTACTATTCATACATTTAAAAATTATTAGTTGCATAGTTATTTTGGCTTAGTTTGCTACCATTGACTAGAAAAATATGCACTTAGCATTCTGGGTGGATTTTATTCTAAGAGTCTTGCTATTGTCAATTTGTTATGGTCTTCACACATTCTGTTTGTTTCAAGGGAAGACGCTTCCTGGCAGAAAGCTTATGTGTTTTTGTTACAAACGCTGCAAATTTTAGGTCGGATTAGTTGCTACTCAAATTTATCCTCTTAGCTGCATATAGTTATTGAGGCTTAGCTTGCTACCAATACCATGAACCATCACAATTAACAAAGTCATAGAGAAGATAACTTGAACAACGCTAACAATTACAGTGGAAGCAATATGCCCATAGCAATTACATTATTGAGATTTTTGAAGCAATGCTTCCATTGAATCTACACAAAGCAACTCTAGGCTAGAAAGGTAAATATAAAAAACAAAAATGCAGAACATATACTCATAACTAAACATAAAAGAGCTCAATCTCAATTGATTTCTCTTCAAGACTTCAAACTGGATGTCACACTAATGTTGGATTGAGCCGAAGCATTTGAGTTGTTGCTCTGTGCCTGTGAGCTTTGGCTGGAGGATGATTCAGTGAAGAAAATTATGTGCTCCTGTTCATCAACAAACACCTGGAGAGATCTTGGAACCGGGGCTGGGTTCACACCCAAAACTCCCTCAAGGATTTGAACTACCTGACCCATTGGTGGCCTATGAGTTTCATCATCTTGGATGCACCAACAAGCAAGTCTACATATTCTTGTGACCTCTTCTACATCAGCATTTCCCTCCAGCCTGGGGTCTAAAAGGCTAAGGACATCGCCACCTTGTGTTATAAGGCTTGCAGCCCAAGTTGGGAAGAATCTAATTTTGCCATCAGCAGATGGCTCAGAGTTTCTCCTCCCGGAAACAAATTCAAAAAGCATCATTCCATAGCTGTAAACATCGGCTTTGGCTGTAATGGCCACCCCAGAAATCCACTCTGGAGCAAGATAACCTCTTGTACCTCTCATGGTTGTCAGGACTCGGCTGAACTCACGCCCAACAAGCTTTGCCAGACCAAAATCTGCCACTTTCGGACACAACTCAGCATCTAGAAGAATGTTTTCTGGTTTTATGTCACAGTGTATGATGCAGTCTCTGCACTTCTCATGTAGATAAACCAACCCTCTAGCTGTTCCCAGAGCAATCTGATATCTTGTTTTCCAATCCAAAACCCCAGAGTTCTTTTCATGGAAAAGATGAGAATCTAAAGATCCATTTGGCATGTAATCATAGACCAGCAACTTCTTAGTTCCTTCGGAGCAGAAGCCCCGAAGCCTAACAAGATTTACATGTTGGATTGTCCCAATTGTGCTGACTTCGGTGCGGAATTGCTTCTCTCCTTGGCTGATGCTTTCAAGTTTCTTGACCGCAATGACTGTTGAATCAGGTAAAATCCCTTTGAAAACAGAACCAAAACCCCCTCCCCCCAATTTCTCTGAGAAATTCTTGGTCACATTTTGCAAGTCTCTGTACCCAAATGCCACCAATGATCCCTCTACTGCTTTTGCTGTTCCAATTGCTCCCCTCCTTCGCCTAAAGATTACAAATGCAATAAGGCCTACAAGAATTGCTATCCCCGCAACTGAACCCAAGACTACACCTATAATAATTGCCTTATTGTTTCTAGAACTGGGTAACTCAGAAGCTGCAAGTTTGAGATATAGAGTTCCTCCATTAGTGTCAGCGCTTGTGAGTTGTTGCAGATTTAAGAGATCTCCAATCCAAATTGAACAATGGTCGCCATAAGCATAAGCAGTGCAAGAGCAGTTATTCAAGCAGGTTGATTCACATTCTGATGAACTTCCAACTGCCACAGTTTGTGAATGATCAGGTAATTTCATGTTGGGCATTTCCCAAAACTTGTCCCTCTTACCATTAGCAAGACTATCATTCCCACACTGCAAACTGGTTTTTCTTGCACACCCAGCTGAAAAATCTGACAAATTCCAACTGTTGCTGGAGGTAACCTGAAAACCCTTCAAGCAACTACAAAAAGGCAAGGATTGCTGGTTGCATATACCGAAAGGTCCACAAAAAGCATAAACCTCACATTGTGTCCTTGGTTGAGACCAAAACAAATTCCACTGCTTGGTACTTTCCAACCATGAAAGCTGCTGAATCTGCCCCGATATATCCATCACAAATCGAGATATAGTAGAAGGATCATAAAGCGAATAGGTGAAATAGCTCTCATTTTCATTTGAAACATAACTGAAGTTGTAAATATAATTGGCTCTCATCTCAGGAACCCAACTGAAAATTTTTCCATCCCAAGGTCCACTGCTCCAGTATGGTACAGACTTATTCCATCGAATAATATAGGAACTGGTATTTTGCTGTAGCTCAAGAGCGAAGAGTCCTGGTGCAGGATCCTCAGAATTCTTCCATGAAATAAGATGCATGTTTTGTTTGGTTTTATTGTTGTATGCTATCTTACCACCAGGAAGCCATGTATGGGTTGGATTGTCAAAACTCTGCCACAAGAGTTTTGATGAACTATCAGACCCATCTCTCAGAACAAAATTTCCTTCATCTTTAAGCACAGCTTCTAGAGGACCAGAGCTCGTAGAGCTCAAATTTGTTGACCAAATTGGAATTTGAGACTCATTGAACAGAACTAAATTACCATCTAAGATTTTAAATACAGAAGAACTTCTATCAGAGACTGGCGTCTCTCTGTTTGCCACCCAAACTATGGTTCTGAGAGAGACTTTCTTGTACCACATGCCTATATAGTAGTTAGAACGAGAATAGTTACCTGGTGTGAAGAAACCGAGCTCAAAGTTCCCACCTTTAGAGATAATAGTTTGGTCACCAGAGAGAGATTGGTTTGCAGAGATGGTGTCAGCTCCAAGGGAAGGATGATTGTTGAGAGATAGGCAGATGAAGAGAAAAGAAAGCAGCCATGGACTCTTCTTGTAATCCATGACTGCACAGAATTTTGCAGAGAAGCTATGCTAGATATTTCGAGGGACACAAAATTTTTACTTTGAAAGAGAGAACAAATGAATGGATCTAGAATTCGTTTCTACATACTGATCGCCAAGCCGTGTTAGTGGAAGTTAAAAGCAGCTGTCATCTGTCATGAAGTCAACCAACCATTTTGAACTGACCATCATGCCCTTCATTCTTAGTTTTTTTGTTGTCTATATGGTAGCGCCGACTGTGTCGTTTTTGATGTTAAACAAAAAGAAAGAAAAGGCTATTAACTTATTGCCTTTTTGGTGAGTTTCATGAGGCACTCTCTTTAACACCATGGATATGGAGAGTTGCACAATTTTTTATTTTTTATTTCTTTTATTTTTTATTTTTATTTTCAGAACCATGGAGGGTTGTACAATTAATTGTGAAAGTAAGCAGCCGATATAGGTGTCTTTTTTTTTTAATAAAGAGAAAATGAAACTACCAAAAGAAATAGGAAATGTTTTTAATATAATTAATATATAATGTACAATTGCAAAGCAACATCGGAAAAATGTTTTCACATATCAGAGCATCTCTAATAGTTTCTCCAAATTTTTGTACTATTTGGAGAGTGAACATGACATTTGTCTTTTACTTACTTTTTTAAATATATTTTCTAACAGTTTATCTACGTTTTCTCCATCACATTTAAATATTATTTTTTTTATTCTTTCTTCAATCTTTCTTTATTCTTTTTTAATCTTTCTTTATTCATTCCCAATAACTATATTTTTCAAATTCCTAATAGCTATATTTTTAAATTTCCTAATGGTAACATTTTCAAATGGTAATATTTCTCACTAGTCATATTTTTCAAAAATACTTGATAATTTTTTTTTTTTTTTTTTTTTTTTGGGGAACTAAGATGATAGAAACTTTATTCATCTGAGGAAACCAAATATACAAGTAAAGTCAATCTGAGAAGAAAAATTGAAGAGAAATTTCAAATTACAATAAATACTAAAGACATAAAAATTAATGCAAGCATAAAACTTAAAATTAGACAATCCTATGACTCACTATATTGTTGCCACAAGTGCTCAACGAGATTTGATTGGAGTTTAGAATGAGTTTCTCTATTTCTAATTTTTTTCATGGGCTACAATGAACGTCGTAAATTGATTAAATTCTTCTATAGGCTCATAAGACACTGTTATAGGGATGCTTTCAGGCACTTGTTCATAATCAAAGTCTTCTGCTCTATGGGCATCACGTTCATCTTCAATTATCATGTTATGCAATATTACGCATGCCTTCATAATGTAATCAAGTGCCTCTGTTCTCCAAATATGTGTAGGCCCACGAATAATTGCAAATCGTGCTTGAAACACTCCAAATGCACGCTCTACATCCTTCCTTATTGACTCCTAAGTTGTAACAAAAAGACTTATCTTTCTAACTTGTGGAGTTAGGACTATCTTTACAAAAGTGGACCATGGAGAATATATACCATTAGCAAGATAGTATCTCATTGTATAATCATGACCATTGATTGAGTAATTCACTAAACATGCACGACCTTGAGTGAGCTTGGTCCAAAAATGATGTCATTTACGATGTCATTTACCTTTAATCTTTCGACGACACCTACCTAGCTCCAATACTATTGTCCCATTCAATCCTAACTCATATGAGTTAACTACAACCAAGGAAGGAGGCTTGCATTTTATATTGAGTGAAAATGACAATTAAAATTTTGATGTTAAGGTTGGAAGTTATGGACTTGTGGATTTTGTAAATGTTGTGATTGACTGTGAGTGTTTGATTTGTGTATTTTGTTTTAGAATTAAGAAGAAAGAGATAGACACATTTTATATCAAATTTTATTCTACAATATTCCTCCAAAGTTTTTTTTTTTCTCATTCCTTGAACTAAATAATTATAATGGATATGTGTGTGCAATTTATAATTGTTTCCTCTTATGATGAACTCATTACTAATAATTTTTTATAACAATTATGCTATAATATATGTACGTTCAACATTCTCCAAAAGCATCTTAAATAAAACATTACAACGTTATCCGTGTATCACATGGGCAACTTACTAGTTTATTAAAAACCACACATTATAAAACAAAAATCACTAATACCAACCTCTCATTTCTCATTCCTTTAGTCAAAAACTCATTATTCATAAAATAATGGCCATTTAAAAAAAAAAAAAAAAGTTACGAGAAATATCAAGACTAACTTTTTTTATATCATTCTATTAGTATATAACAAATATGAGCCATGTTAACGAGTGCCCTTAGGGTAATGGTTAACAATTCATTTTTAAAAAGTTTTAACATCACTTTTATGGGAAATGGAAAAAGCTATCAAAATATTAATTGCTTTATTTTCTTTTCTCATAAAAGCTTTCTTTAAATAGATTATTAATTATTGCCCTAAGAGCATCCATTAGCATTTCTCAACAAATATATAAGTTTACCATAAAGCTTTCTTTTCTTTCTTTTTTTCGTGTTCATATTTATTTAAATAATTTCTTGTTAGGTTTGTAATTTATTTCATTCTTGCTTTAGACTTTTTTCCATTATGGTTGTGGTTATTGAAACTTGAAACTAGTAGGCATGATTAGCAATGTATATGGTACACTGTTATGGACCTTATTGTTGTTGTCTGTTAAGCAATTTGTGTTACAAATTATATTTGTTTAAATGGTTTACAATCATGGATTTTTTTTTTTGTTTTTGGTATATATTTATGGTACTTTTTCTTTACATCAATCTATCATTGATTTTTTTTTTCCTTGTATATATTTGTGTTACTTTTTTTGTTGCAATTTTATATATATATATATATATATATATATATATATATATTTTGAAACTTATTGTCATATTGTCATGGTTATTAATAGTAAACTATTAATTGGTCATGACGTCTTTGAAAAATATACCCCACACATTGACCGCAAAATTAAGGTGCGGTGCAGTGAAAGCTTTGGCCAAACCGCATGACAAAGTGTTATGTTAAAAATGACCTAAAACTACGCCAAAGCACATTGTGAACACTTCTAATCATCATTAAGCTTGATGAACAAGTAATGGGTCCTTGGAACTCGAATTAAACATATGATGTTGAGCATGGTGAAAAACAATTCATCAGCTATGGCATCCCTCCAAGTTCAATCTCTTACTACAAATTATTCATTCTCTATTTTCAGCTTCTAAAAAAAATAAGGTATCTAAAATTGGAAGGAATGGTATCCGCACTAGGCAGCCCTTTTAAAAACTTTAGTCTGTCAAAATAACAGTAAAAAAATGTAAAATATACTAAGGGAGAAAGTTTAGCTCCCTATTTTTCTATAACCCACTATGCGGATATTGAAAAGACAATTCACATATAGTTTTAGTCAAATAATTTTTTTAATGAGTCATGTGACTTATATAGATATAGGTAAATCTTAGAGAAAATCTAATTAGATTCTATAATTGAAGTCCAATTTTGCGTCATGTGTCCTAAAATATTTATTTTTAGAGAGAGTTTTATTTCTTAATTTTAGAATCAAATGGGAGACCATATCATAAATATCCATCCAAGTGAGTTATTGCATACAAAGACCAAAGAGTCTAAAATTAATGAACATAAAAAATAAATAAAAAATAAAAAAATAAAAAAAAATTTAAAAATGGACAATTTACATTTTCTACCTAATAATATTTTTACAAGACTTTTTAAAAAGTTAAAAAAATGACTATCAATAATATTTAAATTATATATGTAAAAATTATATTATGCATCTTAATGTATATCTTTTAAGTATGTCTATACATATGAATGAGGTTACAAGCTATTCATATACTATATATAATAGCAGAAGCCTTTTCTTGTAATTAAGGAGGTGCTGCCATATAGAAAAAATGCCTATCTAAAATTCTGCCATGTGCACACTAAAAGGCGATAAATTATAGTGTTTCACACCGTTAAAACACCTTTTGAGAGCCTTCGGTATAAAAACAAAACAAACCACTTAATAAATTAGTAAATTACGTTCAAAAGGCTTTTGCCCTATACGGAGAAAGAGAGAACATAAATTTTGGTTTTTATTCTATTTCTCCCATTCCCCTTCTCTATTCCACTTCTCCATCTTCCAAAACACACTTCACGGTCAAACCCCTTCTTCATCATCCAAAACCCAGACCATAAAGGTAGACGGTTTGGTGAAAGAGAAAAAACACAAAAGAACAGAGAGATACAAAGAGATTTCATAAATTGCAGAAGAACAGAGATTGAAAGATAGATTGATAATGTTACAAAAGAGAGATCAAAAGTGCTTTTAGTCAAGATAATGATCTCGTCAAAACATATGAAGAATAGAGATCGATAGAGAGATGAATTTCAGGACAGCCACCACTGTCATGCAGTCGAAACCATTACCGAGAAGGTTTTCTTTATTCTTTTTAAAATTACACGATAACTATGATTTATGTTTGAGTGTTCAATTTAGCCATTTGGGTCAGATTTTGTACTGATCAATTATAGGATTAGATTTGGTTTATGGTTAGGGTATATGTGTTGCTTTGCTTTAGTTTTGGATTTTTGAGTTAAAATTGTTTTGGATAATTTGTGGGTAATTTGTGGATTACAAAGCAGAGTATTTTTGGTCTCTTCAATGTCTTTACGCTTCATAAATCAGCATTCTTGGCGAAGAGTTTCCAATTTTTTCATTTATCAAGTACAAATTTAGATTTATTTAATTCTCTCTTGGATTCAATTGTAGATTTCATTTGTCATTGATTGATTTCAATTTCAATCTATGTAATAAAAGATTAAAAGGTTTTTCTTTAGCTTTTCTTTTTCTGGATTTGTACGTGGAAAGGCAAATCCTTGGAAGCAATCCAAGTCTGAGTAGAAGCAGTACCAGCAAGTATAGTTTCCACTTTATTGGAACCACCACCAGTAATTTTTTTAATTGAATGCTAAATATGCTTTATGTTTGGATACTTGGTTGGATTGGTTTGATTTTTAGGTGTTTGGGTTAGAATTTATTTTGTTTCATTTAGGTATTTGAGCTAGGATTTTTTTTTTCTATTTGTTTTTGTTTTAAATATTAGGATTAAAAAGCGATAAATTATACTATTTCACAACATTAAAACACCATTTTATAGTTTTCCCAATTAAAAAAAAAAAAAAAAAACTAATTGCTTGAATTATACGGATACGGCAAAGGCTTGCAATGCCCAATTTTCTGGTCTCTACATTAATAATGATGGGTAATGGTTTAGTTAAAATTTTACCCAATTTTCCTTGGAAGCGGGAATTTAGAGGGATATTTTTAGTGTGATTCAAGTGTGGTTATTAATGCTTAACAAATTGGTTCAAAAAGTTCATCCACAACAACACCAGTTGTTGAAGAAGCTAAGGCCATATTTGCCCACTTGTGAGAATGGGAATTTTTGCATACCAAGAAGGATGCAAATGAAGCTAACTATTCTAAATGCCTAATGTATTAGGCAAGCAATACAAAATGTTTTAATGTTGTTGTGGCTTTGCTCTGTTATTATTCTATTTCATCATTGATAGTTATAAAGATTTTTTATTTTTAATTTTTTTGTGGCATATTGAGTTCTTGTTGGGTATTGTTGGTGGGAAAGTAACTTTTTCCTTTTTATTTGATGAGAAATTCACTGTTTATTGATCACTGAATTTTTGATATCTATGCCTCTCATTGTTCCCTTTTATTTGATATTTGTGGCTCAATTGATCCTTTTTAATCTTTGGCTTATAAAAAACTTCTCTAAAGATAATGTTTTTAATCTCCCTCAAAGATTCAAAAAAATATGTAGCCAAATATTTTCAAGACTCCAATGTGAATGTTTAGTTATTTATTTTTAGTTTTGGTTGTATTCTGACTAGAGCAATGGTTATTAGTTCACCTCACACACACAATTGTGTAGTAGTATTTTCCATTTTTATTATATAGTGTGTGTTTTTTTTTTTTTTTTTTTTTTTTTTTTTTTTTTTTACATTTAATTTTAAAACCAACCTTTCATGATTTGCATTTATTCATACGCTACGCATAACCTATCCCCTCTCTTATCCGTCTTTCTTCCCACTGTTACTCTTTCATATGCAGACCTAACACAGTAATACCCTGCAAGGGCATGACTATGTTTGCCATCTCCGGCCCGACCTCAATATCAAACCATTCTCTATTGGTAATTTTTAATTAATCTAAGACTAATTTCTTTTCCTATTGTCCATAATTATGTTTGCTGTCAATTTTGGGATTTTGATTCCTAACCCTTTTTTCCTTTCTATTCTTTTCTTGGTGAAGTCAAGGAAGCACCCCAGAAGTTCAAATACTACCACCTGAGTTGTTATTAGGGTATGGGTTTTGAAAAGCGTGGAGATATGGAACAGAGGATTGTCTCCACTAGCTTACAACCACCGTTAGATAGTGGAATATTCTTTTCTGCGATAAGAATTCATAACCAAGTAAGTATGCTATTCATAAATTACCATTGTTTCTTTCCTTGCTTTATATATATATATATATATATATATTGTAAAGTTGTTATGTACAACTATTTGTTTTGTTGGCTTATATTCCGTGCCAAATTTGATTGTAATTATATTCAATCTGTTGTACCCTGTATTTATTGTGGGATTTCATTGTAAGGGTTGTGTGTTAGAGAGAGAAAGTGTGAAGACTCAAGCGTTTAAAGACTGAAGATTTCTCGCGAGTATCTCGCGACTTAGCTTCCCGTGAAGTGACACATGTGCCCTACACATGCTGGAATGTGAAGAGTCAGACTAGATGGAGACAGCTGTGTCTCGCAAGTATCTCGCGGGTAAGGCCTTCTTGCGAGGCATTCTGTTCTGCCAGCCTATCTAGTCTGATACACAATTTTTGTGTTTACACTATTTATACCCACATTACCCACAAATGTTAAGGAGAGCTTATGAGAGAAAACCCTAGCCAAACACTTTGAGAGTTAGAGATTGTTATACCTACAATCCTCTACATATTTTTTTTGGGAATTTTCTCATCTCCTACCTCTCCATTTCCATATCATTGAGAGGTTGATAGCCCAAACACTTATCACACCCTTTGAGAGTGTCAAGTGAAGTTTTGGTGCTGTTGGGAAGCATTAGAAGAAACCTGGAATGGCAGATGCAACATGGAGCTTGTTGCGGGATTCGGAGAACTACACAAGACACGGTTTCGAGAAATCTTGTTGGAGTAAAAGCTTGGAGGGCTTAGGTACAAAGGGTAGATTAGGCTTAGAGGGTCTCTTACTCACCCTTGTATCCCAACTGATTGTCTAGTGGATCGATTTCCGCTTGGAGGCCGGCGGAGAGGTTTTTCGCCGAGTTCTTCGATTTCCTCTTCGATAACACGTCTCAGTGTTATCTATGTTTGCATCTTTCTTTCCTAATCTTGTTCATTTCATTTTTACTACTGGGTTGCTTAAAAAAATGGATTAGAGAAGTTGTCTTGCTTATACGCTTGTGTTTACACTATTTCGCACTTAGTATTAAGTTAGTGTAAAATCAACCAAGTCATAACTTTAATTTGGGGGTTTAAACAACTTGTATGTTTTCGACACATTTCCAAGCTTTCAATTGGTATCAGAGCAGGTACACTCGCTGTAGTTTTAATACCTGAGTGTGATCCTTGACCCTTTTTGAGATGGATAGGTCTCATTCCCTAAATGTTCCACCATTTTTTTATGGTAACAATTATGCTTTCTGGAAAGTCAGAATAAGGGCATTTTTATGCTCTATTGATGATACCATTTGGGATGCAGTTGAAGTATGTTGGACTAGACCGGAGGCTGCTAAATCCACTTGGGATAAGGCAATTCTTGTAGCAGCCAATGCTAATAGTAAAACTTTAAATGCTATTTTTTGTGGTGTCTCTAGATGAATTCCACGAGATATCTCACATGATGGTTGTGAAGGAAGCTTGGGAGATTTTGGAGACTACCTATGAAGGTACAAAGAAAGTTAAGGACACAAAACTCCAAATGTTTACCACCAAATTTGAAGAGTTCAAGATGGGGGATGATGAATATTTTGATTCGTTCTATGGGAAGCTCAACAAAATTGTTATTGCTAAGCTTAATCTTGGTGAAAAGATTAAAGATACTAAGGTGGTGAGAAAAATCTTGAGGTCCTTACCTGGAAGCTTTAGAGCAAAAGTCACAGCCATAGAAGAGAGTAAAGACTTGGATGACATCAAAATCCAAGAGCTAATTGGGTCTCTCCAAACATATGAACTTGGATTGCCTTCCCATAAGACGAGTAAATCACTTGCTCTCAAAACCATCACCGAAAGAATGGATGATTCATCCAAAGAAGATGGAGCGGAGAAAGAAGTAGCATTTCTTGCGAAAAACTTCTGCAAATTTCTGAAGATGAAGAACAGTGGGAAACCATTCAACAGAGGGAAGTTTTCATCTTCAAGAGGTGATAGGAAAGTGTTTAAGAGGAAAGAGGGGAAGGATTCTCAATTTCCTTCAGACATTATATGTTATGAATACAATGGCCATGGACATCTCAAGAAGGAGTGTCCCAATTTCTTAAGAGGGAAAGGCAAGGCATATGTCACAACACTAAGTGATTGGGATTCTTCAAGTTTTGATTCTGAAGAAAGTTGTGATGGAGAAGGAAACTACTCTGCCTTTATGACCATCACCCATAATGAGTCGTCCGAGGACTTGAAATTACTGGTACAAGGACTAGGAGATCATACTGATGAAGAATCAGTAGGAGGTACTAAAGAAAATGATGTTGAGGAAGATGATAACACAACCAGTCTTCAAGAAAATTACAATTCCCTTCTTGAGAAGTCTAGAGAATACACAAGGGTAGCCAAGGCGGCTGTGAAGAAAATGAAGAAAGCTGAGGAGGACTATAAAGTCTTCTAGTGCGTTTTAAAGATGCCAAGTGTGAAATAAAGACAATGAATGGTGAGCTGACTGAAGCTTATTCAAAAATAAGATTTCTTAAGCTAGAAGTAGTGCAAGCAAAGGCCAAGATAGAAAGGGTATCCATGAAGAAGCTGAAAAAGGTTATTTCATCTCAGAAACATTTCTCAAATAAGTCTGGGTTAGGATATACCGGAGGGAGTAGCTCATCAGACAATGCCGCCAGAGATGTGAGATTTGTGAAAGCCAAAAAGCCAGTTGCAGGTGCCCCTACCCTTGAACAAATAAAGAATGAAAAGAAGAAAAATGGAGCTAATCAACGAGTGTTGAATAAGCCTCGTACTCAAATTGTCGCTAAGCCTAAAGTTCAAGGGAAATCTTCTCCAAATTTGCAAAGAGGTCCAAGAGTTCATCATTTCTGTTATTTCTGTGGACTTCAAGGACATACAAGACCAAACTGCCATAAGCTGAAGGCATTAAAGAATGCAAGTGTTTAGAGGTCATTTAGCCCTAAAAAGGACAAAAGGAGATGGGCTGGAGAGCAATCAAGAAGTCGAAATGATGATTCCGGCATAGTGGATGTGATGAAAATGATCGGTGCTTTCACCACTTGCTTGGAGAGCTTTACTAGACGGTTTGAAACTCCCAACTCTCGTACCCAATCCTTTAAGGATATCACCACAAATGCAAGTGTCGTGTGGGTGAAAAGAGGTACAAATGCATAAGCATTTTCACATGTCCATGCATTAATTCTTTCAATGTTTGAGGACTTTTGCTATTGCATTTTATCATGCATTGTCTTCTTTTGATAGCATGTTTCTTTTACCTGTTGGCTTGTGCCTGTTTTTTGTTTTGTTGATTTTACTTTATTTTGATTTGTTTTTTAGTGTGTTCAAAAAATTCAAAAACTCATAAAAATTGAAAAATCTTCAAAAAGTTTGATCGCTTGTGTTGTGCTTATCACATGTGAGCTTGGCCTAGTACCTTCGTACTAACGGCGTAGTGCATTTAAGAGCTTAGCTTGTTATGTATGCACATTTATCTTTTTAGAAGAAATCTTGAAAATTATGTGTGATTGCTGTAAATAGATCTTCAAGCTTGTCATGAATGATTGGTCAATAGTCTCGATGGTCTTGATACTTGTATAGACTTGTGTCTATATCTCTTCCCACTTTATTTTTATGTTTTTGCAAAAGAGCTCACTAAATGTAAATCTCCAAATGAAAAGAGATATCGAGCTGCAAAAGCCTGTCCTACATACTAGTATTTGACTAGGAAAAAGGGAAAGCGACTTGTGTTTTAAAATGTATGGTGCTCTAAAAGCCAAAGGCTAATTCTAAATGTTGATATATCAAAGATATCATGCACCTATCTCAAAAAGGAGATGTATCATCCAAAATGGATCAAATGTAATCAATTTATGATTTATGCAGAAGCAAAATAAAAAGCTTCTAAGCTATGTAATCAATTTGTGGGAGGTCATATATACTCATTTCTATAATTGAGATAGTCCACTTGATTTCGTATCAGTTGTGTATGACTCGATTGAATTGATCATTGAAGTTTCACTCTAGTCTAAGGACTATTTCATACTTGATACTCATCCACAACACACAAGACTTTGATTCAATGAATGCTTATCTCATTTGTGTGATTGTACATGTTCAAATATGATGTGTATGCTCAAATACTTGTTGATCAAACTCAAAAAGATTTTTGAGTGTTTTATTTGTTTTTGAAAGTGATTTTATACTTTCCTGCTCTTTGTTTTTGTTCAAAATGCATTTTTGTGTTTTTCTTCAAAAAATTGGTTTAGAGGTATTCTTGCGAGAAGCTCACGACTTAGAGCTTCCCATGAAAAGGGATTGAGGGAAATTTTCTTTTATCCTGTCACACAGAAACTCTCACGACCAACAGCTTCTCGCGAAATGCTGTTTGGCCAAAATTGGATTTTTCCAAAATCACACAGAAACTCTCGCGGCTATATCGCTACTGTCTCGTGACTTATAACTTCTCGTGAAAGTTTTTGTGCTTTGGGTGCCTTTCTCGCAACTATCTTGCTACTCTCTAACCGTGAAAACCGCGTGTTTTCAATTTTTATGTAGCAAATGTGACAGTTTTTCAAAATCTCTCATTTCCCTCGCTCTTCATCTCTTTGAACCCTTCTCAACCCACATTCAAATTTCTCTCAAACCCCATCATTCTCAAGCATATTTCCTGTGTTTTCAACTTCAAGGTATGTTTCCTAAAACTTTTTCTTCATGCTTTTCTTCATTCATGCAAAATTTTATGCTTAGGGTTTGAAAATTGGGGATTTTCGAAAAATTGGGTTAGGTTTCCCTTCTAAGTGAAAATTTTCAAATTCTTTGTTTGGGCTGAGTCCCATTTGCTCTTTGTGCATCTGTGTTGGACTCGTGTGGCATTTTAACTTGTATTAAGGCTAGTTTTCACTATGTTCATGCATTGTTCATACTTAGAGTTCATATGTGCATGCTAGGTGTTTGACAAAATGTCCGAGTGACATTTTTGTGCTAAATTGGGTTCAAGTGACTTCAATTTATGGGTTTATACTTATATGACCTTGATTTATTAGTTTTTGGTCATTGTTTGTATGTTTCACACTCTTTTGCTCATTTTGCACACACTAGGCACACACTTGCATCACCACACGCACACATATGCATCAGCACATGCATAGAGACGCACACCCATGCACAATTACTTGTTTTCATGCATTGTGTTTATGTTTTCTTATTTTTATGTGTTTAGCATGTTGTTTAGAGTTAATTACGCTCTATTTTATGTTTTATTTCATTTTTTTTGGAACTAACTTGAATCTAATCAAGTTTTGTGTTCTGGTTTGTGTTTGTGCTCTTGTTTTCTGTCTGCTTTGTGAAATTGTGCAGATGTCTCCCACTAAGCATGTAGCCTCCAAGAAATCATCCTCAAAGCGTGCACGCACTGATTCTGATCATTTCAAGTCTATTGAAGCAGATATGAAGTATAATGACTGCTACAAGGACAAGATGATCATCATGGAGAGGGTGGTTCAGTTAGAAACTCTTGAGGACACATTAATCCCTGAAGTGTTCAAAGATAGGACTTGGACCAAGCTGTTGAATCCAGTTGGGGTTGTTTATTCTGAGATAATCAAGGAGTTTTTCTCAAATGCGGCTGTCGATAGAGATCGTATCGAGTGCTAGGTATGGCACAAAGAATTTGTGATTACAAGAGAGATCATCCAAGATTTTTTGGAAGTTTGTCCTCCATCTCAGCCAATTACAATTACATATAAGGACAGATTGGGCTGTACTAATGAGATGATTAAAGTTCTTGGTGGCAAATCGAAGAAATCATCCATGAACACAATCAAATTTTCTCCTAAAATGAGGACACTAAGTTATGTGATGATTCATAATTTATATCCGATCACCAACCTCACCACACTATCTGCTCCAAGAACAAGATTCCTGTATGATCTCTTTACCCATAAGGAGATAGACATTTATGGCCATATCATCCATGTCCTGAAGAAGAGCATTACAAAGTAGAATTCAAGGACTGTAATGTCATTTCCCTCTCTGATTTTGGTTTTGATTGCTAAAGCAAAGCTCAAACTTCGTAGTGGCCTCACAGTAGTTCAGAGGGACTACCCCATTGGTGGTCATACATTGACTAGGAGCACAACACACATCAAAGGCTCCAAGACTAGTGTGCATACCATACCACAACCACGTGTTAAGCAGGATGAAGGTGGAGTTACAGAGGAGGAGATTGTTAGGTTCACTTTTGCTCCAGAGGCCGCAGCTCAGGCATCATCTTCTGCTCCAACACATGGCTTAAGCAAACTTGATCAATTACTAGCTAAAATGAACCAAATGTCTATAGTCTTGATTCCCATATGCAGCACACAGTGACCCAGTTTACATACGTCCAGGGACAAATAACTGCATTGTCTTCCCAGATTAGTGACTTGTCCGTGGCGCATGGATCAAATTTAGAGTTTGATCAATTCTAGCCTCTTTGGCCACTCTGGTCAAAAAGGGGGAGAGAATTTTGAGGGGGAGCTGAGGAAGAGTTTACACAGCGTTAGGGGAGCATAGGTTTAGGCTTATAAGCATTGGTTATTGGTTTATAGACGGTTTACTTCTGTTTATTTTGGTTTTCATAACTGCTATTTTATGCTTATATTTGTTACTACTTTTGTTTAAAACTTAAATACTCTGTTTTAATCTCATTTTTATTTCAGTTTAGTTTGTGTTCATCTCAATGCTTTTGTAGCATTTTTTTTGTACTTCAAAGATATTGCTAATATGTCTTAAGTACCTCACTCTTGTGCTCTAGTAGGATCTTTTATCCTAGATGAAAGTGCTTAGTATATTTTGCATTGGTTGAGTGTTGGACATGCAATTGATCCTTTAGATTGTTCTTAATTGCATTGCGTGTCCGGATGAGCATTTACTTGCTAAATGTTCATTGTAGTCATTTGTTAATGACTGGTTCTTTTTGTTTGATCAAGATATGCTTACATGTTATGATGTGCTTACAAACTTGATTGTACTTTACTTGCTCATGTACATACCTTGTATTTAACTTGTCAGAAGCTAAATGAAAGTTTTGTTTATGTGCAAGTGTTTTAGATAACCAATATATGTTTGCAAGTGCTTCACAGCTTCTAGATTAGGTGTGAGTGAGTTTTGCCACTGTTCCCAAACTCACGTTTAAGGCTAGAGTCTGTTTTAGGGGTTTTGTCACGGAATAGCCAAAGGGGGAGATTGTAAAGTTGTTATTTACAACTATTTGTTTTGTTGGCTTATATTTCGTACCAAATTTGATTGTAATTATATTCAATCTATTATACCGTATATTTATTGTGGGATTTCATTGTAAAGGTTGTGTGTTAGAGAGAGAGTGTGAAGACTCAAGCATTTGAAGACTGAAGATTTCTCGCTGGTATCTCGCGACTTAGCTTCCCGCGAAGTGACACATGTGCCCTGCACATGCTGGAATGCAAAGAGTCAAGCTAGATGGAGACAGCTGTGTCTCGCAAGTATCTCGCGGGTAAGGCCTTCCCGCGAGACACTCACGAGGCATTCTGTTCTGCTAGCCTGTCCAGTCTAATACATACTTTCTGTGCCTACACTATTTATATCCATATTGCCCACAAATGTTAAGGAGAGCTTTTGAGAGAAAACCCTAGCCGAACACTTTGAGAGTTAGAGATTGTTATACCCACAATCCTCTACACATTTGTTTTGGGAATTTCCTCATCTCCTACCTCTCCATTTCCATATCATTGAGAGGTTGATAGTCCAAACACTTACCACATCCTTTGAAAGTGTCAAGTGAAGTTTTGGTGCTGTTGGAAAGCATTGGAAGAAGCCTGGAATGGAAGATGCAACATGAAGCTTGTTGCGGGATCCAGAGAACTAGCCAAGACACGATTCCGAGAAGTCTTGTTGGAGTAGGAGCTTGGAGGGCTTAGGTATAGAGAGTAGATTAGGCTTGGAGGGTCTCTTGCTCACCTTTGTATCCTAACTGATTGTCTAGTGGATCGATTTTCGCTTGGAGGGCGGCGGAGAGGTTTTTCGTCGAGTTATTCGATTTCCTCTTCGATAACACGTCTCGGTGTTATCTGTATTTGCATCTCTCTTCCCTACTCTTATTCATTTCATTTTTACTGTTGGGTTGCTTTAAATATGGATTAGAGTAGTTGTCTTACTTATATGCTTGTATTTACATTATTTCGCACTTAGTATTAAGTTAGTGTAAAATCTGTTAGGATTAGTACCTTAAATCCTATTGTATGATGCTATGTATGATATTAAGTTTGACATTATGTATGACTTAATATTGTATTTAATGAATTTGTTTTATTATTATCTGAAATAATGGTAACATGAATATTAGGACATTATCACATAGTCCATGAGATGCATAGTATGTGATTTATGTGAAGATTCACAGAAGATATAAATCACAAGTTCTTTGTAAACTCAGAATTATAGTTCGTAGTCGGTAATGAAATTGGACATTTCATCCGCGAATACTATAATATATCAACTACAATGATTTGTCTTGATCATGGAAGTGAAGACTTCTAGTTGATGTGTTAATATGTTTTAAGAGTTAAGACATATTGAACTGGATTGCTGTGAGATTTATTATTCTCCTAAAGACTGTCAAATGAATAATAAATCTCACGACTTACATTTGCATGAACTCTTAATCCTGAGAGAATAATGGACTTGATCATAAGGTGTAGGTTGCTTTGATATATCAGGAGTGAGATTTAAAGTAACGGTCAAAACCTCAGTATATTGGGCAACCACATTTAGTGTTGATGGAACATATATTCTCAAGATGGAATTCATAGTCTCTTAACGAAGATATAAAATATTCCCTTAAGATAAGTTTAATGGGTTTGTTATTCAAAGAGTTACGCCTAACCACTTTAGTAAGTAGTTACTAAAGTATATATTTATGAAATCAATTTTCATAAATATATGATGAATAACTTAAAGGATTAAACCGGGTACTCAAGGATCAAAATGTAGTAATTTACAAAGTGGCAGTTTAGATTAATGACTTTGTACTATTATGAATATTTTATGAAGGGGTTGCATGTATAATAAAGTCTTGAGATATAATTTATAGATAAGACCTAGAGTGCAACTATATTTATATAGTGGTATTAAATATAGTTAATGGTAACTTTGGACTTGTTAAGAGTTGACAAAAAAGCCCAAGGCTCATTGGAGCTAGTGTCTTATTGGTCCCTTTTGGTCCCACTCCAAGCCACACACTTAAGCCCAATTGGTAAGGCCCAAAAAGTCAGCCCAATTAGATAAATTGGGTAGATACAAAGGGAAAAACGTTCAGATTTTTAATATGCAAGAAACACCATTGTGAAATGGTGTGCATGTGAGTTTTTGTCACTCACTAGTCATCCCTTTGTTACCAATTGAGAGACCACACATCTTCGGCGTTAGTGGAATTGGAGTGAAGATTAAAAGTAGTCCCAAGTGCTTCAATCTTTGTTTTGAAATTCACCGCTTCAAGGTACGATCTTTTGTTCTCAAATTCTGAAATTTACTTAGTACGTGTTATCAATATCGAATGAAGTAGATCCGTTTAAAACTTATTTTCCGTTGCATTTATCTTTATTTCCATCAAAATCAACCAAACCGTAACTTTAATTTAGGAGTCTAAATAGCTCGTGTGTTTTTGACACATTTTCGAGCTTTCACACACACACACACACACACACACACACACACACATATATATATATATATATATATTAAAGTTTAGGCAGTTTCTCTTTACTTGTGTGCTTGAGATTTTCTTTCTTAATCTTCTTCTTCTATTCTATTTAGAATTGGTTTTTGTGGAATTGCGTAATCCAGTGTATTCAATATTCTTTTCCATTGCCAACATTAATGTTGAAGTAGTTTAAGAAACCAAAAGGCAAAGAAAAATCTATGGAGGTATTCCCTAGAATTTTGATATTTTCCTTCCGGGTTTTAATTTCATATTCTTTGAAGATTTTCAATTTAGTTGGATATAAAGTTTCGTATTTTTATATTCTTCTTATAGGTTTTAATTTCGTGTATTTCAAAGGATTTTATATTGATGTGTCCATATTGACGTTTAGAGGGATCATAAAATAATTAGTCAAAGAAGGAAAAGAATTGAGTGTAGACAGTATAGAAAGAGAGTGCCTTCCAATTTTCTTTTCTTCTATTTATTTTCATGTCTCTTTCTTGGGGAAAAAAAGTGTGAGGAAATTCTGGGAATTGCACATTCAATTTGGTGACACTACATTAGTTATTTAGACATTCAAAGATAGAAAAATGCGAAAGTTACTGCCAATTTTCCACAAAAGCTTACAACTGACATGGCAATGAATGTGTTTGGCATTACATCAATAACATAATAAATTCCTAAATTGCTTAGTTGTTTGTTTAAAAGTTGGACCATTAGTTTGTAAGGACTATATAATAAAATTTGCAATAGTTGTAAGATCACTCTAAGGGATACATTATTAGTGGATAGCACGAGTGAACCCACATTCCTTAGTTCAAATCTTCCTTTCGTCCTCTGCCTGGTACCAAACATATCAAAAAATATATATTTCTAATCCAATATTAATAGCTTTTTCTTCTGTAAAATCTTCTAAGGTTAATGAGCCATGGTCTTTCCTCTCTTAGGGCATTCATTTATAAGTAAGCATTTATAATCACAAGTAGATTGTTTGCTTCCCACCAAGAGAGTTTTCTGAAATAAGTGAAAATGCTACCACATGCTGGTATAACTTAATTTTTGTAGTCCGACTCTTTTATATCCTTTTGTAGGGGACTTCATATGAAGTTGTTGATTGCTCCCATGGTAAGCAACTCTGGGAACTATGTAAAGAGAAGTATGAACCACTATGGCTTAAAGGAGGAAACCACTATGATTTGGAGCTCAGATTGAGCACAAGATTCTTTCTTCAATATCTGTGCTTAATTTTGGTAGAATCTTACTTTAGCCACTTATACTAAAGAATTAAGAAATCATTTTTGTAACTGAAAATGCATTTGAATAGAAACTAAAAGCATTCATATATAATTTCTCAGCAAAATCTCAAAATTAGCATTTTCTTTGTCCATTAACATACGTCTAATAATTTGGTTTATAAACAATATGTTTTGTGTAGTTTTTTGGTTAGTATGTATGTCATGTGTTAAAAAATGCATATATGCTTAGACTTCAATAAGATTTTTTTTTTTTTTTTTGTTTTTTCTTTTTTAGTTAGTATGGTTTAGTAGGAGTTGTGAAATTGAATTAACCATCTATTGAATGGATAGAGTATGGAGAATATATCTCTTAAATTAATGAGGTTGAGAAAATTTGTGTCCTAAGGTAGCTTAAAAAAACATAGTTTCTTATCAAACTTTGTGGTCTATATACATTTATGATTTTTTTTTTTTAAAGCATCTAAGATACATTTACTTTGTGCAGTACATAAATGTTGGGGTTGAACGAAATCTACAAAGGTCTATATTCATTCCTCTCGAAAGGGACATGATAGGCAAAAAATATGAAGGGGAAAAAAATTTGGCCAATTGGAAGGTAGCAGGAACAAATCTCACATCATTCAAATTCTTCGTTTCTCTTTGTCTCTCACTCTTTGTCTCAAAAGGGGGATATTTATTCATCTATCTTAAAAGAACAATTGAGATATGAAATAAGCACACAACTACACAAAAAGCAATGTAGAGACACATTGAAAAAAAAAAAAAAAAGGTTAGCTTATATTGAATCAGTGTCTTCAAGTGCACTTAGTTGGATTGTTTTAGATTTAGATATTTGAGTTAGATTTGGTTTTAATTATGGTATTGGTTTGAAATAAATTTTGTATTGCCTATCTGTATTAGATTTGTTTTTTTTTTTTTTTTAAATAATTGGGTTAAATAAGTTTTTGGTATCTGTCTATGGTGTTTTGTAATTAGATTTGTATATCAAGATATGTGTTGGGTGTTTATTATGTGGTAAAAGTGTATTTAAATATTATTAAAAAAATTATTTCTATTAAATGTAAATAAAAAGGCTCCAACACATGGTGCGAGTTAAAAGCTAGTATATATATTAATAAGTAAAGCATAAAGAAAGTTCAATTAGAATTTCAAATTAAAGTCCTATTTTGCGCCATGTGTCCTAAATTATTTATTTTTAGAAAGAGTTTTTTTTCCTAAATTTAGAATCAAATGTGGGACAATATCATAAATATTCACTCAAATGAGTTATTGAGTACAAAAACCGAAGAGTCTAGAATAAATAAATTGTAAAAAAAAGAGTGCTTCACAAATAACAAAATTAAGAAGTAATAAAAATAAGCATGGATAGTTTACATTTCATACCTAATAATATTATTACAAGACTATTTAAAGAGTTAACAAAATATAATAATGACTATCAATAATATTTAAATTATATATATAGAAATTATACTATACATGTATATCTTTAAATGTATTCATACATATACATAGAGTTACAAACTAATTTAAATAATGTACTTTGATAGTTTTATAAATTGTCATGAACAAGATTAAAAGAGATTCATTCAACATAATACGTAGCTACACTTTTTCCAAAGTAAGCTACTAATTACCTTTGAAAAGGAAAAAAAAAAAATCGATCCCATCAAACTACTCTCTTCGTAATGTACTCATATCTAAATAATATACTCATCTAAAATTTTGGGAAAATTGATATTGTTACCAAGCAAGTAGAAAGAAAATTTAAACTATTATATCCTCCTTAATATTTCCCATTAAAAAAATAAAAATAAAAAATCCTTTGGCATTTTGGTCATTTGGAGGAGATTGGGTCCCTCGTGGTGGCCCTAAGTCAAACCTCGTGTTCACCGTGGCGCATAAAGTCAAAATATTGCTTCCAAATCCCACTGTAAAGGCAACTTTCGAACAAAAAGATAAATATGGCTCGGTCAAACATAGAAATAATAAACCATAAAATCTTTCCCCACTGCCCACTAACATACGAACTATTTTTTTCTGTTTTTCTTCCGAGAAGGATTTACATGCGAACAATCAAATGGTTAATGATTACTTGTGGTGCTAAAAATATGACTTTGTCAGCCACGAGCTACAAATTTCATTTTTCATATTCAGAATTGTACTATCTCTAGGTCCATATATCATATAATATGAAGCTTCATTTGGGTACAAATACAATAAAGACACACCATTTATTCACTTTTGACTGAATCAAACAAATAAATACAATCAACAATTCACAGCCATCAAGATGAAGGATGAGCCAAAACTACATAAATTTCGATGGGGACCAATTAGTTTATGGGTTACGTTAATTAGTAAGCTTACAGTAATAGTTAATAAATTATAATAAAAAATTTTTAAGATTATTGTTATAAAAAAAATTAAGAATTGTTAACAAAATTAATTATTTATATTTTTTAAAATAATTTATAAATTAATATGTTGAGGAAATCTATTAACATACTCCTTGGCTTATTACAAGAGCCGACAAAGCAACAAGAGAATGCCGTCTAGAAAAACACGAACGTATCATTTTCACACAGAAAAATCAATGAGCCTGTTGGCTGGTTGGTGGGATAAATTAAATAGGTTAACGTGGCAAGTGACAATTAATGTGTGCCGTTGAACCGTTCAAATCTAAACCAAACTTTTTTATTACTTCAAAGATATCCTACTGTTAGTAAGTCTGTAACTGTAAAAGGTTTACCTATCTCTCATCAATCAGCTCTGCTTATGTTTGAAGGTTATATCTTGACCGTTGACGGTGGTCAATTTTAGGTACCAGGTTCTCCCATAAGACTGACAAGTCGCATTGATTTTTATTTACAGCCATAGATTTTTGTATTCTATGTAAGACTTGAACTTTCTTTTTATTTTATTTTTTTTAAGACTTGAAAGTTTGAAAACTCAACCCAAGATCTGATGTTACTCTTGTTCAGAAAAGTCGGTGAGAGAAAATATTTGGCTTTCTAGTGTGTGAATATGGAAAAGCGAAGTAATAAATATTAAATTATTATTATATTCTTATTATTAAAAATAGAAGACAGAAATGTAAAGACAATTTTGTATTTTCTTTTTTACTAACATTTTATTTCTTCTTTTTCTCAATTTGAGAGGTAAAAGAATTGCGTGCTTAAATGGAAAACTCTATCTATTCTATTTTTCTTCTTCTTCTTTTTCACTCTAAATAGACAATAAAAATTTGCATTTTCTCTCTCTTTTCCTTAGATAAATTTTTTTACATTCAATTATTTAATTTATTGTGTGAAAGTACAATTATACCTTTAAAATATTATAATTCAACAGCATATTTTCAATTATGATGAAAATATATTGAAAATTACTATTTAAAACACTTTAGAAACAATTACCACACGTTTAGCAATTTTGTTGAAGAGTTTTAAGGACTCCTTTTTAAAATTGAAAAACGACTTTAAGCTAAAGTTATAATTTCGAGTTTTAACACCAAAACTAATAGAAACAATGAATTTGCATAGATGTTTATGCTTACTTTTTAAAATGACACTTGTAAGGATTAGGACCCAAAATTATATATTGGGTCTTGGGTTTTGTCCAAAGACGAATAAACAGTAGTGAGGGTGTTCAGTTCAGAGTCCCATAAGTACCATGCAAATGGAAAGGTTGGGAAGGGTTGTCCGAGGAGGATTATCTCCTCGGATGAACGAAGCGCAGATCAAATGTATATCCTATCACTCAAGGTGACCTTTTAAGAAGCTCCAATGATAGGGGCGTGCATCATAAACGTACAAGAAGGATGGGAACTCAAAAATATCTAAGGAAAAGTTGCTACCACCGCATTAAATGCTTTGTAGCTAATTCTCTAGCCGCATTAATGAGGAAGTGATCTCTGAACAGTACTTTTTCAGCCTTATAACCACTCTTAAGGACTTCTGGACGAAGCTGATGGGGAAAAGGGTGAGCATAAGCCATCAACTATCCACATGTAAAGGAAGGATGAAAGAAGAGACGTAGTATAAATGAGAGTGTAGACCCCAAAGGAAAAAGACCGGAAATTTGTAAAAGAAAGCAATATAGCAGCTTGAATCATATCTGTAACCAGTTTCAATCAATATACACCAGAACATACCTCCTCGAATTGGGCCGAGGACAAATTTACTTATATAACTCCAGTCCATTTCTGTTTGATGAACTTTTAAAATCCATACTAACCATTAAGTCATTCATTAGAGCCAAGTTCTCCAACCCACTCTCTATAAATTTATTGTATTAGGCCTCTTGGGCTTGGATCCAACCATACCTTGGGCCAAGGATCAAAATGCGTCCTTACAACACTCATGACTAAAACTCTACCTTGTACAATTATACTAAATGAATTCTAAATGCTTTTAGTTTCTACTCAAATTGTTAGAAATTTAGACCCCTTAAACCAATCAGATTAACCTAGTTAATTAACCAAGCGATTAACTTAGTCAAATTATGCAGTTCTAGGTTATCACAAACATACAATCATATCAAGAATATAAAGCAGCGGAATAATAAATAACTCAATGATATGATCACCTAGGAAACCGCATGGTAAAAATCTAGAGAGGATTTGACTTAGCTGTCTTCAAGGTAAACCTGAATTCACTATCTTGAAAGAATCAAAGTTCATACAAAAGGACTTACAAGCTCCCTGCTTCACCAGTAGAACTTACTAACACGACCACGTGCAAACTTCGAATCCATGGACTCCTTCTTTCTTGGACTCTTCAATCAAGTACAAGCACCCACGCTTGTTATTCTTTAAGCTCCAATGGCAACAACCTTGTTAATCATCAAGATGTAGATAATATCTCTATCTTAAAAACCCTAAGTTTATGTGAAGGAAAGCTCCTCTAGATCTCACAAGAGATTCACATAAACCGCAAATATGAGCAACAAAGGCTTAGAGAGGTTTGGGTACAAAACCCTAGATACAAAAGAGGCACTCTCTTCTCTCTCTCTAAAAGCTCTCAAAAACGTGGCTTAGGGTTTCCTTTATATAGTGGGAGAATTAGATCTGAAATCCTAATCCTTAATGGGCTTGGGCTGAGTTGGAAATTCTGCAGAAAAAACATTATGCCCGAGATTCGATCAATCGAGTCTTTCTTTTGATCGATCAAGCCAGGCCGAAATGCACCAATGTATCTGTAGCCTCTTAATTTCAACTTTACATGAAAGACCCAACTTTGAGCAAGCCTAAACAAGACTAAACATATTGTTTTGATAATGGTTTGCCAACATTACACATTAGAGTTCTAAATACATAAATTCCTAAATCTTTAGAACCTAACACAAATTACCACATTCATATTGATCTCACACAAGAAAGGTGATCACAATAATCTCCCATTTTCATTGTTTTTATCGACATGACGGTGGATTACATACTCCTTACTCAAAAAAGAAGAAGACAAGGAGTAGTTATTTTAATCCTCTTATAAATTAGTGGTGGTTTTAAATTAAACCCTTAAATTTTGAGAAGTTTCAATTAAAACCATAAATTTTCTAAGTCATTTCTATTTGCCCCCAAAATGACGTATTAATAACAAAATGTAACGAAAATTCATATTATGAATTCATATAAACATATCCTATTTCTACATCGCAAATGAATTTATGTTCTTCTCAAAACAAAAGCAGGAAAAACAAATGAATTTATGTGGATCACTTAAATAATTCTGGTGTTAAAAATAATACTAGGAAACTTAAAAAATCATAATGATAGCTATTTAATAAACGAGTTAAACATATTGGGTCGGGTCGACCCGTTTAATAAACGGGTCGTGTTTGGGTTGAGGATTCTTGACACATTTACTAAACAGGTCAGGTTCGGGTCAACCTATATAGCCGAATATTCATGACTCGACACGACACAAACCCGACTTGCGAACACAAATTTTTACCCCTAAATAGAGGACTTAAACATAATTTTTCCAAATTTTAAAATTTTGTAGTTAGATGATAAGGAAATAAAATAATAAAATAAGCCAACATCACAGAGCAAGTTCAACAGTCACAAATGCTTGCCATAGCCCATAAGGCATATTATTTCTGCCATGACCCTGAGACATTGCGTCTATTCGTGTGTCAGCCAAGTCCATGAGATCAGTCTAGGTAATCGTGGACCACGTAACCTAAATTCTAAAATGCAATGATCTCAAAAAAAAAAAAAAAAAAAAAAAAAAAAATCCAAGATCAAAAAGTTGTTTAAGTTGTGAAGCAATCAAGAAAAAAAAAAAAAAAATTCTCTTTTCTTTTTCGTCAAGTCATCGTATCAAAATATCTCATCCAATCCACGTTTGCCATCCAAGAATTGCCACTTTGATTTTTCTCAAATCTAGGTCAGATTTTGATTGTTATACATCTAATGATATTCACATTGTTTTATAAAATGTGTAAAATGCGGGCCAAAATTGGGAATTAACATTGATTTTCAAACAATATAATTAGTAGGCATTGATTTCAAACATATTTTTTACTAACATCTCGAGTTTAAAAGACTCGATTTTGGGCTTATAAATCGAGTCTTAAAGACTTGATTTCCATGGTCTTATCAAGTCTGATGTGGCATTTTTTCCATGTGGTGACCACTTGAAAATTGAGTCTCTAAGACTCGATTTATAAGCCCACCCAACATATTCAGCCTCTTTACATACTCAGCCTCCTTACACTACAAAATACTCATCCCACCTTCTCATCAGACCAGAAACTAAAGAACCCACAGCCACCCAATCCAGCCAGACCACACCACCACTACACCATCACGCTAGACCCAGGCCACACAACCCAAGCAGCGCAACCCAGGCAGCACGACCCAGGTGAGGTGAGCTCTCTCTCCTCAAATTCTTTCTCTTTCTGATCTGAAGGGTTTTGGAGTTTTTATTTTTTTAATTTGGATTTTAGGTGGTTGTTGGGGGTGGATTTGGTTGGATTTATGCTGAGTTGTTGGATTAATGCTCGGATTTGTGGGTTGGATTTATGCTATGTTTGTGTTTTGTACTCCAACACTTGCGAAAATTTCATCTTTTGATGGTGGCTGATCTGTGTTTATGTTTTGTCCTCCAACACTTGCAAAATTTTCATCTTTTCAGTTTGAACGTTTTACAGAACAAATCGAGTATTTAAGCATCAATATATAAATTGAGTTTCTAAGACTCAGTTTCTAGGTGGACAAACTGCCATCTTAGACCTGATCAAAACATGAAAACCGACCCTCAAAGACTTGATTTATAGCCCAAAATCAAGTCTTCTAGACTCGAGATGTTAGTAAAAAATATAGTTTTGTAATAGTGCCTACTAATTATATTGTTTGAAAATCAGTGTTAATTCCCAATTTTGGCCATAAAATGAGTATACATGGACATGGTGTAAACGTAAGGATATTATATGGAATATTTCACATTTCAAAGTTGAAAATAATAATTAGCCATAGCATTTATTAATTGCTGCTCATTTTTCGTTCTTAATTTTACCCTTGAAATTTAGAGTTATTTTAATTTTGTCTGCTAATATTTAAAATTTTGGATTTGAATAATTAATGTTATATAATGACATATTTTAAATTAAGTGGCAAAATATGTATAGAATTCGACATTGCTAATGTTGAGTTCCACCTGTAACTCGATTTTTTTAAACTCAAGTTTCAAAATAGGAATACGGTGTTTAATAGTTTTAAAACAAGAACATTATGCTAGATATTAAAAAAAAAAAAAGGATATGAAATAATGTCTTCCTCAAAAAACAATTGTCCCATTACAGTACATACAAAGAATACGATAAAATTGTTCCAAAGATTTGGAACCTAAAAATAGGAAATGAAATCTCATACGTAAGAACTAAATCAAGAATTAAAAGAGTTCAAAATGTTTTTAAATAAAAATAATTAAACCCAACAAAAGCCTCTACCAATCTATCGCCCTCTCAAATCATTTTCTAAATCAATCTCTGTACCAAGGTTTCAAAGAATTTCTTAATAATGTGCCCAAAAAGAAAACCATAACAAATAATCAGAATACCCACCAAATGCCAAAGACGACAAAGGGTGACTCTACAACCACTCCAAGGGGTTCAAATGAACCCCTTGACCTAGCCCAAAAATTTGAATACCTTGACCCTAAATTTTTTTTAAAGCCATCTGAAATAAACTTGAAATATGATCATCTTAGTACTATTTTCACAATATTATCACAATAATTTTACACTAAAGGTTAAGTGACAAGTTGTAATTGGCTTTTTATCTTCTTTTTTTTTTTTTTTTTTTTCTTTTCTACTCTTTTCTTTTCTTTTTCTTTTTTTTTTTTTTTTTTTTGAGAAGGAAATTGGCTTTTTATTTGAACTCATAATTGACATCACTTTTTTACATACTTTTAATGACTTGACATCTAGATTTTATTGCCATGTTGTGTCGATAGCACTACTCTTAAAATTGCTCATTCGTTAAAAAATAAATAAACATTCTCTTTGGACTCTGGTTTACTTTTCTGTTAATGGTAGAATGAAACAGTTTTTTCTTGCACTTTTCTTCTTTATTAGCCAAAAATTACACCACTTTAAGCAAAAAATAATACCACCTGTACAGCCAACTAATCTGTATCTACATTTATGATTTTTTTTTTTCTCATTCTCTCTTTCTCTCTTCTAGGTTTTCTTTTTATCTAAAAAAGTAGTTTTATAAGCGTTCAACAATTTTTTAAGTCCAAGAAGTCTTTTAGTGCTTGCTTCAATTTCAAGGGAATGACCTCGTGTGTGGTTAAAAAGCCATACACTTCAAAAGAAAAATCTTATATTAGTTACCATTTTTTCTTAGTTTCATGTTTACTCCCAGACCTACTCCTAGGTGTGTTACTATTCTTCTTTATAATATATTTTTATTTAATTGATATTACATATGATTATAACAAATTATTATTAATTTGAAAAAAAAATTATGATTAGTTATTTAATTATATTTATTTATGCATTCAATGGTTGTAGTCTTACCAATCTTTAAACTATTAATAATTTTTTTATACTACTAAACAGTATAGTTGTATTGTATACTATTTAGAATACTATGTTAGATTATTGTATATGATATGACAATTGTATATATAAAAAAAAAAAAAAATAATCATTTTTATTTTTTACTCCCCCACAACAAAATCCTAGCTCAAGACACTATTGACACCCCTAGAAAAATATCATGGAGCCACCACTAAAGACGGCGTCATAAAGGAGGAAAAAGTACCAAAACTCCTATTTCCTCTCGATCAAAATTCTAGCTTGTAATAACTGTTTGTTTGTTTAGACCCCTTAAAATAGATTGTTTAAACCTAGTGAATTGGCCAAGTAGTTACTCAAGTTAATTATGAGATCTAGGTTAAACAACAAAATATCATATCATGCACTGTAGAAAAGAAAATAACACATAGATAGATCACCTAGGAAAACTAATGAAATGAATCATCTCAAGGTAAAATCCTGGGGAGGATTTGACCTATCTATCCTCAAGGCAAATAAATCCACTAAAAAGAATTGAAATTTACAAAAGATTTAACCCTAAATATATTGCTACCTCTAGTAGAACTTACTAACATAACCACGTACAAGCTCCAACTCTATGAACTTTTCTCTCTTGGATTTGCTAAACACAAGCTCTCACACTTATGACCTTGAGATCCCACTCAAAGGTTTAGATCACCAGTTGTTGATCTTGTAGCAGCAACTAGATTCCACCAACACTTGATTGTAGATCTTGTTCTGGTTGACACTTGTATAGTTAGAAGGTTACAAAACCTCTCAGATCTCATAAGAGTAACTCACAAGTATTCGAAGAGTCATCAAATTTTCTACGATTTTTGATTAGTCGGATCTAATTAATTTTCAATTAGTCAAGCTTCATAGAATTTTAACTCTCCTTTTTTGTAGCTTGAATGTTCTTGAAATTTGATTTGTACAATCTTGAGCAATGTCTAACACAGAATTTAGACATGTTTTTATTCTCGGTTTGCCAACATAAACAAAATAGGAATTTAAATATTTAATCTTGAATATTTAGAACCTAAAAATCTCCCCCTTTGGCAATCCTTGAAAAAACACACATACACATGAATTGCTCACCTCAAGAACTAACCCTAATTTACAAAATGTTGCCCTATTACAATTCTATCACAATCTACTAACTATTAGTTGTTAGAATAGACAGTAGTTGATGAAAGAATTTACCTACAATTTCTTGAAACACTGAAAATAAACCATAAATGCATGTGTGGAAAATACAGTAAAAATCAAACTAAAAAAAAAAAAAAAACTGAACTTGAATTCACAACACATCAAGGTAGATAGATATCAAATGAATAACATCATCAATAAACCATCATAGTCAATAACATCATGTTTGTGAAATAAGAACAAAAGATAAATAAGTACAAGAAAAAAAGGACACATCTACTCTCCATCATCTATTCTCCCCCTAGCTACAAAACTCTCCTCCTAAGTACAAGAGCTCACAAACTCACTCCCCCTTTTTTTAATGAATTGCCAGAGTCAATCATCAAGGATCAGAAGGTGGAGGAGGTGGAAAAGCACTCCTATAATTAGAAAAATCAGCCCTCAATACATCAACCTCTAAAAGAAACTCATCATTAGGCTGTCGATGAACTGATTGAGTAGTCATAAATGTCTCCATCACGGCACGAAGTGAGGGAGGAGGAGGAATAGTAGGCTTAGTATCAGCAGTAGGATCCATAACAGTGGTAGGATCAGTAGGAATCTCTTTAGTAGGTATATCTCCAGTAGCAGGAGCAGTAGCATCCACACAAGGTCACTTTAATGTTCCAACACTTGGTTCAATAGGCTTTTATGTGCAGATCTCTGTCTAAGAAAAGTGGCTTTTGTATGGGCAGTGATACAAACTACCTTTAAAGGAGGAAAGTTTTATAACTTTCGATAGTTCAACGCCCTATAGATAAAAACAGGAAAGAATAGCCTATGCATCCTAGTTGTACACCTAAAAACCTCAACAATGGTCAGAATGAAAAGAGAAGGAAAACAAATGGGACCATCAGTAATGAGAGCATACATAAAGACACATCTCTCCAAAGGAATAGTGTGGATATGAAAGATAGGGAAGATGTTGTGACAAGAAATCCTAAAGAAGATGTAGTTAAGCTCAGTAAACTCACTTGAGTTAATCTGTGGTTTAGATCCCTAAGTGACTGATCTTCCACAAAGAAGGGACATCATATCATCTATAGAAGGAGACTCAATGTACTAGAGGTACCTGAAGAGCATCAGATATTACTTTCTTAGTAATATGAAACTCTTCACCTCTAATCCAAGTAGTCAAGTAATGACCACTTGAATCATTAGGATTAATAGAGAGATTCGAATAGAATTCTCTAATCAAAGCATCAAGGGGAGGATCAAAAACAGTAAACAAAGACAACCAATTCCTAGACTCTAGATTCCTACGAACAGAAGGATTTAACTCATCTAGATTTATTTGTCTTTCTCCCCAAATAGACCTATATTTGGTTAAGTTTTCAAAAATTTCTTCATTTTTGGCTTCAAGAAACCTAACCCTATCAAATTTAACTAGAACAGAGGAGGATGCAGAGGTTTCTTAGCTTTGGTTTTATACTTTCTATCAACCGTAGGAGCCATATCTAAGATCTAAAGAAAGATAAACAACAAAACAGATCACAAAACCAAGGGCAGGTTGCATTAAAGAGAGATTCAACACCATATAAAGAGAATTTTCAAAAACTATATGATGCATGATGCATAGACACAAGTGATACATGAACTAATGCATTAAAAAGTTCAAATGTCTCACAATTTGAAAAATTGACCCATAATTTCAAGTTTTATGAAAAATTCCTAATTTTGAAATCCTATTTCTTCAAAACGACACTGTAAGGTTGAAATTTATCAACTATCTTGTTGGCTTTATTTTGTGCCAATTTACTTGTAATTTAGCACTTAGTAATCATGTATTTAAATGGGATTCATGTAATGGTAGTGTGTAAAGAGAATGTGAAGAATTACTCATCTTTGTGCAAAGAAGCAGAGACTCGTGGCTAGGACTCGCGACTGACTCGTAGCTTGTAAGTTGCCAAATGCTGTGCACGTGAGAAGCATGCAGGAAGGTGAAAGGTCACGCCAACTGTTACACTACAGGACAAAAGTTTCAAGCTAGCTAGGCCATTACCTCACGACTTGAACTCGCGACTTGGGCAAGCTGCAAGGCCAAGCCACCAACCAACCCTGTTTAGCAAAAACTGACTTTTCGTATTCCAAACACACACCACTATATGTAAACCTTTATACCCATGAAATGTAGAGAACTTCCAAAGAAAATTTTGTGAGAGAAATCTTAGAGAAAAACAAGATTGCCTCATCTCCAATCTCCACTAAGAGACTTTACAAACTCCTCTACTCTCTTCCTCTCCATTGATACATTCTTGAGAGGTCATTGACCAAATCCTTTTCTCATCACACCCATGTCTATGAGAAGGTACATTTGGTGCTTAGGGAAGCAGTTTGGAAGGGACCAATAGTTATTGGTTGATGCTATGGGTTATAGCGGAATCCGATAAGCTAGAAAAGAAAAAGGTTCGGCACAACCTCATTGGAGCAAGAAGCTTTGAGGGCTTAGGTACCTGGGTAGATTAGACTTGGAGGGTCTATTGTTGTTCATGTATCCCAACTACATTTTCTAGTAGATTATTTACCTCTTGGAGGGCGGCGGAGAGATTTTATGCCGAGGGCTTCGGTTTCCTCTTCGATAACACATTAAGTGTTGTCCTTGTATTTGCATCTTTCTTCCTTTATCTTTGCCATTTATTTTATGTTATGGATGTAATTATATTTTGCTTAGATTTTTTATCAATTCTGTGTTTGGCTTATGTTCATGTTCCGCACATTAATTGTTTAATAATAAACTTAAATTGATATTTTGTAATTTGGGGTCTAAACGTTCAAGGGTCTTTTACACACATATTGAACTTTCACACACAAATTGATTAATTGAACATCACAACAAGTATTAAACAAGTTGTATACAATTAATTAAACAATAGCAAAGGTAAATTTCAGCCAATTTTACCAAATTCAAGAAAATCCCTAAATTCCTCAAGAACACATAAATCCTAATTTCGAAATTTCGCACAAATCATGAAAAGTTTGAAATTAAAGTAGAGAAAACATGTTTATATCATGCATGAACAAAAACCCATTAAACAAATTGGATCAAAACACCTATAGTTATCAAAAACCCTAAAAATCCTAAGTCGAGCAATTTGAAAATTTTGATGATTATGCATGCGTAAATTGAAAATAATCAATAAGAAAGGGTAAAAGAGTCTTACCAGATGACAAAGAAGAAAACCTTGAAGCTTGGACTTAAATAGAGACCAAAAAAAAAAAAAAAAAATCTAAGAATGAAAGGAATCCAGAGGAATCGAAGAGAAAGAAATAGAACAGGACAAACTAATTTGTCAAAAGCCTTAAGAATTCAAAAAATTCAAATTTCAATCGATTGAGAGCAATCGAGCAGTGATTGAAGATTTAGAGAAACAGAGTTCGATTGGTCTAGCAGCAATCGAAGAGGAATCGAATTTGACAGTGAGTTTTGGCCTAAAAATTCACCTTTTTCAATTAGTTGAAAAACAAGTTCGATCAATCGAAAACATGAAAACCCAATTTTTTTTTTTCAAATGAAATGTTTTGCAGAAACACAATGCAAAACCAATTTTCATGATCTGAAATGTATATGAATGATTCTAGAAGTCTTCAAAAACACATTTTCTTCAACCAATTAAATTTTTCATCAAGATTCAAATTTTCTCTTTAAAAATTTCTACTCAAACCCTAAAAAGAGTATTAAACATTTCACAATGTATAATTTTGGATGGCCACATTAGTCAACACACAATCATATGTACAAACTTTAACAAAGATTTGCATATAGCGTGTGCAACTAGTAAAAGATTTGCATATAGCGTGTGCAACTAGTAAGTGTATAAGATACATAAAAGATGATATGTAGATAGTAATTAAACTAATTTTCTACATTATCAATCACATTGGTTTGAAAGTGACTATCACGTAGAGAGTTACATCATATAACTCTCACATCTCCTAGAAAACACGTTTGCAATCATATAAAAGAATTTTATATTCTTTTTGCTTTCTTTTTATTTTGATTTTCTTTTATTTCTTATTCTTTTGAAATCAACACCTCATTTGTCTTGTTGTGCAAGTGCTACACTTTACCAAGCATGGATTTTATGATTTGCGCACAGGTGTTCCTGATTGGCGAGTAATAGTGGTGAGATGGTTATTTATGCCTTTCTCCTAAGATTTTCTACTTCTTACAAACAAAAAAATGTGACATCAAAATCAAGATCGTATGTTTAAAGACTATAAACAACTCACACAATTAAGCACTACATAGCACAAATTAGCAAAGTGCAGAAAATAGCTCATCAAAGCTAAAATGCAAATTTCATAGGCCAACCTCAATTACACACTTAGTGATGTGTAATACAAAGATTTTAAAAAAAATTAAAAATTAAAAAAAAAATCCTAATAAAAAACATTTTGGTCAAAAATATTGAGAGTTAAAGCACGAGGACCATGTCATACAAACTCACTGGGATTGAGTCTTTAGCATCCACACTTTCTTAGATGCAAACTTAGTATTGGAGTTTCTAGACACATTAGATTGTTGATCAACTCCAACATTGGCTAAAGGTTAAGAGCTTTTACCAATTCATGAATAAGTGTCATAGGATCTTGTGCTTTTAGCACAAACACTTTTTGTTTAGTTGCTTGCTTTGTGGTTTGCAACTTAAAAAAATTTAGGCAAGTATGCCCAGCTCCACCACAAAAGTGATAAAACCACTAAGGTTTGTGTTGTTTCTTACTTCCAAGATGATTGGGTTTCTTGGATTTTGACTTACTAAGATCTACCCTAATCTTCCTAGTAGCTACAACCTCTTCGTTTGGAACCCTAACTTCTAATTTAGGATTAGATGAAGCAGGTACAAACTTAGTAGGATAAACAATAGAAGTAGAAACACTCTCAACAAACCCTAACCCTGTCTTATCATATGCAGATTTTTGACCACTTAGCATGTTATCAAGTTTAGAAGAAGAAGTCCTATTTAGTTGTTCTCTAGCAATAGATAATTCTGATTCTAAACTTTTAACTTTCTCAATCAAAGACATGTTCTCAATTTTAAAAATATTTATGAGTTCATTAGCATCAAAAAATTTTACCAACAAAATTTTCTTTTCTTGCTCAAGAGTGCTTATCTTTTTCAAACCTAAGTCAAAATTCATGGCATCCTTTGCCGCAATCTTGCAAAGCTTATTATAAGCCTCTCATAAGTTACCATTCTTTGAAAGTTCCCCATCAAAAGGGTTCTCATCAACAATTTCAAACTTACTTACCATAGTAGTGCCAATGAAAGTCATGAAATTTCCTTCTTGATCACTTTCAGATTCATGATCAGAAACTTCATCGTCACTAAGGGTAACAGTTATAGTTTTTCCCTTAGATCTCAAATATGTAGGACATTCTGACCTACGGTGACTATACCCCTGACAACAAAACATTATTGGCCTAATGAATTGATAGAGGATTGAACAACTTTGACTTTTGATTTTTTAGAAGTATTATTCTTAGTTGATACATTCTTCTTCACATTCTTAGGGTTAGCATTTTTTCAATTTCTTGCCCTTCTATTATTGTTTCGTAGAAAGTTTCTAAAGTTCTTGGTAAAATAAGCAATCTCTATAGAAGAGATTTCAATCAATAGATTTTAGAGCCATAGATTTGAATTTGCTAGTTTTGGGTAAGTCGGACTCATAGAATTGAAGAGATCCTACAAGTTCATCTACATGAATAGTATCAACATCCTTGCTTTCAGTTATGGTAGTGACTTTGGGTCTTAAGTCTTCAGTTAAGGATTTAAGAATCTTCCTAACAATCTTAGGTTGATCATATACTTCACCCAAATTAAAGGCTGACTTCACTATGTCAAGTAGATTATTTAAACCTAGTGAATTAGCTAAGTAATTACTCAGGTTAATTATGAGATCTAGGTTAAACAGCAAAATATCATATCATGCATAGCGAAAAAGAAAATAACACACATATATGATCACCCAAGAAAACTAATGAAACGAACCGTCTTAAGGTAAAAATCTGGAGAGAATTTGACCTAACTATCCTCAAGGAAAACAAATCCACTAGAAAGAATTGAAGTTTACAAAAGATTTAACCCTAAATCTATTGCTACCTCTAGTAGAACTTACTAACACGACCACATGTAAGGTCCAACTCCATGGACTTTTCTCTCTTTGATTTGCTAAACACAAGCTTCCATACTTATGACTTTGAGATCCCACTTAAAGGTTTAGATCACCCATTGTTGATCTTGTAGTAGCAACTAGATTCTACCAACACTTGATTGTAGATCTTGTTCTAGTAGACACTTGTAGAGTTAGAAGGTTACAAAACCTCTCAAATCTCACAGGAGTTACTCACAAGTCTTCCAATATTCATCAAAATGTAGTTAGGGTTTTCCTTTTATACTTAGAAGTGTTGGATTGAAATCCTAAATGTTTCCACAGGCTTGGGCTTGATTCAAAATTTGTAGAATCTGATTTTCGATTGGTTAGATCTAATTTTCAATCGATCAAGCTTCACAAAATTTGAAATCTCATTTCTACAGCTTGAATGTTCTTGAAACTTGATTTGTACAATCTTGAGCAATGTCTAACACCTAATCTAGACATGTTTTTGTTCTTGATTTTCCAACATAAACAAAAATAGGAATATAAACATTTAGTCATAAATCTTTAAAACCTAACAGTTGTAAATAATTTGAAGGTAGATGGGAAGAAATTTTATGCTACACTTTATCAAGGATTCAAGTTTTAGCCATCCTAGGTTTTCTTTTTACTATTTAAATGCATTATAGCCTCCAAAGGCAAGACACTTTTTAGATTAATATAAATTCAGACTTTGTCCATTGTCTTTTCTCTAGTGGATTCCAGGCCTATCACCTTGTGGATTTAAGGAACCCTTTGTGGATTCGAGGTTTGCTACCCAGAAACTAATATGTTAGTTTATGTCCATCAAAGAGAGCATCATGTGTGTTTTCTTCAGGCTTCTGCAACATCATTAATGACTATTCATGTTTGATCAAGTTATACTTTAATTTCACATTTCAATTGGTTTTCACTAGATCAATTTTTACTTGTTCTATATATATGCCTTGATTTCTACTTGTCTCAATTTTAATGAAGTTATTTGTTACGTACAAGTGTTTCAAGTTATAGGTATATATGTTACAAGTTCTTCACAGGTTTTAGATTTAGGTGTGAGTGAGTTTTTCCATTGTTCCCAAACTCACGTTTTAAGTCTAGAATCTGTTTAGGGGTTTTGTCGCAGAATAGCTAGAGGGGGAGATTGTAAAGTTGTAATTTTCAATTACGTTTTGTTGGGTTTAATGTGTCAAATTTGATTGTATTTATTCAATCATTTCCCTATATGTTTGTGGGATTTAATGTAAGGGTTGAGTGTGAGAGTTTGGTGAAGAAATGTGAAGAAAAGACAACTCACAACTGGCTCATGAGTAGACAACCCGTGAAAGGCCATGTGAGAAGCACATGCTAGAAACTAAAGAGTCAAGTGCTGGGAGACATCTCACGACTAGGCCAACTCACATGATAACCCACGAAATGCATTTCCAGCCTATTTTAATGTGCTTTCCTAATTTCTTTACCCACACTATAAAAGCCCACATTATCCACAAAATTGTAAGGAGACTTTCAAAGAGAAAACCCTAGAAATACACTTGAGAGTTAGAGATTGTAAACCCACAATCATCTACACAATTTTTCTTAGTTTTTCTCTGCTCCTATCTCTCCAATTACAAATCCTTGAGAGGTTTTTAGCCCAAACACTTGTCTCACCCAATCTAAGTGTTGAGATTGGTTTTGGTGCTTGTGGGAAGTATTGGAAGAAGCCATCAATTGGTGGATGCAATTTGGAGCTAATTGCGGGATCTGGATAACTAGTGAAAAAATGGATTGGTGAAGTTTGGCCGTGGAGAGGTTTTACGGTGAGCACTTTAGTTTCCTCTTCGATAACACGTCTCGGTATTATCTTGTATTTGCATCTCTCTTCCCTTACTCTTTGTGATTTACATTTACTATTTATTATATATGCTCGTGCACCAGAGAGTAGTTCTGATTTATTAGGTTTCATTTACTCTTACTCTGCACTTAGTTAAGTTGAGTAAAAGCAATTTAGTTGCAAATTTAAAATTAGGGGTCTAAACAAGCTATAATGTTTTGCACTATTGAGCTTTCAATTAACATAACATAGTTTGGTGCAAACTCATAAGCTTAAGTCTTTTGGGTTAAGCTGTGTCCACTATCTGACATAGAACTAGCCGTGAACTTTGAGTCAATTGAGGAACCTTTCAGTTCATCAAAGTTTTCCCCATGTAATGAAAGTGATACTGAGCATGAAAAGTATGACAAGTATGCTAATTGGATGTGTATAAGTTGAGGATTTTTTATGCTCCAGTGGTTAATACTGCAGTCTAGGGTTAATTTTGGATAATTTCTTAATTATTGCAGAATTATAGAGCTCATTGATTTTGGCACTTCTAATCATCCAAG
The DNA here is from genome assembly GCA_030445155.1 of Quercus variabilis. Lineage (NCBI taxonomy): Eukaryota > Viridiplantae > Streptophyta > Magnoliopsida > Fagales > Fagaceae > Quercus > Quercus variabilis. The sequence goes on along the minus strand of CP129452.1, from coordinate 33,906,891 downwards.
CTAGAAGTTATGAATTTGAATGAATTACATCCTGCAACTTGGCGAGAACCAAAAACATTGTAGTTACATTTTTTTTTTCGTTTTGAGTACTGATCTTACATATTTGCAAATCTTGGATGAATGGTTCAGGTTTTCAGTGGCCTGGTATCCAATATATCGAATTCCAAAAGGAAACTTCCGCGCATCTTTTTTAACTTACCATTCACTACGACATTTGGTCCATAGACGTGTATTAACTGATTCTCTTGATAAGAAATTATTCTGAATTGTCTCCCCTACGTTGGGATTGCAAAGCTACAAAAATAGTGGTAAAGAATTGACACTTGTCATGCATGTTGTGTTGGAGTGAGTGTGTTTCAAACACTTAAACTTTGTTTTGTGTCCCACATTGTTTAGAAATAAATCTTGTTATGAGTTTATAAGGCTTTGCACATCTTAGGTGGTATGTTGAAACACAATGGGCTAGGTGTTGGCTAGGGCTTGGGTTTGTTACATTTTTCTTGGGCCTCACCTTTTCCCTTTCTTTTTCATTTCAGCCCATTTTGGTTCTGGCATTAAAACAGTAGCCCGCTGGGGCATTTATTGTGCTGCCCGTTGGCTGCACAGTTACCGTTGGGAGCAGTCCTCTAGTCAGCCCACTTATCTTACATGCTAGCATATATAAACCCTACATCTCACACTATTCAAGTCACATCTTTTTCTCATCTTTCTCCAGCTGTATCCCTCTCTTTTGCTCTGTTTCTTTGCTGCACAGAAAAACCTTGCTGCACAGAAAAAATTTCAGCTTCAATTTTTTTAAGGAAAGGAAAGGCAAGTAAGGTTGTTCTTAGTTCTTCTTGCTTGAATGTGTGATCAACTTAAAGAAATTACTATAGTCTAATCTTGGGGGGTTGTTTGGCCAAGAGAGCCATTCACACCGAGTTCTACTCCGGGTGGCACGAATCAACCTTTAAAGACAACGCATTTGCGTGATTCTATAGTTTGTGAGATCTCTCTAACTCTATCTATTTATTTTTGTCATTGCTAATTTTTTAGGGTTTGTATTGTTGAATCAAAACTTGTTTATTTAGCCATATTTTCCAACAATTTTAAAGGTTGATATTTGTGTTTTAAAAAATGAAGAAACAAGTTGTTGATTCTCTTAAGGTCATTTCGGAAATTACAAAGCTTGAGGCTTTTGATGGAAATAATTTTAAGCGTTGGAAAGAAAGGGCTTTGCCCATCTTGGAATTTACCGAAATTGACCGGGTTCTTTATGAACCTAAACCCGAAGAAGATCCTAAAAATATAGCAAAGTGGGAAAAAACAAATAAATTGTGTGTTCATACTATTAAGTGTGGTTTATCTAACAAGTTGTTTGATAATTATTGTCATTTTACTTGTGCTAAAGATTTATGGGATGAACTTAATGGTCGTTATGGGTTTGAGGATGAGGGTGCTAAAAAATTTGCTACGGCTAAATTTATGTCTTTTCAAATGGTTGTGGAAAAAAGTGTTTCTAGCCAAATTGAAGATTTTCAAAAATTAGTTTCCGACCTAGCTAAAGAGAGTGATGTTTTACCCGAGAGGTTTGTGGCTCATGGCTTAGTGTTTAAGTTGCCGGACTCTTGGAAAGAGTATAAACATTGGTATAGCCACCATAGAACCTATTTGAATCTTCAACAAACTATCATTGATATTCAAATTGAAGAAACAAATAGGATGTCGGAAAAGGTTTCTAGAGTCAAGGAATTTACTTCCAAAGCTAATGTTGTAGAGGGAGGACCCTCTAGACCTCCACAACATAATAAGAAACATGATTTCAAGGGAAAAGGAAAATTTCATAATAAAAATGGCCCCAGTCCTCAAATCCAAAAGAAAAATGGTAATTGTTTTATTTGTGGCAAGGTAGGTCATTATGCAGCAACATGTAGGGCGAGGGCCAACTTCAACAACAATAAGAACAACAACAAAAGCTCTACATCAAATAAAGCAAATGTGGTGCAAACCGAAGAGATCATTGCGGTGGTGGTGTGTAAGGCACACTTGGTGACAAAAGTGAAGGGATGGGTAGTTGACTCGGCTTGCACAAGACACATTGGTGCATTCAAAGAGGAGTTTAGTTCCTACACTCCTATGGCGGAAGGCATCGAATGTGTCTATGTTGGAGACAATAGGTCCGTGCCGGTGAGTGGTAAAGGGAAGATACTCTTGAAGCTAACTTCCGGTAAAACTCTTTCACTCAATAATGTCCTTCATGTACCTCACTTTCGACACAATCTCATTTCGGTACATTTGCTTGGTAAGGCTGGTATTAAAGTTTTATTTGATGGTGGCATAGTTACTTTAACTAAGAATGAAGGTTTTGTTGGTAAGGGCTATGATGATGAAGGTCTTTTTGTACTTAATGTTGATCAAGTTATTAATGAAAAATGTTCATCTTCTTGTGGTTACTTAGTTGATTCCATTGATGTTTGGTATGGTAGACTTGGACATGTTAATCTTGGCTATATAAAGAAAATGAAAGAATGCAGAATTATTAACTCACTAAGTGAAGCTAATATGGACAAATGTGAAATTTGTGCCGAAACCAAAATCACCAAGAAATCTTGTAAATCCATAACAAGAGAAACCGAGCTTCTTGGATTAGTACATAGTGACTTGGGTGATTTAAAACACACTATAACTAGAGGTGGTAAAAGATTTTATGTGATCTTTGTTGATGACCACTCTAGATTCACTAAACTTTATTTACTAAGAGCCAAAGATGAAGCTTTGGAGATGTTTATAAAGTATAAAAAGCGAAGTTGAAAACCAAAAGAATAAAAGGATTAAAAGACTTAGAACCGGTAGAGGTGGTGAATATGAGTCTAATCCTTTTAAGGAATTTTGTGAACAAAATGGCATAATACATGAGGTAACTCCACCTTATTCACCAGAATCTAATGGAATAGCCGAAAGGAAAAATAGAACTCTTAAAGAGATGATGAATGCTATGCTTGTTAGTTCCAGGCTATCTTCTAACATGTGGGGGAGGCCATTCTTTCGACTTGCCATATTCAAAATAAAGTACCTCATAAGAAAACCGGTAAAACTCCTTATGAACTTTGGGAAGGGCGTAAGCCTAACTTGGAATACCTCAAAGTGTGGGGGTGCTTGGCTAAGGTCATGCTACCCGAGCCTAAAAGGAGAAAGCTTGGTTCTAGAACATGTGATTGTGTGTTTATTGGTTATGCTTGCAATAGTTCATGCTATAGATTTCTTGTCATCAAAAGTGATATATTAGAATCATACACTATTATTGAATCTGAAAATGCCATATTCTTTGAGCATGTGTTTCCTTTGAAAAATAAGGAAAAAGTATTGCATGATTCTATTGAAATTTCTAATGACTTTGTTGATGATGTGCAAGAAATAAGAAGGAGCAAGCGAGCTAGGAAGGAAAAGGATTACAGTAACGATTTCCTTGCCTATGTCGTTGAAGGTGAACCTGTAAGTTACTATGATGCAATTAAATCCGTAGATGCACCTTTTTGGTTGGAAGCAATTAATAATGAATTAGAATCTATTATGTCTAATCATACTTGGGAATTAGTTGAGCTTCCACCTAAGGTTAAACCTATTGGTTGCAAATGGGTGTTTAAAAGGAAATTAAAACCGGATGGTACAATTGATAAGTTTAAAGCTCGCTTAGTAGCCAAGGGCTATAAGCAAAAACATAATGTGGATTATTTTGATACTTATTCTCCGGTTACTAGAATTGCATCTATTAGAATTTTATTTGCGATTGCTTCTATTTACAAACTTGTAGTACATCAAATGAATGTTAAAACTGCTTTTCTAAATGGTGATTTAGAAGAAGAAATTTATATGGAGCAACCCGAGGGTTATGTAGTTCTTGGACAAGAACATAAAGTTTGTAAGTTGGTTAAATCTTTATATGGTTTAAAACAAGCACCTAAACAATGGCATGAAAAATTTGATAATGTTATGCTTACACATGGGTATGTGATCAATGGTGCCGATAAATGCATATATAGCAAGTTTATTAATAATGAAGGTGTTATTATATGTTTATATGTTGATGACTTGCTTATATTTGGAACTAACCTTGATGTTGTGCATGATGCTAAACACTTTCTTGCCTCTAATTTTGATATGAAAGATTTGGGTGAGGCAAATATAATCTTGGGCATCAAGATCCTTAGGGATAATGATTGCATTACACTATCACAATCTCATTATGTAGAAAAAATTCTTAAAAAGTTTGAACACTTTGATATGTCACCTATGTCTACTCCTTTTGACTCAAAGGTGCATTTGTTTAAAAATCATGGTGATAGTGTTTCACAAGATAAATATGCACAAATCATTGGTAGTTTGATGTTTTTGACAAATTGTACTCGCCCGGATATTGCATATGCTGTTGGTAGATTGAGTAGATATACTTATAATCCTAGTATTGAACATTGGGATGCAATATCTAGACTGTTGAGATATTTAAAGGGTACTTTTGATTATAGTTTGTCATATTGTGGTTATTCTATTATATTAGAAGGATATTGTGATGCTAATTGGATCTCTGATACAGATGAGGTAAAGTCCACTAGTGGATATATGTTCACACTAGCTGGAGGGGCTGTCTCTTGGAAATCATTCAAGTAGACTTGCATAGCAAGATCCACCATGGAATCAGAGTTAGTAGCCTTAGAAAAGGCTGGGTCTGAAGCCGAGTGGCTTAGGAGTTTGTTAATTGATATACCATTGTATACTAACTCTATTGCCTCTATTTGCATACATTGTGATTGTCAGGCTACCATAGCACGTGCTAAGAACAAAATCTATAATGGAAAAAGTCGACATATCCAATGGAGACACAATATTGTGAGGCAGCTCATTGATAATGGTGTAATGTCCTTGGATTTTGTGAGGTTAGAAAGGAATTTGGCCGATCCTTTGACCAAGCCACTAGCAAGAAGGCTAGTGAGTGAGACATCAAGGGGGATAGGACTGATACCCAAATTGTGACACTATGGCCAATGCCCAACCTCTATGATGGGTGATTCCACACAAGAGGTTAAATGGGTAGAGGTCATTTGTGGTCCATATGGGCACTATCAGTTATTATGTATTTCGCTATCTCATTGAGGAGATTAGTGATGAGTCCATCCCTATGGTGTGAGACAGTGCTAAGTTGCAGATTGTTGGAGGTTGATCTCTAGCTCTTAATGGATCCATAGTCCCTACCTGTTGGGATGGGGTGTACTGCACACACTCTTGATGGATGCCACCTATGTGGGAGTGGAAGTTGTGCCGCTTTCTAAGAGACTTGGGTAGGTCTCTAGATCTCTCATGAAACCCAATGGCACATGGCCTGTATAAGGCGCCAACCTGCTTATGGAATAACCTTGGTAAAGAAAGGTATGTGGGTGGTAAGTTTGGTTATCTAATAGCTTGGTTAAAAGAGTCTAACTCTACCATTGTCTAGTAGTTCCTACTTATTTATCCTAAGTATGGTTAAAACCTTAGAGTACCATATTGATGCATGCCTTCTTGAGTTCATTGCCTTTCCTAGTTTAGTGTTTGTAACATGTGGGGGATTGTTGGAGTGAGTGTGTTTCAAACATTTAAACTTTGTTTTGTGTCCCACATTGGTTAGAAATAAATCTTGTTATGAGTTTATAAGGCTTTGCACATCTTAGGTGGTAAGTTGGAACACAATGGGCTAGGTGTTGGCTTGGCCTTGGGCTTGGGTTTGTTACATTATTCTTGGGCCTCACCTTTTCCCTTTCTTTTTCATTTTAGCCCATTTTGGTTCTGGCATTAAAACAGTAGCCCGTTGGGGCATTTATTGTGCTGCCCGTTGGCTGCACAGTAACCGTTGGGAGCTGTCCTCTAGTCAGCCCACTTATCTTACATGCTAGCGTATATAAACCCTACATCTCACACTATTCAAGTCACATCTTTTTCTCATCTTTCTCCAGCCGTATCCCTCCCTTTTGCTCTGTTTCTTTGCTGCACAGAAACACTTTGCTGCACAGAAAAAATTTCAGCTTCAATTTTTTTAAGGAAAGGAAAGGCAAGTAAGGTTGTTCTTAGTTCTTCTTGTTTGAGTGTGTGATCAACTTGAAGAAATTACTATAGTCTAATCTTGGGGGGTTGTTCGGCCAAGAGAGCCATTCACACCGAGTTCTACTCCGGGTGGCATGAATCAACCTTTAAAGACAACGTATTTGCGTGATTCTATAGTTTATAAAATCTTTCTAACTCTATCTATTTATTTTTGTCATTGCTAATTTTTTATGGTTTGTATTGTTGAATCAAAACTCGTTTATTTAGCCATATTTTCCAACATGTTGGAATCTTTAAACCAAGATTACTTTCTTGGTATCAAGGACTTAAAAATGATAAAAGGGGTTGGAAATTTGGTATGAGCAGTTAAAGACTGCCAATGCTAATTTTTCCATTTCCTTGGTAATGATGAAAGTGTTAAGAGGTTGCTTATAATTTATAGAGCAAAAGCCCATGGACAAGATTGATGCTAAAACTTCGAATGAGCTGTTGGAATCTTGACTGTGTCTTACAGTAACAGCAAGATCTAGAGATTTGGCTTCTCATCTGTATATTTGTTGTTATGTGGGTGTGATGGTTCAATAAATTGAAGATGGTCAAGAGTTTGACTCCATGCAAGAACAGAGGCTTAGAAAGTAACATGATGCAAGATATTAAATAGTAATCAGCACTTTAAAAGATAGCAAATTAGAGGGAATGGTGCACAAATTCCATGTTCTTGAAAGCTGTGTGTGTAATCTTTGCCAGGACTATTATTTCTTTGTTATTTGGTTTTGTTTTGGAACCTGTACCTTAGAATTGGAAAGGTCCCTTTTAACATAAGAATGATGTTGAGACTTTTCATAATGCAGCATGGTGGTCTGCTTTAATTTCTGTGGCAAGCCATTTGTAGGGAAGATTTACATGAATATTTTTGGCCTTTGAAAACTATTTTTATTGATGAATCAACCGAAAATGGAAATACTATTTAAGTCACCCTGGAACACTAAATTTTGTTAAGTCGTCCTGGAACGCTAAATTCTGTTTTCAAGAAGTTCAATGAATCGGCTGTTGTCGAGCTATCTGTCAAGACATTAATTGCAGTACTGAATTGAGTAGTATTTGAGCTTATTCTGATGTCTTCAATTGATACCACTTGAATACTTACTAAACAATCTAAATTAGGACTCAAATATATAGAAAGTGCATTTTAACTCTGATATGCCAACATATACAAAATTTGACCCTAATGATATGGTCCCCAAATTTATCCTTCGGTGCGTAGTTATTGACTCTTAGTTGGATACCAGTGCCATGAACCATAACTATTAACAAAGTAATAGTGATGATAACTTGAACAAAGTTAATGATTATACTGGAAGTGATAGGCCCATAGCAACTACAATATTTGAGAATTTGAAGAAATGCTTCCATTGAATATACAAACAGCTACTTTAGGCTAGAAAGTTAATAACAAAGAATAAAAATGCAGAACATTTATCCATAACTAAACATAAAGGAGCACAAGACATCGTCAATTGATTTCTCTTCAAGACTTTGAATTTGTTGATGAAACACTACTTCTGGATTGAGAAGAAGAATTTGAGTTGTTGCTCCGTGCCTTTGAACTTTGGCTGGAGGATGATTCAGTGAAGAAAATTATGTGCTCCTGGTTATCAACAAACACCTGGAGAGATCTGGGAACTGGGGCGTGGTTCACCTCTAAAACTCCCTCAAGGATTTGAACTACCTGACCCATTGGTGGCCTATGAGTTTCATCATCCTGGATGCACCAACAAGCAAGTTTACATATTCTTGTGACCTCTTCTACGTCAGCATTTCCCTCCAGCCAGGGGTCTAAAAGGCTAAGGACATCGCCTCCTTGTGTTATAAGGCTAGCAGCCAAAATAGGGAAGAACCTACTTTTTCCATCTGCTGATTGCTGAGAGTTTCTCCTCCCGGAAACAAATTCAAAAAGCATCATTCCATAGCTGTAAACATCGGCTTTGGCTGTAATGGCCACCCCTGAAATCCATTCTGGAGCTAGATAACCTCTTGTACCTCTCATGGTTGTGAGGACTCGGCTGAACTCATGCCCAACAAGCTTTGCTAGACCAAAATCTGCCACTTTCGGACACAATTCAGCATCTAGAAGAATGTTTTCTGGTTTTATGTCACAGTGTATGATGCAGTCTCGGCACTTCTCATGGAGATAAAGCAACCCTCTAGCTGTTCCCAAAGCAATCTGATATCTTGTTTTCCAATCCAAAACCCCAGAATTCTTTTCATGGAAAAGTTGAGAATCTAAAGACCCATTCGGCATGTAATCATAGACCAGCAACTTCTTAGTTCCTTCGGAGCAGAAGCCCCGAAGCCTAACAAGATTTACATGTTGGATTGTCCCAATAGTGCTGACCTCAGTGCGGAATTGCTTCTCTCCTTGGCTGAAGCTTTCAAGTTTCTTGACCGCAATGCCCGTTGAATCAGGTAAAGTCCCTTTGAAAACAGAACCGAAACCTCCTCCCCCCAATTTCTCTGAGAAATTCTTGGTCGCATTTTGCAAGTCTCTGTATCCAAATGCCACTAATGATCCTTCAACTGCTTTTGCTGTTCCAATTGCACCCCTCCTTCGCCTAAAGATTACAAATGCAACAAGGCCTGCGAAAATTGCTATCCCTGCAACTGAACCCAGGACAACGCCTGCAGTAATTGTCTTACTGTTTTTAGAACTGGGTAACTCGGAAGCTGCAAGTTTGAGATATAGAGTTCCTCCATTAGTGTCAGCGCTTGTGAGTTGTTGCAGATTCAGGAGATCTCCAATCCAAATTGAACAACGGTCGCCATAAGCGTAAGCAGTGCAAAAGCAGTTATTCAAACAGGCTGATTCACATTCTGATGAACTTCCAACTGCCACAGTTTGTGGATGATCAGGCAATTTCATGTTGGGCATTTCCCAAAACTTGTCTCTCTTTCCCTTAGCAAGTGTATTATTCCCACACTGCAAACTGGTTTTTCTTGCACACCCAGCTGAAAAATCCGACAAATTCCAACTTTTGACCGAGGTAGGCTGAAAATTCTTCAAGCAATTACAAAAAGGCATGGATTGCTGGTTGCATATACTGAAAGGCCCACACAAAGCATGAACCTCACATTGTGTCTTCGGTTGAGCCCAAAACAGATTCCACTGCTGGGTAGTGTCCAACCATGATAGCTGCTGAATCTGGCCCGATATATCCATCACAAATCGAGATATAGTAGAAGTATAGTGAACCGAATAAGTGAAATAGCTCTCATTTTCATTTGAAACATAACTGAAGTTGTAAATATAATTGGCTCTCATCTCAGGAACCCAACTGAAAATTTGTCCATCCCAAGGTCCACTGCTCCAGTATTGTACAGACTTATTCCATAGAATAATATAGGAACTGGTATTTTGCTGTAGCTCAAGAGCGAAGAGTCCTGGTGCAGGATCCTCAGAATTCTTCCATGAAATAAGATGCATGTTTTGTTTGTTTCTATTGTTATATGCCATCTTAGCACCAGGAAGCCATGTATCGGTTGGATTATCAAAACTCTGCCACAAAAGTTTTGATGAATTATCAGACCCATCTCTCAGAACAAAATTTCCATCATCTTGAAGCACAGCTTCTAGAGGACCAGAGCTCGTAGAGCTCAAATTTGTTGACCAAATTGGAATTTGAGACTCATTGAACAGAACTAAATTACCATCTGAGATTCTCAATACAGAAGAACTTCTATCAGAGACTGGCGTCTTTCTGTTTGCCACCCAAACTATGGTTCTGAGAGAGACCTTTTTGTACCACATGCCTATATAGTAGTTAGAACGAGTAGAGTTAGCTGGTGTGAAGAAACCGAGCTCAAAGTTCCCACCGTTAGAGCTAATAGTTTGGTCACCAGAGAGAGGTTGGTCTGCAGAGATGGTGTCAGCTCCAAGGGAAAGATGATTGTTGAGAGATAGGCAGATGAAGAGAAAAGAAAGCATCATAGGCCATGGATTCTTCTTGTAATCCATGGCTGCACAGAATTTTGCAGAGAAGCTATGCTAATTTTTTACTTTGAAAGAGAGAACAAATGAATAGATCCTGAATTCGAGTTTCTAGATACTGAGGGAACATTCATCAGGCTATAATTGAAAGCGATGCCATGGTCTACGTTGAGGCTATGACAGACCCAAACTCACGGTCTCCTTGGAGAATTGAGGTTCTTAGCTCTGACTCGCTGTCAAAAGCCTCCCAGGTGTAGTAGATGCAGTTCAATTGGATTCCTATAGAAGCTAATAGGGCTGCTCATGTTTTAGCCTCTTCGTTTTTATCTAATAGATTGGCAAATTGTTTCTTATGGGCTCTGCCCCTTCAGTGTTTTCTGATGTGATTCTCTCGGAGCTAGCTTCTTTTTTTTTTTTTTTTTTTCTAATTTGCTCTCCACTTCTAAGTTTGTAGCTTTCATAGTAGCTTCATCCATGTTACGCTGCAAATAAAAAACCTGTTCAGGAAGGCCGTCAAATTCTCTAGAACAGTGGAAGTTAGAAAGCAGCTGTAATCTGTAATGAAGTCAATCAACCATTTTGGAAAAACTACCATTACCTTCAACATTCTTAGTCAGATGTATGATGGCGCTGACTATGACCACTTGATGATTCCAATGCGTGTGTTTGACTCTAAATTAAAAATTAGTTTATTTGTACTATTATTCATAAGAACAGTGAAAGTTAGAAAGCAGCTGTAATCTGTAATGAAGTCAATCAACCGTTTTGGAGAAACTACCATTATCTTCAACATTCTTAGTCAGATGTATGATGGCGCTGACTATGACCACTTGATGATGCCAACGTGTGTATGACTCTAAATTAAAAATTAGTTTATTTTTATTATTATTCATAAATTTTATTATATTTTTTGGTACTATTCGTAGATTTTACTGTATTATTTCAGTTAATTTTTACCTTTATTTATTGTACTTTTAATAAAATAATTTCAATTTCAGTAAAATAAATGAATCTCAAATAGACTACAAAAGAAAAGAAAAGACCTACTCCTAATTTTTTGCCTACTGGTGAGTTTCACAACAAAGCTGTTAAAATTCTAAAATGATATTTTTTAGCAACAAAAACAACAAAAGTGGGAGCACTTGTATTGGTAAAGGTATAAAAGTTTGTATTTTACCTTCTAAAAATTTGCTTTATTTTTACAATATACTAACTTTCAGTTTACAATACACTCTACATTCCAATTTTTATTTTTATATACATTTCATTAAAATAATATAACTATACAATAAAATAATATGAAATCGGACTCAAGTACCAGGGAGGAGAGAGAATATTTTTATATTAAAGAATTCTTTACAACTTGCTACAGTAGTTTCTTATTTATAAGAACCCAGTGTAGCAAGGTTGCAAAAAATTTTGGATATGCACACCCAATGTAGTGGGTTTTTTATGCTTTTGGGTTGTAAAATAGCAATTGGGGCATTTTGCAACTCAAATGCTAGTGCTTTGATACATTAGAGTTGCTAAACTTAAAAATTTTAGCATCTAAGCTATAGTAAACTGCTAAAGATGGCAACTTACTATAGCTACAAACTTATAAAAATATACTAGCCTCTGAGCACGCACTCATACGCATACTCAGAGGCTTTTCTATTTTTTGGGGAAAAAGTTAATAATTTGCATTTATTATAATTTGAGATTATTACATTTTTCATTCACAAAAAAACGTAGGAGTGTGATGAAAAATTATTTCACCTACAAACGTATAATACTCATCACACCCCTAGATTTTTTTGTAATTGAAAAATATAATAATCCCAAATTATTATAGATATAAATTATTAACTTTTTCCCCAAAAAATAGAAAAGCCTCTAAGCACGCGCGTGAGCGTGTGCTCAAAGGCTTGTTATTAGTACTTATCTTTAATCCTAACATTTAGCCACTTACTACACATCCATAAAAAAAACAAAGTACAAAATTTTAATCTTTTTTATTTATTTTTGTTACGATAAAAGGCTGCCATATTTTTTGTGTTAGTATTTTTTTTTCTCTATTATTTTTGTTAAATGAAAAGCTTCCAAGATCCACGTTTGTTTTTGTTTGGGTGTTGTTGTAGATTTTTATTATTATTATTATTATTATTATTTTATTTAAAACATAGTGTTTTAATCCTAAAATTTAGTCATGTATTACAAATCCATAACAAAAAGTTAAAAAGTGCTTAAATTTAAAATTTAACAACTACACCTTTTTATTTTATTTTTTATGGTAAAAGGCTGACATTTTCAATTGGTGGTGTTGTTGTTGTTGTTTTTTTTTAAAAAAAAAAATTATTTATGACATTTATCATTTTTTGTTTAATCCTAAAATGTAGTTTTTTTAATCCTAAAATTTAGCCACTTACTACACATTCATAAAAGAAGTAAATAAAAGCTTCATTTAACATTTTGCAACTTTTTTTTTTAAAAAAAATATACGATCAAAGGCTCATAGTTTTTTTTTTTTTTTTTTTTTTGGTTAAAGGAAAGGCTCAACAGTTATCAATTTTTTTTAATCCATCAATTTAGTTTTTCTTTTTTTAGCTACCAGTACGTGGGGCGTTTTTTTCCCTTTTAAATAATAGTAATAAAGTATTGTGGGGCCTCTTAGTTAAAAAGATATAGGAATCATCAAAAATGGGCTCAGGGCCCAACAGCCCAATCCGAGGACACTTAGTTATCCGAGGATAGCTTAAAAGTTTTATTATTATTAAATGAATAATATAGGAGAAAGGAATGGATATTATATATGGCGGCATAACGCACGTCCGAAGACACCAAAATCTGAGATGAATGTAACTTTCATTTTATTCTAGAGACTCCGCAAAGTTGTATCTGAACTGGAAGTTGAGTATAGACCTAAGGAGGAGTCTGGGAAGATAGCAAATATCTTCCAAGGCTATCACCTCCACATTAAATGCTTTCCAGCTAACCCTTTAGCCGCATTAATGTGGAGGTGATACCTAAACAGTGACTAAGCAGTTTTATGGCCACTAAGCGAAAGTTCCGGTAGGTGCTAGATGGGACAGAAAAGAGTTCCCCAGATAAGAACTACACGTGTACGATGGAAATGGAGGGGAGGAGGATGTATATAACATAGAAACAAATGAGATAGAAGGGACTTTTTAAAAAAGAAGAAAAAAGAAAGAAAGAGAGACGTACTAAAAACCAAGCCGAGAAGAGTTTTTTCTCCTTCAATCAACCTAAAGTACCCTTTGTTACTTGATTATTAGAACCTTTCCTATCTAACAGTACCAGTTCTAATATCCATTCTCTACAAATTTATTGTTTGGACTTGTTGGGCTGAAAATCCATTCATATTCTAGGTCCAATCCAAATTGAGTCCCTACAATTGGCATCGTCTGTGGGAAGAACTTGATCTGTTGCGAAGGAAAGGCAGGTGTGATACTTACGATGGAAGAAAGAGCACCGCAGCAACCATTGACAGACCCGCAACAGGTGGATGCTAATCAGCACCAGGCCAAGTCTAGGGGTTCTTAGCACAGTAATCCGTTCGTAGACCACGAACGCGGAGGGGATCATAAAGGGAGTACCCGAACAACCCATACAGATAGAAGTTGCTCTCGGGGGAAAGGCCATGCTTCCCCTGTAAAGAGCGAAGGAAATTTGCAGCGTGAGATTGACAAGTTGAAGAGGGAATTGCGATATGAGCGACGAAGGCGTAAGGCCCATAACTCTAGGCACTCCTCTGAGGAATCGGATGACACCAGTTACAGGCGAAGGTCGAGAACTCCACCCAGCGAATCTTTTTCGTGTGAGGAGGAGTACCACCGTGGGCGAAGAAATAAGAGTCCGACTCGCCAAGGTCGGGGGAATGATGCCTTAAACAAGGCTCTGAATCAGGTCTCTAAGTCGCCCTTCACGCGACATATTGAGGACGCTAGTCTTCCTCAGCGATTCCACCAGCCTGTGTTCACCATTTATAATGGTCGAACAGATCCAGTGGAACATGTTAGTCACTACAGCCAGAGAATGGCTATTCATGCTAGGGATAAGGCCTTAATGTGCAAGGTTTTCCCATCTAGCCTAGGCCTGGTGGCAATGAGATGGTTTAATGGCTTGAGAACTAATACTATTGACTCTTTTGAGAAGCTCACCCAGGCCTTTAGTGCCCATTTTATTACATGTAGGAGGGTTGTTCAACCCTTAGGGTCGCTACTGTCCATGTCTATGCGGGAGGGGGAAACCCTGAAAGCCTACTCGGACAGATACTGGGAAATGTTCAACGAGGTAGATGGGGCTCACAATGATGTGGCTATGAACACTTTTAAGGAAGGTCTTCCAACCAAGCACGATCTGAGGAAGTCTCTGACTGGCAAGCCTGTTACTAGTGTACGTCAGCTTATGGATCGAATAGACAAATATAGAAGAGTAGAGGAGGATCAGATGCAGGGCAGACGAAATTCTAAGGCAGTAACTTAAGAGAGGAGGGATTCCAGGCCGAACCGGTATAATAACAACCGGCCTCGGAGGGACTTTGGGGGGCAGTCAGGGTCTGCTAACTCCCAGGTGGTTAGCGCCGTATTCCGAGAACCAGTGCAACGAGTTCTGGAGAAGATAAAGGACGAGCCGTTCTTTAGGTGGCCTAATAAGATGGCAAGGGATCCTGCGAAGAGTAATCGGAATCTTTATTGCCAATACCATCAAGACCATGGGCATATCACTGAGGATTGTAACAATCTGTGGGATCATTTAGAGCAGTTGGTGCAAGAAGGGGAGTTGACCCAATTTCTGCATCATTCCGGCGGCTGAGGAGGCCACGAAGGCTCGACGTTCCAGGGCAAAGCTTCAAGGGGACCTACTTTGGGTACGATAAACGTTATATTTGCTGCCCTAGGGAGAACTAGATCTTGCCCTTCCAGGGTAATGTCTGTGTCCCAGTGCTCAGAGGAGGGCTCCAGTTCGAGGCCGAAGAAGGCCAGATTGGGCACCTCGTTGGTGTTAGGCTTCTCAGAAAAGGATAAGAGAGGAACCATACAATCGCATGATGATGCTTTGGTGGTTACGATTAGGATCGGAGGATATGACGTTAGGAGAGTGATGGTTGATGACAAAAGTGCCGCCGAGGTAATGTACCCTGATTTATTCAGGGGGCTGAATCTGAAACCTGAAGATCTGATGACGTATAGTTCCCTGCTGGTAGGCTTCGAGGGCAAATCAGTCACTCCGTTGGGAATGGTTAGATTACCTGTGTAGACTGGTTCAGATACAGTGGATGTGGATTTTATTGTGGTGGATGCTTTTTCTCCGTATACGGCTATTTTGGGAAGACCTTGGTTGCATGCTTTGGGAGCTGTTTCTTCCACTCTTCGTCAGAAAGTGAAGTATACCTCGAGAGGCGAAGTTTCAAAAATTTTGGGAAATCAGACCATGGCTAGACAATGCATGATAATGGCCATTCAACATCGGCTAGAGATCGATACTTCGGCTGTAGCAGAGGTTGATTTATAGCAATCAAGGAGTCAGGGAGCCCATTTTGGTGCGTCCACAGAGGAAATGAGGTGTGAAGACTTGGAAAGGGTGAGCGTTGGTGATGATCCAGAGAAGTACTTTCAGGTCGGGGCTCAGTTGCCTTTGTCAGAAAAAGAGCAGTTGGTCGAGGTTCTTAGGAGAAACATTGATGTGTTTGCATGGAATGCCTATGAAGCCCCGGGAGTGGATCCGGAGTTCATTTTTCATCATCTGAACGTCAATCCCTCGTGCATTCCAAAGAAACAACCACCTCGGCGTCCGTCCAGGGTGCACGTTGAGGCTAATAAAGATGAAGTGACTAAGTTAAAGCAAGCTGGGGCTATCAAGGAGGTATTTTACCCTCAGTGGTTAGCCAATACAGTCGTAGTGAAAAAGAAAATGGAAAATGGCGTGTGTGTGTTGATTTTACGGACCTTAACAGAGCATGTCCAAAGGACCCTTTCCCTATGCCCCGTATAAATCAGTTGGTGGATGCAACAGTGGGCCATCCTCGGATGAGTTTCCTGGATGCCTTTCATGGCTACCATCAGATCCCACTGGCGTTGGACGACCAAGAGAAGACCGCTTTTCTCACTCCCACTGAAAATTACCACTACAAGGTAATGCCCTTTGGTTTGAAGAACGCAGGGTCTACCTACCAAAGAATGATGACGAAAATGTTTGAGCAGCAGTTGGGTAGAAACATTGGGATTTATATTGACGATATAGTTGTAAAGAGTAAGGTAGTGGCCGAACACGTGACGGACTTTAACCACACTTTTGAGATTTTAAGAAGGCATAAATTACGGTTGAACGCATCCAAATGCTCATTTGGAGTAAATTCAGGTAAGTTCCTGGGTTACATGGTGACCCATAGGGGAATTGAGGTTAACCCTGATCAGATTAGAGTCATAACTAACTTGTAGCCACCTCGGAATCCCAAGGAGGTCCAGAGATTGACCGGGATGACCGCCGCATTGAATAGATTCATATCCAGGTCGGCAGATAGATGCAGACCTTTCTTCTTACTACTCCACAAATGGAAAGGATACGAATGGACTGAGGAATGTGCCTTAGCATTTCAGCAGCTGAAGGAGTATTTATCTCAACCGCCAATCATGTCTAGCCCCGAGGTAGATGAGGTTCTTTTTTTCCTACCTGGCGATCACCACTTATGCGATTAGTTTTGTTCTGATACGAGTGGACAATGGAGTACATGGGCCAGTCTATTATGTGAGTAAATCTCTTCACGAGGTCGAAATACACTACCTGCCATTGGAAAAGGCCATTTTAGCGGTGGTGCATGCCACCAGAAAACTTCCCCATTATTTTCAGGCACATACAGTGGTTGTCCTGACTCAATATCCGATCAAAGCAGTACTTCGGAGTGTAGACTATACTGGTAGAGTTGCCAAGTGGGGTACAATTTTAGGGGCTTTTGATGTCAAGTATATGCCACGTACTTCCGTGAAGGGTCAGGTGCTCGCCGATCTAGTGGTTGAGTTTGCTGAAGGTCCTAAAGAAATTGAGACAAGCCTAGGTGGCATGGATGAAAAATCGGTTGGCCTTATTTTCGCGCAACCTATTTCGCCCTGGACGGTGTATGTGGATGGGGCAGCAAATCAGCAGGGGTCTGGAATGGGACTTGTGTTGATATCTCCCGAGGAAGCCATCATTGAGAAGTCTCTTAGACTGGGATTCTCAGCTACTAATAACGAGGCAGAATATGAAGCCTTACTAATAGGGATGGCGATGGTCAATAAGCTGGGTGGAAAAACTTTGGAAATCTTCTTGGACTTATGGCTTGTAATGGGCTAGGTCAGAGGGGAATTGGAGGCTCGGGACGTGAGAATGCAGGAATACTTGAGCCAGGTTAGGCGTATACAAGCCAATTTTGAATTCTTTAAAATAACCCATGTCCCTAGGAGTGGAAATGCCCATGCAAACTCTTTGGCTACTCTTGCCACTTCCTCGGCTCAAAATTTACCTCGGATGATCGTGATCGAGGAATTGGGCACGCCTACCCGTGGAACAACGAAAAAGCTATAGGTCAACCAAATCAGTTTAGCACGTAATTGGATGGATCCTATAATACTATTCCTTGAGAAGGATACACTGCCCGAGGACAAGTCAGAGGCAGAAAAGATACGAAGGAAGGCTCCCCGTTTTTGGCTATCCGAGGATAAGAAGTTGTATAAACGCTCTTACTCTAGCCCCTATCTGCTCTGTGTACGTCCTGAAACGTCGGAAGATCTGCTAGAAGAACTACATGAAGGAATTTGTGGTAGTCACACTGGAGGAAGGTCTTTGTCTCACAGGGCGATTACCCAAAGGTATTGGTGGCCAGACATGCAGAAGGAAACACAGGAGTATGTAAGGAAATGTGATCAATGCCAAAGGTTCGCACCAAATATTCATCAGCCTGGAGGAGTACTCAATCCTCTTTCTAGTCCTTGGCCTTTCGCTCAGTAGGGATTGGATATCGTTGGCTCTTTCCCTAAAGCAGTAGGAAATAAGAAGTACTTGTTGGTTGGCACGGATTATTTCACGAAGTGGGTTGGAGCTGAGCCCCTGGCTAACATCAGGGATGTTGACGTCAAAAGATTCCTATTAAGGAATATCATTACTCGATTTGAGGTTCCTCAAACTCTCATCTCGGACAACGGTCTGCAATTTGATAGCAAGGCTTTCAGAAGATATTGTTCCGACTTGGGGATAAAGAATAGGTATTCCACCCTAGCCGATCCGCAGGGAAATGGACAAGCCGAGGCTGTCAACAAAGTCATAGTGGGTGGACTTAAGAAAAGGCTGGATGATGCAAAGGGAAGATAGGTGGAGGAACTTCCACATGTTCTCTGGGTGTATAGAACAACGTCCCGACGATCAACAGGGGAAACCCCATTCTCAATGACGTATGGAGCTGAGGTCGTGATCCCTATTGAAACAGGCTTTCCAACACTGAAACTGGTAATTTCGCCCCGGATGGAAATGACGAGCTGTTGAGGGAAAGTATAGACTTAATAGATGAGCAACGAGAGAAAGCTATGGTTCAATTGGCGTACTATCAGCACAAGCTGAAGCAGGGCTATGATGCAAATGTCAAACTAAGGCCATTAGCTCCGGGAGACTTGGTGTTGAGGAAGGTCTTGGGGAATACCAAGAACCCAGCCTAGGGAAAGTTGGGGCCCAATTGGGAGGGGCCATATCGTATTACATCTGTAGCAGGGATAGGGGCTTACTATTTAGAAGATTTAGATGAAAAAACTATACTCCATCCCTGGAATGTAAGCAACCTAAGAAGGTATTATTATTAACAAGTTGCTCTTTACTTTCCTTTATAATTTATCTTGCTCCTACAACATGTGTTTCTGAAATAAATGGAAGTATCAAACATAAGCTAAGTCATGTCAGGTCCTCGGATCACAACTTAGTGAAAATTATTACACTATGAATGGAAGTATTAAACAGAAGCTAAGTCATGTCAGGTCCTCGGACCACAACTTAGTGAAAATTATTACACTATGAATGGAAGTATTAAACAGAAGCTAAATCATGTCAGGTCCTCGGACCACAACTTAGTGGAAATTATTACACTATGAATGGAAGTATTAAACAGAACTTAAGTCATGTTAGGTCCTCGGACCACAACTTAGTGAAAATTAGTACACTATAAATGGAAGTACTAAACAGAAACTAAGCTATAACAAGCTATTTAGACATAAAACCTAGTCGGAATTTATGTTTTTTGAAAGGGATTCTTGTGACTAGAGATGCATATCAAAGAAAATGTTAGGAGCATCATTTAAAGCGTTTCAAGGGGATCAATACCCCTCTGGATGAAATGTAAAAGTGCTATCCTAGATACGTATACTTTTTTAATGAATGCTGCAGGGAGCCTTTATAAGGCCGCGGATGTCACTATTATAGCCTGTTCTAAGTTCTCAATGGTTGTGTATAAAGTTATGATTCTTCTCTGTCATATCAACTTTCACCCCTTTTTACAGTCCGAGATCATAAGAAAAGTAGATAAACAAACGTAAGTAATGAAGAGCAATCATACATGAAATTATATAAGAAATAAACAAAACCCCAAATATCTCTTATAAGTTGCCAAATAGAACTGCGTGTTGCAACTAGGAACATCCTTAAAAGGATTCAAAAAAAAAAAAAAAGAGGGAAAAAGGAGATGAAAAGTGTACTAAAAGGAATGTAACTACCAACAACTATTTGGTTAACTTTATTTGGAGTTTGGGTGGAGGGACTTTGCCAGCCGCCTCAGGAGGAACATCCTTTTCCTGCACCATAGGAGCTTCTCCAATAGGTAGGGTGGTCGAGGCTAAGGCCTGTTCAAAAGTCTGAGAGGCCGCTCCGTCTTTAGGCCTTGTTACTTCTTTAGCCGAGGATAGATCCTTGGTTTTTTCAGGCATTTGTGGCTGCTCTTGCTGATTAGAAGAGGGAGGAGCTTGAGTATGAACTTCCCTAGGTGGCTCAGCAGCAGTAGAGGATGCTTTCCCTTGTGGGGTAGAGGGAGTGGAGGCCTGTATAGCTGGGAGGAAGTAAATATTTTCGAGTTTCCTTAACTCTAATGAGGATTCAACTCCAGCTCGGTTGAGAGCCTCTTGCCAGGTCAAGGCATAGTACTCCTGGCATACAGCGGGCACCTCACCTCGAAAAGCATCCTCTGTCTCAGCAATGCCCACATTGTAACCATTCTGCTCAGCAACATCTCGCTCTTTTTCAGCCTCGGCTTTGGCTCTCTCTGCCTAATTTTTAAGCTTCTGGACTTCCTCCAATTGTTTCTGCAGAGCTAGCACCCATTCCTTAGAAATTGCTAGCTGGGCATTGGCGTCACGCAGAAGTCGCTCTTGGTCCTCGGCTTGTTTTTGGAACCCCGCCAGGGCTGAATCAGCACTCTTCCGAGCATTTTCCTCGACTGTTAGCTTCTTCTTCAGCTGCACAATGTTTTGCTCAGAAGCATTCAATGTGCGCACAGCTGTTATTTTTTTCTTCCTTTCCTCGTCTATTTGCTAGTATTAGGATTCGGCTATCTACTCCAGCTTGAAGGTGGCTTGAATGGCCTAGAGAAAAAGAAGTTAGAAACACGCAAAAAAAAAAAAAAAAAATGTAACGGTAAAAGCGTCGTACCATACCCAAATATCTTTTGGTATTTTGAAAAACCTCATCTCTCTTGATCGCTCTCAGCTCGGCCATGTCCTGGGAAAGAAGAAGTGTTTCCTCTAATGCTGAGGCAACTCGGCACCCAAGTCCACCACTAAAGTCCCTGATCGAAGCATCCTCCCTCAAAGGCTTCTCATCAAGCATAGGGGCTGGGAGTTAGGCCTCAGGTTCCGAGGACTGAGTGGTTGTCTTATCCACCCCTCGCTGTGACCCATGACTCGTTTTTTGCTGCTTAAGAGCCCTTTGATCCTCACCCTCATGGGTAGGGTGAGTCTTCCCCGCGTCTAACACCTCTTTACCCTTCGACTCTCTCCTCCTCTTTGGATCACTGGGCTTGGTCACGGCTGGTTGGGATGACTGAGGAGGAAGAGTGGGGAGAGGTGGAGGATTGACCTGAACTTGCTTTCCCACCACCCGGCCGGGCTGGCCTTCGATTATGTCTTTCAGGCTCCTCTGACTTCTCCTTTGGATAACCATTTTCTTAGAAGTCACCTCAGGAGATTGGGTTTGGTTAAAAACTTCGAATTCATCGGCGGAGTCAGACAACTCTACAAGTCCTCTCGAGGTGTCTTTTCCTTCTTCTTCCTCTTCTTCTTCTTCTTCTTCTTCCTCTTCTTCTTCTTCGGTCCTTTTTTCTTTTTCTTCTTCTCCCTTTCTCACTTTTTGGGGAACGGAGCGTGATGATGAAGCTCCAATAGAAAGAGTGGCCTTAGGCGATGGTTCAATGAAGGGCACACCTTCAAGAATGGGGGTATCCTCAGGAACAATGAATCCCTCAAAGGCTACACTGATACGGTGGAGCCGAGGATCTTTTGCTTTTATCACGTACTTGGGAACCTGAAAGGCTTTTGGAACAGGGTCGTACTTGAGTATTAGGTGTGCTGCTCTTAACTGACCGTTGGAGGGATTCATGTACACCTCAGATCGTAGGATTCTATCTAGGCTTTCCCTATTGATCAACCTGAAATTACGTCTAATGGTGTGCTTGTCTGTAAAATAATTAAAACATAAAAGGAAATTTTTGTTAGAAATAAAAATAGCTTCAATTAAAAAAGTTAATCTGACTTATAAGGGGCATACATCCTAGGAACCCCACCTTGTTGTCCCTCTTCAGTCGGACAAGGTAAACCATCATGCCACTCCCTGGAGAAAATAAGGAAATCATCTTTTAAACCCTTGTTTGAGGTAGGGAGGCACTGGATCAATCTTACTGCAGGGTACCTAGAGTTAAGGTAATATCCTTGGTCCTTCAAATGATTGAGGTTATATACCCAGTTCACATCGTGATGGGTCAAACCTAAATTGTACTTGGTGTTTAAAGCTTCTATGCTCCCAAGCACCCTAAACATATTCGAGGCGCACTGTGTGGGAGATAATCTGAAGAACCTGAGGTAACTTCTCGTCAGACTACCCATTGGAATAGTCATCCCTCCCTCGATAAAAGCTATCATGGGGATGACTACCTCCCCCGTTTGTCTACGTGCATCCAAGTTTGAGGGGAAGCGTATCTCATACCCACTATTGAGGGAATCTTATACTTAGCTCTAAATGATTCTATTTGCTCCTCGGAATCAACTAGATACTTAAATCTACCCATTTTCTAACAGTAGTAAAGAAAAATTGATACAGAAGATGGAAAACTAGGGAGGGTTAAGGAAACTTACAGGTTTAGAAAATAAGCTCCTCGGACGGGCTCTTAGTATTTATGAGAGCGTGAAGTAATGAGAGAGAGACAGATTCAATGAATATTTGCTGAGACAGAGTAATTTGTAACTGACGAAAGATTTGATTTGAAAGGCACTCTATAAGGGCACAGAAAGTGGGAGCGGGAAAAACCCCACCCATAAATGCAAAGGATCCCCCACTGTTATATTTGCATCAGGTCGTTAAACGTGTGGGACAACAGGGCAGTCATCATTTAATAATGGCGTGCTCCTGACATCGAAACGTCAGAAGCGTGCCTTGGGCAAGCGAAAAGACATTCGGAAAGCGGGGGAAACCTACGAAATAAATGAGGGCTGGATATCAAAATCTCCCTTTTTCCCGAGGTGGCAAAAAACGAGATTTTGAGGGGCTATTGTGGGGCCTGTTAGTTAAAAAGATATAGGAATCATCAGAAATGGGCTCAGGGCCCAACGGCCCAATCCGAGGACACTTAGTTATCCGAGGATAGCTTAAAAGTTTTATTATTATTAAATGAATAATATAGGAGAAATGAATGGATATTATATATGGCGGCATAACGCACGTCCGAGGACACCAAAGTCCGAGATGAATGTAACTTTCATTTTATTCCGGAAACTCCGCAAAGTTGTATCCAAACTGGAAGTTGAGTATAGACCAAAGGAGGAGTCTGAAGGTAGCAAATATCTTCCAAGGCCATCACCTCCACATTAAATGCTTTCCAGCTAACCCTCTGGCCGCATTAATGTAGAGGTGATACCTGAACAGTGACTAAGCAGCTTTATGGCCACTAAGCGAAAGTTCCAGTAGGTGCTAGATGGGACAGAAAGGAGCTCCCCAGATAAGAACTACACGTGTACGATGGAAATAGAGGGAAGGAGGATGTATATAACATAGAAACAAATGAGATAGAAGGGACTTTTTAAAAAAGAAGAAAAAAGAAAGAAAGAGAGACGTACTGAAAACCAGGCCGAGAAGAGTTTTTTCTCCTTCAATCAACCTAGAGTACACTTTGTTACTTGATTATTAGAACCTTTCTTGTCTAACAGTACCAGTTCTAATACCCATTCTCTACAAATTTATTGTTTGGGCTTGTTGAGCTAAAAACTCATTCATATTCTGGGTCCAATCCAAATTGAGTCCCTACAAGTATTTTAAAAAAAACAATAAAAGTGGGTTAGTGGACAGTTTTGTGTGTTAGTTTTTTTTTTTTTTTTTTTTTTTTTTATCAGTACATGTCTTTTTTTTTTTTTTTTTTTTAACTATCAGTACGTGGGGTATTTTTTTTCCTTTTAATAATAAAGTATTTTAAAAAAAATAAATAAAAGTGGATTAGTGGAAGAGTGCTTTGATTTTGTAAGCAATATTTTAGTGCAAGCTAGACATGTATTTTACCAAATTATCCTTTAGTTTTATCTCTACTTAAATCTAGAGAAATAGGGGTATTTTGGAATAAAAAAAAAAATAATCCAAACAGGTGCAGCCCCTTAAATAGTAGTATAGTTTTTTTGTTTAATCCTAAAATGTAGTTTTTTAATCCTAAAATTTAGCCACTTACTACACATTCATAAAAGAAGTAAATAAAAGCTTAAATTTAAAATTTTGCTACTATTTTTTTTTTAATATACAATCAAAGGCTCATAGTTTTGTGTGTGTGTGTTAAAGGAAAGGCTCAATAGTTATCAATTTTTTTTAATCCATCAATTTAGTTTTCTTTTACCAGTACATGTCTTCTTCTTTTTTTTTTTTTTTTTTTTTTTTTTAAACTACTAGTACATGGGGTGTTTTTTTTTTTTTTTTTTTTTTTTTCCTTTTTAAATAATAGTAATAAAGTATTTAAAAAAAAAAAAAACAATAAAAGTGGGTTAGTGGACATTTACGTGTGTTTTTTTTTTTTTAATCAGTACATTTTTTTTTTTTTAACTATCAGTACGTGGGGTGTTTTTTTCCTTTTAATAATAAAGTATTTAAGAAAAATAAATAAAAGTGGATTAGTGGAAGAGTGTTTCTATTTTGTAGGTAATATTTTAGTACAAATTAGACATGTATTTTACCAAATTATCCTTTAGTTTTATCTCTACTTAAACCTAGAGAAATAGGGGTATTTCGAGACAAAAAAAAAAAAAAAAAAAAATCCAATCCAAACAGGTGTAGCCTCTTAAATAGTAGCATAGAAAAAAACAATTGACTATTTGGAAATTTTTTTTATATTTCTTATAAAAGTAGTATCAGTACGTGGGGTGTTTTTTTCCTTTTTTAAATAATAGTAATAAAGTATTTTTTAAAAAACAATAAAAGTGGGTTAGTGGACAGTTATGCGTGTTAGTTTTTTTTTTTTTTTTTTTTTTTTTTAAAATCCGTACATGTCTTTTTTTTTTTTTTTTTTTCTTTTTAACTATCAATACGTGGGGTGGTTTTTTTTCCTTTTAATAATAAAGTATTAAAAAAAAATAAATAAAAAGTGGATTAGTGGAAGAGTGTTTCTATTTTGTAAGCAATATTTTAGTGCAAGTTAGACATGTATTTTACCAAATTATCTTTTAGTTTTATCTCTACTTAAACCTAGAGAAATAGGGGTATTTCGAGACAAAAAAAAAATCCAATCCAAACAGGTGTAGCTCCTTAAATAGTAGCATAGAAAAAAACAATTGACTATTTGGAAATTTTTTTTATATTTCTTATAAAAGTAGTATCAGTACGCGGGGTGTTTTTTTCCTTTTTAAATAATAGTAATAAAGTATTTTTTAAAAAAACAATAAAAGAGGGTTAGTGGACAGTTATGCGTGTTAGTTTTTTTTTTTTTTTTTTTTTTTTTTTTAATCCGTACATGTCTTTTTCTTTTTTCTTTTTTTTTTTCTTTTTAACTATCAATACGTGGGGTGTTTTTTTTTCCTTTTAATAATAAAGTATTAAAAAATAAATAAATAAAAAGTGGATTAGTGGAAGAGTGTTTCTATTTTGTAAGCAATATTTTAGTGCAAGTTAGACATGTATTTTACCAAATTATCCTTTAGTTTATCTCTACTTAAACCTAGAGAAATAGGGGTATTTCAAAAAAAAAAAAAAAATCCAATCCAAACAGGTGCAGCCTCTTAAATAGTAGCATAGAAAAAAAACAATTGACTATTTGGAAAATTTTTTATATTTCTTATAAAAGTAGTATCAGTACGTGGGGTGTTTTTTTCCTTTTTAAATAATAGTAATAAAGTATTTTTTAAAAAACAATAAAAGTGGGTTAGTGGACAGTTATGCGTGTTAGTTTTTTTTTTTTTTTTTTTTTTTATCCATACATGTCTTTTTCTTTTTTTTCTTTTTAACTATCAGTACGTGGGGTGTTTTTTTCCTTTTAATAATAAAGTATTAAAAAATAAATAAATAAAAGGTGGATTAGTGGAAGAGTGTTTCTATTTTGTAAGCAATATTTTAGTGCAAGTTAGACATGTATTTTACCAAATTTTCCTTTAGTTTTATCTCTACTGAAACCTAGAGAAATAGGGGTATTTTGGAACAAAAAAAATCCAGTCCAAACAAGTGCAGCCCCTTAAATAGTAGTATATATATATATATATATATATATATTACTCCATTCTCTCTCTTCTTCTCTTAAAAAATATTTTTTTTCTCTTTTTTCTCTATGCTCTGTCCTCTTCTCCTCCCCTCATTTCCATATCTCTCTCTTCATTCTCACTTTTTTTTTCCTCATTATTTTGCTCTCTTCTTCTTCTCCTCTAGCTCAAACTCTCTCTCAAAAAAATTTAAAAAAATAAATACATATAGATCAACACAACCCATCACCACCTCAAACCCATAAACCACTACCATCACCACCAAGGACACAAACTTAACCTCCACAACCAAAAAAACCTAGAATCTACAAACAACAACCCGTCCCATAGTAGCACAAACAACACCATTGCACCACGCCAATCTCCACCACTACATTTCGATTTCCACCACTGCACATTGATCTCCATGCAAGGAGAGAGAGAGAGAGAGAGAGAAGGCCATGAGGGAGACTAAGTCAGGGAGAGAGTGAGAGAGAAGAGGGAGAATAAAAACACATTAAAATAGACTCAATAAAAAAGCAATTCTATTTTTATAAACACAGTTACAGTAACTTCTAAATTTAAGAAGTAACTGTAGTTATATGCTATATTTTTTTAGCAATACCCATCTAAATAGAGCTTCAATTTTGGTAATTGAGAGTGTAAAATAATATATTTGGGGTTTTATCCACTCCAATGCTAATGCTCTAGAGTATCGAATATTGGAAGGAATGGCATCCTTGTTCTGTAGCGAGTTTAAAAGCTTGAGTCTATCAGAATAACATTAAACAGAAAGAAAAACCAAAAATCTCTCATCAACTACTTACATACTCTACTCATTTTTATATAATTTGGCACATTCCATGTCTTTGCAAATACAATTTAGTAATATACTTAAATCTAAAATTTTGGGAAAATTGACATAGAAAAAAAATTGTAATTATCATATCCCATCATATTGTATTCTAATTTTTCAAAAAATATCATGTTGTTTTTGTCACTTATATATATCATGCATGTATTTAGATCTAGCAAAATTGGAAACAATTCTGCAACCCCCAATTCAAACCTAAAGGAAATTACTTGCACTAACCTAGAAATTTTAGGATGTGGAGCAAAAATAGGTCGACTTGTAGTCGATTCATTTTTTTAGGTGATCTTGTTTTTAATTAAAAATGCAAAACACATTCTAAGTTTCACTAAAATTCATTTCAAGCCTTTAACTTTATTTTCGCTCAATTGAATTCTTTAAGTTTCAAATGTATTCAATCAAAGCCTTCTTGTTTGGCTCCTTTAGGGCAATATAAAATGGTGTCATCTTTTTTTTTTTTTTTTTTTTTTTTAATTTAATATTTTTTATTATTTGAAAATTAAATAAATAAATAAAAGCTTAAAACATGAATGACGTTGTATGTAGCCAAAGTAAAATCAAGAAAAAAATTTAAGGCAAATCCTTAACCCAACACGCGCGCGCGCGAGAGAGAGAGAGAGAGAGAGAGAGGTGTTACTACTGAGTGGTTGCCCCACTGACACCGAAGTCGAGGTTTTGGGTTTGATTTGAGATTTGAAAATGTTTTGCTGTGGTGCAAAGACTGATGAGGTGTTATGGACGAAACCATAAAAAGAAGAAGAGATTATCTCCTGTTGGGAACAAGCCTAAATCCATAGACCTCTCTCAAAAGGGTACACAAGCTGTGGACTTTGAAGCTATGACTCGCACTAGTACCGGAAACCGCCATGTTGCAGATTAATTTGTTCAGCCACAATAACTACAATCTTCAAATGCCATAAACAAAGATGACCCAAATGGGAAAATAAGGATTTGATTGAGAATTTGCTGTATAAGATATGGGCCTTGAAGGCAGAGTTGATAAGGCTTAGAGTTTCAATGAGAACTTGGTGTACGTTTGGATACTGCTTTTTTGCTGAAAATTGAAAACAATAAAAAAATAATTTCCAGTTACTGTTTACTTTTTAAATTACTGTTCATTTGCCTTAATGCAGTGTTCATGTCCCATGAACAATGCAAGAGGCACTGATAAAAAAAATAAATAAATAAAAATAAAAAGCCAAACGTAGACGCATGAATCCAAAACACAAACCAAACGGACACTTGGTTTCATAGAATAAGAAGCTCATTGAGGAAATCTCTTCTTCTCTTATGATTTAGGCTTTTTTTTATTAGTCCCTTTTTTTTTTTTTTTAGACAATAATAAAATATTCCAAAAATTGTTTAAAAATTTAAAAATAAAACAGTGCCATTTTATATTAGCTTAATGAAATAGACTAATGAAGCCAAACAAAAGCCTTAATTGAATATATTTGAAACTTAGAAAACTCAATTGAACGAAAGTAAAATTAGAAACTTGAAATGAATTTTGATGAAATTTAAAAGGTTAGTTTTGCATTATTTTTAAGTTGGTTAGATGGATTTGAAAGTAATTTAATTCATCTATATATATATATATATATATAATCGAAGTCTTTGACTTTTTACAAGATAAAAAAGCTTGTAATAATTGAAATTTAAAGTTGCTACTACTATATATGTTTGCTTCACCTCACGATATAAAAGTACGTTAATTTCTTGGGCAGAAAGCTTATATATGATATACTAAAAGGAGGTATGACTTTCATTGTTTCAACATGGGCTCCTACTCAACATTTTTTAGTGTGGGTCACATGCTAATAAGGTTTGTTTAAAGTTTAGACCCGTTAAAATTTAAAACCTATTGCTATATGGGTTCGTGTACCTTTTTCTTTTTATTATATTTCTCTTTTGAATAGTCGTATATTTTTTGAATTGTTTCAATAACTTATTTTTTAATTATATATCTTTTTTGGCATTTTGGAAGTTTTAACATCTAAATTTGTGTAGTCACATATATATGTATATGTGTGTGTGTATATATATATAATTTGTAGGCCCTAAATCTTTTGATTCCTTTCAATAGTTATAACCCTGGATTATTCTTTTGAATGTAATCTATCTTTCTCTTGTATTTCTCTATTATTTAGTCATATATATTTTGTTTTGTTTCAATAATTTCTAAGCCATAAATCATCTGATTCTTTAATATTTTTTAGTTTTTCAAAAGTTTTAATATCTAAATTTTTGAGTTTTTTTTTTTTTTTTTTTTTTGTTTTTTTTTTTTTGCAGTATTTGAAATTGTAATAAAATTATTATTTTTTAGTCCAAACTTACCAAGTGAAGCTTTACCTCTCTAACAAGTCCAACTTAAACTCAAACTCATCATTATCATTTTTTTTAAAACAAAATTATTTTTGTTTAATCCAAACTTAATAAGAAGTGAAACTTTATCTCTTTAACAAGTTCAACTTAAACTCAAACTCAAATATTGATGATTTATCTCTAAATTTGTAAGGTTAATCATGAACAATACAAAAGTAATGCAAACCTCTACTTTGTCCAAAAAAAAAAAATTATTATTTTATGGTTTTTCTTGTAATTTTTAAAAAGTAATTTTATGGTTTTTCTTATACTTTTTAAAAAGTAATTTTCATACATGAACTAGCAAACTCTCTTTAGCCATTTTTTACAAGATAAAAAAGTTTGCAATAATTGAAATTTAAGGTTACTGCTACTGCATATGTCTTTACTTCACCTCACAATATGAAAATATGTTAATTTTTTGAGTAGAAAGTTTATGTACGATATATTAAGAGAATGTATGACTTTCATTATTTCAATGTGGGCTCCTGTTCAACATTTTTTAGCCTAGGCCACATGCTGATAAAGTTTGTTTAAAGTTTAGATCTGTTAAAATTTAAAACCTATTGTTTTATGGGTTCAGGTAAGGGTGTCCACGGGTTGGTCCGAGTCGGGTTTGTGCCCAACCCGGAACCAACCCGCTCAGGTCGGGTGGAACAAAAACAGACCCGGAATCGACCGCCGGAGACGTCGGGTCGAGTCGGCCGGGCTCAGGGGAGCGAATGGTCGGGTTGGTCGAGTCTAGTGATGAGCAACAGCGAGCGGAGGAGAAGATCTCTCTTCGTCAATCTAAGTTGAAGGCCGATCGGATCTAACGGATTCTCACCGGATTTAAGTAGATCGGAGCCTAATCTAACCAAGAATTGCTAGATTTGTGTAGATCTAAGTCAAATCGGAGCCTAATCTCGCCGGATTCTTGCTAGATTTGTGTAGATCTTGAGCGAGGATGGCTGGATCGGAGCTGAGGAACACCAGATCTAAGCGAAGGAAGACCAAGGATGGCCGGATCGAAGTTAAAGAATACCAAAACGTCACCGAATCTTGAAGGATCTTGCCAAATTTGGTCAAAAATCGTAATATTTCACCGGAGAGGATGAGTGTTTCGGTTTGGGTTGGGTGTCAAGGGTTTTGAAACGTGAAACCGGCGACCAACCCATGTGGGTTCGAGTTAGAGAATTCGGACCCGCGTCTGACCGCCGGAGACGTCGAATCGAGTGGCGGGGGGTCGAGCTCGGGCGGATTGGGCGGGTTAGGCGGGTTGCCGGGTGGGTTGGACAGCCCTAGGTTCAGGTACTTTTTTCTTTTTCTTATATTTCTCTTTTAAAATAGTCATATATTTTTTGAATTGTTTCAATAACTTATTCTTTAATTATGTATATCTTTTTTGGCATTTTGGAAATTTTAACATTTGAATTTGTGTAGTCACACACACACACACACACACACTATCTATAATTTGTAGGCTCTAAATCTTTTGTTTCCTTTCAATAGTTATAGCCATAGATTATTCTTTTGAGTGTAATCCATCTTTCTCTTATATTTCTCTATGGTTTTGTCATATGTATTTTGTTTTGTTTCAATAATTTTTAAGCAGTGAATCATTTGATTCTTTAATATTTTTTGGTTTTTCAGAAGTTTTAATATATGAATTTTTGAGTGTTTTTTTTTTTTTTTTTTTTTTTTTTTGCTGTATCTGAAAAACTGTTTGACAAATTTTTGTAAGTCATTACATGTTCAAGCAATGGCTTCTTCATCAAATTGTAACACAAATTAAAGTTATACAAGAGTAAATCATGCAATGGTGTAGTTTCTTAATCAATTTAAGATTTTATAAAATTATTTTAGTCTACCTCATAAATAAGTAGGTTCTCGTGCATAGAATGGATTAGTGACTAGTTTATAAAATAGTTATAGTTATAAATTTTTTATTCTTTGTTGACTCACTTTCATTGCATACTTCAATTAAATTAAAATTTTTGTATTGGAGATAAAAACACTGAAGCTCCATTTTGATAGAAATGATTTGTGTTTGCGTTTGGTTTGTTTTGTGTTTTTGGCTTTCCTTTTTTTTTTTTTTTTCAAGGTTCAGCGCCAGTTGCACTGTTCATAGGACATGAATAGTGCAATCAGGCTAATGAACAGTAACAAAAATATATATTTTTTATTATTTTTAATTTTTAACAAAATAAACAGTATTCAAATGAATACAGAAGAGCTTATTCGTCAACGTAAAATGCAATTCTCAAATTTGAATATTAATAGCATTGAATTTACTACGTTAGTAAGTTGAGAAGCTTTTCTATTATTCAATCAACTCGACCTATTTAAAAACAGTTTATTTCTGTCCCAAACGTGACCGGGACCCTAACCTAAGCTGACCCGTTCTTCAGGTCCGTATGCGTCTGTTCTTATTATGCAGAAAATCACAGTCAACGAAACAAACAATAATAGCCACATTTAAAAAACAATATTTTTTTTTTTTGGCATTTTGGTCATCCGGAGGAGATTGGGTCCCACGCGAGGGCGAACGAAAAAATTTCAACAAAAAACGCTTCCAGGCAACCTTCGCAGTTGGAACAAAAAGATCTTGTATATTAGCCCCGTCAAACTAGAAATAAAGCCACAGTGTCCTTCCCACTCCCCCCGCGAACACATGAACAATTTTTTACTTTGTTTTTGCTAGGAGAAGGATTTGCGTGTGAACAATTCATTGATTAATTACTTCTGCTGCTTTCAGCTATGTATGACTTTGTCGGCCACAATCTACAAGTCTCATTTTCCCCTTTCGAGTTGTCCTATATCTGGGTCCATGGAGCTTCATTTGGGAATAATGTAAAGGTACCGTATTTAAATCTCATCAAATCAAACAAATACAATCACAATTCATAGATTTTGGAACCACCCATGGAGGTAGCCTAGTGGTTCCAAGTTCATGTGAGTTATAAGACCCATCATATCTTTGGGTTTGAAAATTATAAATAAATTTATGGGCAAATTACAACTTACTAACTTGTAATTTTATTGAAATTTAAATTGTTTGTCTGTGATTTGAAATTTAACACGTTACGCACTTGAAAGTTAACTGAAATTTAAGTTACTTACTTATGGTTTGAAATCAAAAGAGTCAATCTCGTATTGAAGATTGTACCGATTTGGCCAACAGAACGATATATTTCAATACCAATTTATAATAAAACATTACCTCAATTCAGAATAAATTATTCATGGTTTTAGTCTTGCATTAACTAATATATATATATATATATATATATATAATAAAAAACTTAATTGTTTATAACATATTAAGAAAACAAATAATACAAACAAGTTAATACAGATAAGTTATTATACCATTACAAAACTTGAAAAAAAAAAAAATTTGTATCGACTAGTATAACTGGTATTTAAATTGGTACGAAATAATTGCATTTGGGTACCATGCATGAACGGAACAATAAATATCAGTTGGCACCGTACAGTAACGACCATCTTGAACTTGACCATTGACTGGGTCTATTCTAGGTTGCTAAGTAATGACACTGACAAGTTGCGTTGATTTTTGTCTACTAGCTAGCCATAGATTTTTCTGTTGGGTTTATTTGACCATTGGAGAAGTCCACCATGAATTCCAATTGAGAAGACAAAAATCAAACCTACAAAAGTTTTCTATTACAGAAATTTGAGGTGATTTATTTTCCAAAATTTTTTGTATAAGCTTTGTTGTGTAAGTTTGTGTCTCTGGCAAGTTTTCTATCTATTTTTGGCCTTGAGACCTCGTCAAACACAAGCTCGGTACCATGAGATCTTCCTTTCAAATCTGTGATTTCTTTTTCTTTTCTTTTTCTAATAATTTTTTGTTAAATGATTTCTAAGTTAAAAAAAAAAATTAAAAGACTAAAACAATGTGACATGTAAATTTGTTTTTTTTTTTTTTAATAAATGATGTGGCATGATTGCTTTAAGATTATAATTAGTGGAATAGTAATATAACATCATCTGAATTATTTATTTTAAGATGAAAGGTACATATTAAAAGAACTTAATGGGGTAAGAATCTTTTAAAAACTCTGAGAATATGAATCCCCCTATTTGAAGATAGAACCTGCAAGCATAGGCTAGGTTGATCGATGAATGATGGGTAAACCGTACAATAGGCTATCTTTGAAATAATAGAAGTGGGTTTTGAACAGTTAATGCCAATTTCACTTGTTAATACTAGCAACCATTAGTTACCACGTTAGAGCATCCACAATAATGAAGTAAAAAATATAGCTATTTGGCACTTACAAAAATTATTTTATCTATTTTACCTCTTCATACCCCCACAGCAATGGAGCTATATTTTTAGGTATTTGATTAAAATAATACAAATAACTCATTAAAATATTAATGAAAACATTCACACACACACACACCAAAAAAAAAAAAAAAAAACTCCAACACAACACAAACATCATCCACCACCAGCAGTCCACAGCAAGAAAGAAAAAAACACCAACCCAAATCCTTAATCTTTTTCCTTAACCTAGACCAAACAAAATCACCAATCACAAACAAAATCAAAAATCACTAATCACAAACTTAAGCCACCACCCACCATTAGAAACCTACCATCAAAAGACCACTGCAAAAAGGAAACCCACCACCACTGTCCACACTCACTGCCACTAGCAACCACCGCCCACATCCACTGCCACTGCCATCACCGCCAACAACCTCAACCCAAATCAAAACCCAATCACAAACCCAAAACCAAATCACAACCCAAACCCACCATATCAACCAAAACCCAACAAAAACCAAAAATCATCAGATCAATAAAGCTTGGATTCAATCTAGAGAGAGGGCTAGAAAGGGAGAGGGAGAGATAGAGAGAAAGAGAGGATTAACCCACCATGGCTAACCCCCCATTGTCGCACTGTCACAACCAAACCCACCAGATCAACTAAAACCGAAAATCATTATATCATTTGAGCTTAGATTCGATCTAGAGAGAGAAAACGATGAAGAGAAAGATCGGCGATGGGGCTTGGGGTGGGTTGGCAAGCTAGGTCGGCGGAACAAATTGGTGATGAAGGAGCTAGCCGGCGAGCTGAGGGATGAAGGAGATGAGGGAGCTGGCCAGCGAGCTAGAGAGAAAAAAAAATTGAGGAAGAAAGAAGAAAGAAGAGAAACTGGAGAGAGAGAGAGAGAGAGAATATGAAATGTTTGTTTAATGAGAGAAGAGAGAGAAGTGTAATAATTTTTTTTTTTTTTTTAGGCTTCAAGCTATAGTATGCAGTCAAAAATAGCTGCATACTGTAGCTCTAAAGCTAAAATTTTTAGCTGTACCTCCACTACTGTAGAGCGATTTTTGTATTTTGGTGAAATTAAAATAGCTATATAGCTATTTAACTTCACTGTTGTAAGTGCTATTAACCTAACTAGAAAGTTGTACATGTGATACACGAATAGTTTTGTAATATTTTATGTAAGAAGGTTTTGGAGAATGTTGTGTATATATTAAAATGAAAAAGTAAACTAAATTAGAGTAAAGAAACATTTAAATTTTGAGATATCAAAAATTAGTTTAGTAACTTCATTGCACATTTATAGCCTTCTCAAGCTAAGATTAAAATTTAAAAAAAAAAATTATGAAACCAAAAATAAATGTAAAAAAAAGTAACAGGACCATGAAAATCAACTACTATGTGTTGCATTTACAAATTGCAAACCATGAAATGAAAGTATGCCAAACTCTCTCATCACGTTCCACTCATCAATCATGCAACATTAAAATATGGTGTGGGCAAGTGCATATGCATATGTATTATAGATAACTAGCTTTTAACTCGTACTATGTGCAGGAACCTTTTTTATTTAAATTTATTAGAAATAATTTTTTTAAATAATATTTAAATACACTTCTACCACATACTAAAGGGACAAATGTTCTTTTAAAGTGTCATGATCGACTGATTTCTTCCTCAACTTGGATTAAAAAGGATAGTATAAGATACAAATTCATCTCGGATTTCAATTGTAACCTAAAAGGCAATAAGATGGAACTAATATTCCTTCACATTTTGGGTTGGGCAATATTCCTTCACATTTTGGGTTGGGCTGGAGATTAAGATCACATCTTCCCATCTCTTCCTTCTATAATTGCATAATAATGATGATGATGATGATGCATCATCACACCAAGAAATTCAAACATGCAACACTGTTTGTGAGATTCGAGTGCTAAGGATCCAAACTTGCAAGATAAATAGCTTATTACTTCCTAGAATTCTATTAGTTCTTTGGTTTCTTGAGTTCGAAATAGGAACATATAAAACAACACTGTTTCTTGTGAACACTGAACATTCCAATATTTTCTAACCTGTGGTGGTATATATAGGTTTTTTTTGAGTGAGATTAATTGTTTCTCTAGTGCCTAAATCAAGTTTTGAAGGAGTTTGGTTATTGAGCTATGAGAGCTCTTCAACTTTTGATCACAACTACACTCTGCTAGCATTTAGCCAAAAAAAATAAAATAAAATAAAACACTGTTTGCACTCGTTTCATTTGTTCCTGCAACCTTCCAATTAGCCAAAAAAAATTTCCCAACTTTTTTTGCCTATCATGTCACTTTCGTGGGGAATGAATATTGACCTTTGTAGATTTTGTTCAACCCCAACATTTATATACTGCACAAAGTAAATGTATCTTAGAAGCTTTATAAGAAACTAAAAAAAAAAATTATAAATGCATGTAGACCACAAAGTTTGATAAGAAACTATGTTTTGTTTAAGCTACTTTAGGACACAAATTTTCTCAGCCTCATTAATTTAAGACATATTCTCCATAGCCTATCCATTCAATAGATGGTTAATTCAATTTCACAACTCCTACTAAACCATACTAACTAAAAAAGGAAAAAAAAAAAAATCTTATTGAAGTCTAAACATATATGCATTTTTTTAACACATGACATACATACCAACCAAAAAACTACACACAACATATTGTTTATAAACCAAATTATTAGCAGTATGTTAGTGGACAAAAAGAATGCTAATTTTGAGATTTTGCTAAGAAATTATACATGAACATTTTTAGTTTCTATTCAAATGCATGTTCAGTTACAAAAATGATTTCTTAATTCTTTACTATAAGTGGCTAAAGTAAGGTTCTACCAAAATTAAGCACAGATATTGAAGAAAGAATCTTGTGCTCAATCTAAGCTCCAAATCACAGCGGTTTCCCCCTTTAAGCCATAGCGGTTCATACTTCTCTTTACATAGTTCCCAGAGTTGTTTACCATGGGAGCAATCAACAACTTCATATGAAGTTCCCTACAAAAGGATATAAAAGATTTAGACTACAAAAAAATTAATTTATACCAGCATGTGATAGCATTTTCACTTATTTTAGAAAACTCTCTTGGTGGGAAGCAAACAATCTACTTGTGATTATAAATGCTTACTTATAAATGAATGCCCTAAGAGAGGAAAGACCATGGCTCATTAACGTTTGAAGATTTACAGAAGAAAAAGCTATTAATATGGGATTAGATATATATATATATATATATATATATTTGATATGTTTGGTACTAGGCTGAGGGCGAAGGGTAGATTTGAACTAAATAATGTGGGTTCACTCCTGCTACCCACTAATAATGTATCCCTCAGAGTGATCTTACAATTGTTGCAAATTTTATTATAGAGTCCTTACAAATTGATGTGCCAACTTTTAAACAAACAACTAAGCAATTTAGGAATTTATTATGTTATTAATGTAACACCAAACATATTCATTGCCATGTCAATTGTAAGCTTTTGTGGAAAATTGGTAGTAGCTTTAGCATTTTTCTATCTTTGAATGTCTAAATAACTAATGTAGTGTCACTGAATTGAATGAGCAATTCCCAGAATTTCCTCACACTTTTTCCCCCAAGAAAGAGACATGAAAATAAATAGAAGAAAACAAAACTAGAAGGCACTCTCTTTCTATACTGTCTACACTCAATTCTTTTGATTCTTTGACTAATTATTTTATGATCCCTCTAAAGGTCAAAATGGACACATCAATATAAAATCCTTTGAAATAATGGAACCTGGAAAATGTGTTAACCATCCAAACACTAATTTAGAAAATGTGTTAATCATCCCTAAGTTTACTCATTGAGCTGATGAAGGGTGCTACAAACACTAATTTAATTCTTATCCATCATAATTTATCCTCAAAACTAACTACATACCACTTTGACTCCAAGAAAAATTATGAAAAGAACAAGGTAAAAGTTCTAAAATTTTAAACCTCCCACTCATATCAAACTTATAAATAACCTAAAATTTACACATGCAAAACTATTGCTTTATTATTAGGGGGGAAAAATTAAAGTCAAAGAATATCTGCATAGATCAGTCTGTTTCAAACCCAAAATAAAACTTCCACCTTAATTATTTCAACAATATGCCTAGTATGTTTTAAATGTAAGTTTGCATTTGACAGGATTCAAGTAGCTAAAGACATTCATAAAACTAACATCTTGTTATATTATAAGTGTTTCCAGTCGTCTTATTAAAAAAAAAAGTGTTTCCAATCACATTTCTTTGATAATATGCAATCATAATTAAGTTTATGACAATTCCTTGTTGTGTTTGACTATTAGGTCTAGCAAGATGAGTGGGATATTTTGGTCTAACAATTCATTATAAGACAAACTCTGTAGAACCGAAGCCAAAATTTTCATAAATAAAGTAATCCCAATTTCCCATAAACCTAAAGTAGAGGAAATGGATTTGAAATTCAAATATTGTTCTATTTGTAGAATCCTCACTCTACTTTAATGGTAATATGAAACTCACATATCTTCACCTAATACTGCAAACATAAAAAAAAAAAATAATGAATGAAGTTGCATAAATATAAAGAATAAAATGCATGGTTTATCATTGTTAACCAAGTTCTAAGGGAAAAAGTATTGAGAAGGGGGCAAAAAAAGATTTTTTTTTCCACTAATTCATTTAATATAATGTATGTGCATAGGAAAATCAAGAAAAAGATATTATTTTTTTTCTCACTATAATAATTTCACACAACAATAGAAGACAGATGGCAAAGTAAAACACCTTGCATCAAACAACTGAACTTATAATTCTACTTTAAATTAAATATCATCTAAATTTTTAAGCAAATTTAGTATAATTTATGTCAAGGGCCATTCATCTCTCAAAGAATACACAAAATTAAAACCATAAGAAGAATATAAAAATACAAAACTTCATATCCAACTAAACTGAAAAATCCTCAAAGAATAGGAAATTAAAACCCAGAAGAAAAATATCAAACTTCTAGGGAATACCTCTATAGATTTTTCTTTTCCTTTTGGTTTCTTAAACTGCTTCAACATTAATGTTGGCAATGGAAAAGAATATTGAATACACCAGATTATGCAATTCCACAAAAACCAATTCTAAACAGAATAGAAGAAGAAGATTAAGAAAGAAAATGTCAAGCACGTAGGTAAAGAGAAACTACCTAAACTTTAATACATATATATATATATATATATATATATATATATAAGAAAGGAAAGAAACAATGGTAATTTATGAATAGCATACTTACTTGGTTATGAACTTTTATCACAAAAAAGAATATTCTACTGCCTAACAGTGGCGGTAGGCTGGTGGAGATAGCCCTCTATTCTGTCTCTCCATACTTTACAATACCCATACCCTAATAACAACTTAGGTGGTAGTATTTGAACTTCTAGGGTGCTTGCTTCACTTCAGCCAAAAAATAGAATAGAGGAAAAAGGGTTAGGAATCAAAATTCCAAAATTGACAGCAAACATAATTATGGACAATAGGAAAAGAAATTAGTCATAGATTAATTAAAAATTACCAATAGAGAATGGTCTGATACTGAGGTCGGGTCGGAGATGGTAGACATAGTCATGCCCTTGTAGGGTATTAC
This sequence comes from Quercus variabilis, assembly GCA_030445155.1. Taxonomy (NCBI): domain Eukaryota; kingdom Viridiplantae; phylum Streptophyta; class Magnoliopsida; order Fagales; family Fagaceae; genus Quercus; species Quercus variabilis. The sequence goes on along the minus strand of CP129452.1, from coordinate 33,867,752 downwards.
TGTGTTGGGTCTGCATATGAGAGAGTGACAGTGGGAAGAAAGACAGATGAGAGAGGGGATAGGTTATGTGCAGCATATGAATAAATGCAAATCGTAAAAGGTTGGTTTTAAAATTAAAATGTAAAAAAAAAAAAAAAAAAAAAAAAAAAAAAAAAAAAAAAAAAAAAAAATATGTAATAAAAATGGAAAATACTACCGCAAGATTGTGTGTGTGAGATGAACTAATAACTATTGCTCTAATCAAAATACAACCAAAACTACAAATAAATAAATGAACATTCACACTGGAGTTTTGAAAATATTTGGCTACATATTTGTTTGAATCTTTGAGAGAGATTAAAAACATTATCTTTAAAGAAGTTTTTTTATAAGCCAAACATTAAAAAGGATCAATTGAGCCACAAATATCAAATAAAAGGGAACATAAAGAGACATAGATATCAAAAATTCAGTGAACAATAAACTGCGAATTTGTCAAAACTCTTCTCATAAAATAAAAAGGAAAAAGTTACTTTCCCACCAACAATGAAAACCAACAGGAACTCAATATGCCACACTCACACACACACAAAAAAAAATTATAGGTATCAATGATGAAATAGAATAATAACAGAGCAAAACCACAACAGCATTAAAACATTTTGTATTGCTTGCCTAATAAATTAGGAACAATAACTTTACAGGTATATGGTTTGTCTCTCTGTGCCTTACGGACTTTATCTAGGTGTATGATGTTCTGGTAGAAAGACCTAAAATAAGATTGAAAAAGGAAAATAAATATTAGAAACGGAAATACCCAATGATTTCAGTCCTATACTTATTTAATCTCAATGGTTTTGTAAAGATTAGAAACAGCACCGCCCAAACTAAAATCAATATTTTTAAGTGATTTTTGTACTCTAAAAAACGGAACAACAGCAAGTATCTAAAATTGAGATAACAAACACTTTGATAGAGAACCCAAAAACCCGAAACAAAAACGAATAAAATGTAAACATATTAATGAAAAAACTCAATCAAAAGTAACGTTTCATACCCGAATGCCAAAATCTAAAAAATGAGGAAAAAATTGTACCGATTCCAATTCTGACGATTTAGGTGGCAGATATATGGCCTAACAGTGTTGGTGTTCCATAATTTTTCCTTCATGTGTGCTTGCGGTTCCGGTGACCCAAGTCTGGCAAGGGAATGGACAATGGCTGGCCTTTGATATTTCTTCTCTCTTGGCGCCTACGAACTCTGCTTGGTTCCTCTATCTTCATATCCCTTAATCAAAACCAAATCTGACCCAAAATACCAATATAAATCATAATTAACACCCAATTGATTCCCAAATAAAAACCAAAAACCCTAAATTTTTAAATTTAAAACAGAACTTTACCAGTAGCGATTCTGACAATTGGGTAGTGAGTGAAGGCTTACGGTGATGGCTGAAGATCTGGGTGGATCTTTGTGTGCTTGTGGTTACGATGGTCTAATTGTATAGATAGGGGGTGGTTGGTCTCTGTTTCTATCCTTTTCTCTTTATCCTTTGATAGAAAACCCAAAAACCCAAAAAAAAAAAAAAAAAAAAAAAAAGAACGAATCAAATCTAAACCCATTTAACACCAAAAAAAAAAAAAAAAGAAAAAAAAAAAACTCAATTAAAGTAACATTTCATACCCAAATCTAAAAAATGGAAAGAAAAAAAATACCGGAGCCAATTTCGACGATCTGGGTGGCAGATGTATGGCATAAAGGTTTCTTTTTGTGTGCTTGCAGTTTCGGCGGTCTACGTCTGTAATAGTGCATCGCCGGTTTAGGGAAGCAAGAATTTTGGTGGTCAGAGCCCGATGGCGGTACTGGCTTGAGATGTCTCTAACTCTGCCTCTTTCTCTATTTCTTTCTCCAGGTCTCATCACCTCTCTATTTCTGTCTCCGTATCCATCGTATTTTAACCAGTTAGTATTTTTTATACATATACCGAGTAACTATCAAATTTTTACTGGCTATTTTTTTGTTATTTATAATGAGAGGTTTTAAAAGGTATTTAGATTGCCAACTAACATAATTTATGGCTTTTTTAACTTATACGTGGCAGCATTTTAAGGGGGTCTTTTTGCCTTATGTGTCAGCACTTGGTAAAAGCTTTTGCTATTATATATAGTATATGATATGATTTAAAATCATGATAGAATATGACTTTACATTAGCCACCAAATATTCTCTCTACTTATATACCTAAAACAAAAGTTATCCAACCAAATTACCCAAACCTAAATCATATTTAAGCCCCTAATTTAAAAAGAAAAAAGAAAAAAAATACCCATAAAGGTTTTGGCATATTGATGGTGGGAGGTCAATATGACAAAGGTGTTGGTCTCTCAGATTCCTCTTTCTCTCTCTTACAAATGCTTTGTCAATCTTAGGTGTTTTATTTTGGTAATAGTGAAACTGTATGTTTCATTTAACAATTCATAGCATTTGCATGTCTCTCTATCTCTTCCCTGGGCCTTATGTAGTCAGTTATTACTATTAGTTCTTAATTAATTATTTATTTTTCTACTTATTATTTTTAATAATAAAATAGTGCATATACTAAAAGATATGAAGAAGAAAGAAATGTGTGGTGTAAGCTCATGAAATTAATGAGATAGTAGTGAAAATAAGTTAATGTGAACTTTTTGCTAATAGTGTAAAAAAAGAGAAAACGAAAAGAGATAAAAATGGTTAAATGTAAAATTAGAGTGCCACATGGTGGTAAGACCTCATGCACTTTCACATGGGATCTCTGTTTATATATATATATATATATATATTGATTAATGCCAACAGGTACATTGATTTTTTCATGTGAAATTGATTTGTTGATATTTTCATAGACTTTGCAAGTGAACGCACATACGTATAAATATTTTGATAAGAAAAATTGTCAACTTTATTCAAATGGAAAAGAAAATATTACATCTTAGAGAAGAGTTTGCTTTAAGAAGCAATGACTCTCTTTAATCTAGGTTAAGAAATCAACATTATCAAAAGCATGCTTTGCCAAGGGAGTCAATTTCATATCCAAGACCATTTGGGTTTAGTCAGTAAAATGATATATTTCGGAGTTACCATTAAATATAATAATAATTTTTTTCATTGATATATTAAAAAAATAATTTTAAATATATATATACATATATATATATAGTATACTTCTTTACAAAACAAACTTTTACAATATCAATCTTAATCTTATAGTGATTATTGTTTCTTAAAAATAAAAAAAATATTTTAGTAATTATTAAATCAATTAATATAGTTTCATTTTATTTTTTTAAAACTATTGGCTAAGAGCATTCACATCAGTTTGTGTATTTTACACATCCATTTTTACACAAAAAACCTACTTTTTCTATTTTACACATTCACTTTTACAAAACACCCACATCAGTTCATTTATTTTACAAGATTTTTTAATAAAATATTCATTCTTTCCAATTTTTTTTATTATTTCCCTCAACTCCCTATTTACATACGCGTTCTCTCTCTCTCTCTACCCATTTTTCTGATCTGTTGCTATCTCTCTCTGCTCATCTCTCTCTTTATCTCCATCTCAGATCTCCACAGCTTCACTTCTTAAACAACAAGACCCAATCTCCAAACAAAACCGGTCAAATATCCACAGCTTCACTCCTCAAACAACGAGACCTAAACAAGCACCGATCAGATCTCCAAGCACCGATTAGCTTCACTCCTCAAGCACCGATTGGTCAAATCTCCAGCAAGCACCGATCAGTCATCTCTCTCTTTATCTCCATCTCTGTACTAGTCAAATCTCCATAGACAGCTTCACTTCTCAAACAAGACCCAATCTCCAAAAAAAACCTGATCTTCAAACAAAACCCAACTCTATACCCGGTTAGATCTCCAGCAAGCACTAGTCAGATCTTCGAGCACCGATCTCCAGAACCCACTCCCTCTCAGTCAAGCACCGATCAGGCAACTGTAGCATGGGTTTGTCTGTGTGGGTTTTTTTGTATGTGGGTGTGTTTGTGTATTGATTTGTCTATGTGGATGTGTTTGTGTGTGGGTGTGTTTATGTTTGTGTTTGTGTGCATTTGAGGAAAAGAAGATGAGGAGCTAAGGTAGTTGTGCACAGAGAGAAGAGAGAGAAAAATTGGTGCGAACTGATATTAATAAAATAATAAATACATGAGCTATAGTAACTGTGTATATATACACGGTTATTGTAGCTCATGGATAAATATACATGATTATACAAGATTTTGGAAGCACTAATGTGGAGCAATTTTGAGACAAAATGTGTAAAAATGGTAGTTTTTTATATTATACATGAGTTTCCATCCCTTGATGTGAATGCTCTAATACATTAGGCAACGAACCCAACATTCTTTGCTTTAATATATATATATAATTTTCTTTCCCTATATCTAATTGTTCCTTCCCTCGATTTTATCACCTTGAGTTAATTTTCTTTCACATCTGTTTTTTTTTTAATGCTCCACAGGCAGGCCTAATTGATGGCTCTTACCATTTTGTTTTCTTTTTTTCTCCTCCATATCACAAGCCTGGCCTAGTCACCTAACACCTATCTCCAATTTTGAAGAACGCTTTATCTTCACACGTTTAAACTTAACTTTTTAGTTTTAAAAGTTCATTCATTTTTTTATTTTCACTTTTGATCTATCTCCTTTAGTCTCTCTCTCTCTCTCTCTCTCTCTCTCTAATTTCAAGGAGGCACAGCTAGCCAGCTTCTCATTGGCATTGCCTCTCACCATCAGTGTTAAGGGAAGAACATACAAAGAAGGTAGAAAGTACAAATCACTGCGATGAGAAGTAGTGAGAAGAGTTTGTGTGTCTAAGTTTGGTACCGGTCCAGTATTTGTTTTCTGTCTGAAACATTTCACCCATCAAAGAGAATCTGTGCCATCGTCAGGTTATAGGCGAGGCTGTGTGTGAGGCTTGTGGGTCGTGTGACGAGACTAGTGGACGTTTGTTTTGAGAGTCTGAACAGCTCATGAGATGTGGCTTCAATCTGGAATTACTTCTGATATGTAGGGAGTTCAGTATTATGAATTTTTGGACTTGGCCTGGTATTTGGTGTTTGTGCAACATGTTGGTGATGGCCTTTTGGAGCTAATATTTATGATAGCATGGTGTATGTGGTTTAGTAGGAATGCCACTAGATATGGCAGCCCTCGATAACTTGCAATTGTGATTATGCAAAAGGCCCAAGCTATGCTAGACGAGTTCAAGATTGTCAATCATTCTATTCAACAACCATGAGTTAATTTGCAGGAATTTTGGACCCTACCACCTAAACATAGCTATAAAGTCAATGTGGACGGGGCAGTCTTTGCTCATATTCAGCAAGCTGGTGTCAGTGGAATTATCAGAGACCATAAGGGATAGGTGACAGTAGCAATGAGCAAAAATATTCACCAACTACCTGGGCCTTTGGAGATTGAAGCAAAAGCCATGGAGGAAGGGATTTCTTTTGCTTGGGATGTTGGTATACATGTGATTCAAAGATTGTTTCTGATGCTCTTATGGGTTCTTGTGTTCCAACAGTTACCATTTCAAACATCTTGGAGGGGATTGGGCAAAAACTTCTAGCTTTTCGATTAGCCTGGAGGGGATCGGGCAGAGACTTCTAGCTTTTCGATTAGCCTAGGTCTCTCATGTGGAATGACAAGGAAATAAACCAGCACATATCTAGGCAAAATATGCTAAAGAAGTAGACAATTCTAATAGTTTAATAACCTTGACAGAGGAAAATTTACTGCTGATTGAGTTGGCTATTTCTCATAATGTATATTTATCTTCGGACTATCTAGCCTTTTGCCCCTTTGGGCAAAAATATTTGGTATTATGCCCCTGTTTTGAAACTATATAGGGGCGTGCCCTTGTTTCTATACTCGATGATGCTAAAATCGAGTTACTTAAAGTACTCACTTATCAAAAGACCGAGTTTTAGGTAGGTTCTTGCCACAGTGGCAATCCAGCGTGGCTTTTAGGCAATAAAATATTCCCGGTAACTGTTTATAACTCGGCAGTAGAGAAACCGAGTTATTGACGGGATTTCAAATCAGTTACTCGTATTACTCGGCTCTTATATAAGCGAGTTCTTTTGCTACATTCTAACTCAATTTCAAATCACATATTTGCATGTGAAGCTTAACTCGATGAATGGGAAATCAAGTTATTAGTTTTACTCGGTTCTAGTAAAATCGAGTTATTCTGCTATTTACTCCTCCCCTCCATAAATCAACTTCTTATGCAATTCTCCTCATCATTTTCAGATCAGGTTCTCTCATTTTTAGAATTTTCTGTCAGAAATTGGTGTTATCTCTCTATCATCTCAGGTGAAAACTCATTTTCTTCTTTAAAATACATAGAGAATTTTATTGTGTTGGTAAAAGTAGTCGTAGATATTATAAAAGTTTATCAACCATAATGAATGTTTTTGTTAGGGAAGAATTTTCATTTAATAGGTTGTATTACTTGTGGTTTGGTATGTTCTTGAATCAGTGTTATGTGAGTAGATTATGGTTATATTAGTTGTTTGGTGTTGTTTGTGCTACAAGAAATGTACAATAATCTATAGAAAGGATGATAAGTGTTATGTGTGTACATTGGGTTATATTGGGTATTTGCGGGCGTAAATTTCATTGACAAAAAAAATAATATTTGTTAGATTTGCTAAAACTAATGAATAGTTAATATTTAGATTTGCAAAAGTTGAATGTACATACTCATCATTGGTTGAGACATTAACAATAGCATCTTCTATTGCACACAATGTGTAGACATTAACAATAACATCTAATGTTTATGGTCAAATTTGAGTGTTAGTATTTCATTTTTAGCATGTAATAGTACACAAATTTATGAATGTCTTCGTCGTGTACCATCTTATGTAGCATTACATTATTTATCAATAGTTGATGCACACTATTCATTTGATCATTTGATGTTATTGCATTTAGTGTCAATGTTTGGTTCTGGCAACCCACAACTCTATAGGCCTCACAATGTGTTCACTGCTATAGGTCACTGCTGGGTATTGGAAGATGAGTTCAGCTATCCAATCAATCCGAATCTGTGAAATAGTACTTACGTTCACAATACCATGAGACAAGAGTGGGCTTGGTTATTTCGTGAACAACAAAGGTTTTATGATGAGTTGGTTGATTTTAAGTTGCCAGTGCCTCGGCGACTCGCATCACAGATGCCTAGAGACATGATCGACAAACTTCGTACAGCATTAAACCGCATAAGAGAAGAAAATAATCTAATGAAGATACGTCTTAATCGATATCGGACCCAAGTTATGATTCGAGAGTCAATGGAGGAAGGGTGGTACGAGCACGCACAATTCATGCAATCACTTCTTGTTGATCCCATTTATTAGTCAGACGTGGAGATGTCAGATGAAGAGTAATCGTGTCATGGTGTAATTAGACTTCGTTGGAGAACTATTTTGCTTAAGTATGTTTTAAATGTATGTGTGTCACTGTTGTTACATTTGTACTATGTAAACCTTGTTATTGATTGGAAGGAGCACACACGTTATTCGTAATATAGATTATTCCCACATAACACATAAAAGTTAAATATTTCCACACATAATATTTTTCAATAAGCACCTTAAAACTTAAAATAACTTTCACGATGTCACCAATATGCATGCATTGCATATTGAACAGTAACGCTACTAACATTATTAACTTAACCCTAGACATAACACACATACCATATAGGCATTCACTCTGACAGATAGTCTTCGTAGTTGAAGACATTGTTACGTTCTGCTGGAGTGAGTTGCCTGTTTGTTGCGGTGGCCTGCTCTTCTGCCAATTGTAGCATGTGATACCTGGACCTACGCAGTATCATCAGATTGTTCTATTTTTTAATTTTTGTCACTGCACGCTTATATTGGTGAATGTTTTTCCTTGGCAGTGTGACCAAGATACGGTTGACAAGAGGTGCTTCAAGTCGCATGAGATCATCGTGTAGAGCGTTGGACTCATTCACACAAAAGTCCCACTCCCGCCACAATCCAGCATAGTATTCCCTCTCATCGGAGTCTCTCTCCCTCCTATAGTTATTTGGAAAATGAGGTAGTATCCAATTGTGCATTGACATTGGAAAATGTGACTTCTAATCGATATATGTAGATGTTTTGCAAGGGTAGATGTAAATAGGACTTCGGTATGCGTAGGTGTTTTGCAATGGTAGATGCAAATGGGACTTTATATAGGAGTTTTGCAAGGGAAAGTATTGATGTGAATGTGACTGTATGTAAGGGATATGACTTGGTTATACAGTGGCACCTGTTGGTGTATATGGTTCGTTGAGGCAGCTAATTGATATGTCATAGCTTGTGCTACAGCAGCGTGCTGGTGATGTATACTGCAAAGGAGGTTGTGTATTTATTCACGTGAAGACTATTCAGCATTCCTGTGCTTCATTTGACCTAACTTGACGAAACAGTGCTGAGCTGTGTTAAATGTATCATAAACTTTTTCAAGGATGTTCTGCATCCTTGAAAACGGTGCATTGCAAAAGGATGCATATCTGTGTATTGACATGCGTGTATATGATATGACTTGACTTTGTATCTACAGTGTGAAGCTGTTGAGTAGCACATGCAAATTGCAAACATCAGTGTAGCAATGGGGGACAGCTCACCCCCAAATTTGATGCATAAACTTTTCAAAGATGCTCTGTGTTTACACATCAGTGTGGATGGGTACTTGTGGTCAGGGTTCAATAGTGTTGAGCTATCCACCATAGCTATACTCACTACTCCCTATGGTGGTATTTGGCAAGTGGGATTGAAGAAAGCTGATAACAACATTTGGTTTTGTAATGGTTGGCAGGATTTCGTTGAATACCATCCTATCTGTTATAGTTATTTTTTAGTCTTTAGATATCCATTGAGATTCAATATCCACCCAGCAAGAACTATAAATTGGAAGATCATTAGGTAGAAATAATAGACTTAGACACTGATGAAACAAACATATCCCTCAGATTATTTGCCCACAAAACATGAAGTCGGAGAAAAGTTTGTTACGGACAAATTTTATTGTACATAAAGACGAAGAGAGAATGAGTGGTTAGTCTGGTTTGGATGAGTATATATGTAATGTATCTGTATAAAGTAGTACACTAGCATAACTAAGATACACGGATACGGGTATATGATACAGTGACTCACGGTGTCATATATATGAATTATTCGTATTATTGAATCATACATATGGGTGGTCTGTGTGGTTTGGATGAGTCTGTATGTATTGAATCTATTAAATTTTCCTACAAGTAATGTGCAATAAATCTAAGTTGGGTGATGAGTGTTATGTGGGTAACATTTCAAATTACACAGACAGAATATTGGAAACATTAACATATCTAAGGTTTTTCCTACACTATAAAGCAGAGGACATTTTCCAACCAAAGCACAATAATCATATGTAGCAACAAAGAATAGCTGGGAAAAAAATAAGCAAGTGATTTCATATACACTTAGCCAATCCATTGAAAACATTGCAACATACTGACATAGCAATGTAATACATTACTAGTTTCATGTCACGCATGGTGGAAGGGAATATTATTATGAACAAATGTGAGTGTCTACACCTCGACAATGATGGTCCCAATTGGGCCCCACTCTACTCCAGTGAGTCCTTGCTTTAGGAGCCATATGGTTTTTCTATGAAAGAGGGGTTGGTCTATGTGGTTTGGATAAGTCTGTATGTACTAAATCTATGCATAAATATTAATATTAAATTTTCATATGTAGTAACAAAGAACACTAGGGAAAAAAATGAGAAATTGGTTTCATATAAACTTAGCCAAAACTAATGAACAATTAATCTTTAGATTTGCAAAAGTTGAATGTACATAATCATCATTTGTCAGAAATTAACAACAACATTTTGTCTTGCACAAAATGTGTAGACATTAACAACAACGTCTAATGTTCGTAGGTAGAAATTTTTGGAAATCATCATTACTTGAATCTGAGAAGTCTAAAATATCTCTTTCATCATCTAACGTAGTAATTTCATTAATAGACTTCATGGCTCGCTCTTGTGCCTCCCCCATTAGATGCTTCCTATTTTTTTAGATTGCGTGAAAACAGTTTAGTCGCCTTTGCATTTGATTGTTCTCTTGTTCAAGACGAGCAAGTATATTGGCAGGTTCATCTCTAGGTAACTCGGCTGAGTGTGCCTTAGGAACTCGTAACTCGTGCCATCGATAATACACTTCCAACTCACACCTCTTCTCATATAGGGTTGACCATGGTGGTTCTGATATGGTGAGCTCTATTATGGTGGTATCTGTACTTAGTTTTGTAGGTTTGCCGACCATGATGTGCCCGACGCTTCCAAGACTTTCGTATGTGTATATAGGCATATTAATGAAATCTCTCTTCTTTCCAACCCATTTCTCTCCATAGTGGTCTGTGTATATCTGTAGTTGTTGATCTGTTGAAACTTGTGATGATCCACATGTTGCAGCAAATCCAAACTTGTTTCGCATTTTACGATTTGATGTTGAGTCATTGCGACTCATAGCTTAGTCAATCAATGAAGTTGGTGGGGTAGAAAAAATATCATTATTGTGGTGCATTTATAACCTTATTTCATGATCCAAACATTACAATTTCAATTATTAGGGCTTGTCATGTCAATACAGGCTGGAAAAATAGTATATGAACATTGAAATATTAATAATGTCATGTGTCTATATTCATGTGGGGACCACACCAATTAAAGTATGAAATATAATAAATTTTTTGGAAATCATACTAAATTTAACTAGGATCAGTTGTAATTACGCTCACTTTCATATAGAAGTTAAGTGAAAGTTAGTTGTGGTCCTTCTTTATTTATTTTTTTTTTCTTTCCCACAGTCATGTATTTTCAGGTTCACCTCCCCTTCTACAATAATCAAAACCCAAAATCGTTCCCCTCCTACTCAGCTAATGGTGCATGTTCTCAATTACCACACCAATTCAGGCACCTTAACATATAGCTCCCCTCTTCATTTTCATGTATAACCATTTCACCATAAAATTCATGTATAATCATAATAAATTCATAAAAAGATTATTATTATGTATTGTCATTTAATATGATACAATGAGCCTTAACAAATCATTTTATTATAAATAGTAACTAAAATGTTATAACACTATTTCAAAAAAAAAAAAAAAACACAAAAAAAACCAAAAAATGAATACTTTAGAAAATCTTCATACTGACATATGGTTGAAATCTTTTCGAAAGTATTATGTATTGAAATCTTCATATAGGGAAGTCTAGCTGGACTCATGCATCTTCCGCGATGGGTCGAAGCCACTTCGACTGATCCCACTACAGACTCAATACTCGACTACAGTGGTGGTGAGTTGTATGTAACAAACTACTCGCTAGCTATAAAGCCAAGTTTTTCAAAACTTGACTTTACACATGCATTATATTCGATGGGTCGACTTCTTTAGTATCTCCTTTTATAATTATTCAAATTAAACAATTTCAAATAATTTATTCACACCAATTTACCGTATATACACGTGTTGGTGGCAAGTTGCAAAGAAAAAATTGTTTGCAATATTTCAAAAATCTTAAATAGACTCATACAATATCTTATTACTAATTTTATTTATTTAAGATGCAATTTAGTTGGGTGTTTCTAAAAAAAAAAAAAAAGAAGAGAAATTCACCTGCATAGTTACTTGGTCAATATGAAAGCATAATATGAAATAAGGATTATATATATATATATATATATATAAGTTTTTAAGCAACCTAAGTTGTAGGTGTTTTTATGCAACCCACTATGTGGCTATTAAAAGAACCAACCTCATGTATTATTCGACACTGTCACGCCATGTAGCCGAGTATAAAAATTCCTATTATCCAAATTGCATTACGTGCCTCACTTATATATATATATATATATATATATATATATAATGCAGTGAAGAAAAAATACACTAAATTTAAAACTCCGAAATTTAAATTTCCATCCACAAAATTATATTGCATTCATCAGTTTTATTTCTAGAACACTATATTGCATTCATCCTGACATCTCCGCTATAGCTAAATTTGCACTAGAGTATTTTTCTTAGAAAAGAGAGCCACATAAAAGGAATGGACATCAACAAATCTATTGCTAAAATTAAACTTCTTGAATTCAAAATTCCATCGATCATCAGTATATTGCATTTTTCTAAAGCTGCCTTTGTTCAAATATGCAGATACATAGGTACGAGTTATATATAGAAATGAATTTTCCATTTGACATGAAAATATCCACCCTTTGCAATTACAATTGGTACCTAACACGAAGCTTACTCAAACATGCACATATAGGACCTAAGATGCTTAAGTAGCTTCATTAGTTACAAAATATGTTTCAAAAGATTCAATAAGATGAAATCAGTTGTCCAACAAATCTGTCCAATTTTTCGGTGCTATGCTCTCCAAAAATCTGTCAAACTCTTCTATGTCCAAAAAATCTTTTCAAAGTTGTGTCCACTTACTGTTACATCAACAACAAGACATTGTCCAACTACCGTGCAAAAAATAACATCAACCAAAATGGTGGTTTTCAAAGTTTATCAATATTAGGATCTACTGAAGCATGCAAAATATGCCACCAAATATGAATCAGTAAATGAAAAAGAAAAAACAAAATAATAATAAAAAAAAAAAAGATTCCTAGACTATTTCCTTGGGTATGGAGGAATTCCCTGTCCATTCAGTCTATTGGGTATGGGGCCATAGCTGTTGGCCAATCATGGTATTTTATTAATAAGTTTTAATTACTTTATGGGTGTTCATCCATGTGGGTTTTAGTTCTGCCAATATGAGGGTTTACTGTTCAGGCAGATAGTAAGCAGATTCAGTTTATGTTTCTCTTCCCTATTAAAACCCTGGTCATTATTGAATCCTAAAATAAGGAAGTTATTAATGCTCTTACTCAAGAAGAAGTTTTGTACACAAAATGGTTTACCTGCATGCATCTTGTCCTCACTCAACATGCTCGTCCCCTAAAGTCATTAAAATGAGGTCCCCCTCATGAATATAAAACCACAAAGAAGACCACCAAAATTTGACCCAGCAATGCCTTTTTCTTTGTACCAAGACTAGAAGGGTTTTTTAACTAATGTAGAACAAATGCCTTTTCTATTTTTCACTTGCCAATCAACAAAAAGAAATACCTTCTCCTTGTACCAAGTATGCTAGTCCTGCGACAAATGTATGGTCTAAAATTTAACAAGTTCCTGTCTCTAACATGCTATGTCCAAGCTGAAACATAACACTTGTGTCATGTCTGTGTCCAAATTTCATAGATCTAGTTTGATGTACAAGGCCGATTTTAATAATAATAATTTCATATACAGGGCACCTTTTTTCCAGCACTGTCTTGCAAATCAAACAAAGCTTAAAGCAAGGAAGGAAATTTATATGCTGTGTAAATGCGTTCAATTTCTATGCCATGCTGGACTTATCTATATCTAGAGAGAGGAGAGAGAAATTCAATTGCTTCAAAGCAACCACTTCATTTCATAGTCAAGAAAAATCCCAACTGTCTAATATTGTTTTTGATTTTTCTCTCTTTTTTTTTTTTTTTTTTTTAGTTTTGAATTGTAATTATCGAAAAATGAACATCAAAAACCAAAATAAATTAAGAAGTCCAGATATTGGGCAAGGTTTTACCCCTATATGCTCCACAGCATCAACAGCTTAACGCTGTTTTCGTTTCCTCACAGCTGCCTTCGCCAGTCTCGTCTTACTTGAAATGCAAAGCAGAGCACATTACTTGAATGCACACATTCCCTAATAGCCAAAGTAGAGTTTAAAGAGAGGGATTGCACATTCCCTAAGGCAACAATGATGTGGAAATGAGCTATACAACTTCTCTTTTACTCATCCACTAAATAGGGGTCAACACTCAATAGGCTACATCATTGGGCAAATCTGTGAGGATTTTGTGAAATGAAAAAAGAAAAACTATGGAGAAAAATTCTATAGCAATGATTGATCACCCTTGACAGCACTAATAAGTTGGGTGATGAATTGGGTACACCTCCAAAGTCACATGACTACTACTATTTGATTACTACAACCACAAATAAGGATGGTGAATAGCAATCTATTAACTGCATTGCAACAATGGCAATAGTAGTTCAATACTATAGAGGATGTACTTAAGGCTCTTGGATTATATGTTTGATGATGAAGTCTTTGAAATATCTAGCAAGTGAAGTGAGTAATAGTTGACAAACCCTCTGCTTAATTTAGTTATCAGAAAATGTTTGATCTGAGTATGATCATCACTTAAAGCAAACAACATCATATGCAAGTCAAGTGACATTCTATTAAGGTAAATGATAAACGGTTTACATAGTATGGAGGTAACCTAGCTAAAGAAGAAAATCTAATGCAAATTGATCACAGGATTGTTAATCTGAACAGTCTAATTCATAGATAGCAAATAAGAAAGATGCCTTCCTAGCTGTGCAAATAATTACCGTCATCGGTCCCACAACCAGGGGGGTGTATGTCAGTGCTGATTGATATTCGGAACCCATGTACCGGCTCAATATTCTCACTCTGTATCTGTTCGATCTGTGCAGTCGGTTCGTCGGGGTTAGGAAGTAAATGGTCCTGGGTGGGCTCATCCTGAACTATAGGTGGGGTCGGTCGGCCAGGTGTGAGTACAAATATATAGCCACCGTCGTGGGCAGATCCGCTAAACAATGGGGGAAATAGCCGAGTGGGTGGTGGGGACTGAGGGCCGGCTTGAGCACAGGATATGTGTTCTGCGCTATAGTCATGGCCAGCAGGGTGGGATGGCTAGGCAGCAGCGTCAGACATGCATCGCGATGACTCGACGCCATCCATGTCCATGTCCCAGTCGCCTTCCAATGCCTCATCATTTGTACAAAAACAGCTATATTTATTAAGATGACAACAAGGGATTGAGTCAAAAAATGTCTTACTATTTGCAGCCTAGATATGAATCAATGGCATTTGACCCTTTACATGGGATTTACTTTGGGGAATGAAACCTCTCATTTACCAATTCCTACACGCACAGAATGTCGTCCCAATTGCAGCCTCATGGTTGCTAAAGTTTCTAGTGTTATTACTTTTTATTCTGATTGCATATTTTTCCATTTGCAATGAAAGTATCAGATTTTGCCCCAAAAAATCAAAATGTCTACTATTTGCTGTAATTTTATTTTTATTGAATAATTATTTCAACTTTAACAATACAATTAAAGAAAATTCTTAAAGGTGAGTGATAAAATATATATAAAAATGTTTAGGATGGAGAAAATTTTTTGACTGAGAGTGGAGAAAGATTACTTACACTATCAGTTAATGCATTACTCATACAAATCCCAGAAACACTCATTTTTTTTTTTTTTTAATTGGAACAATCTGCATTCATTCAACTAAAAATGTAAGACAACTAAGTGCAAAAACAAAGCTACAACAGAGTTGAAAACACACAGCAGCTACAAAGTTGATACAATAACACTAAAACATTGTTTTCAACACAAGATTCAACATGTATAATTACCCTAGAATCTAGACAGTATAAAGGACAGGTTAATTCGTAAGTAAGTTGGTAGAATCCAATAACTATTGTAAAGTGTAAACCCTACATAATGCCAAATGCGTAAGCAATGCAAATAGTGTATTGCCTAGTGCATGTTGTTCATAGAATCCAATAACTATTGTCAAGTGTAAACCCTACCCAATAAAACTAATGCTTAGGACACCTAGAGTACCCTATATAAAACTTATTTTATTGATAAAATCTAATAAGACTGTAGGTTTTTAATTCATTATTAGCATATGTAATTAACTAAAAAAAATTATATAAAAAAAAAAAAAAAAAACCTTTGTATTACAAAGTCCAGCTTTGTTTACCTGTATGTAATCTATCATTATTATTACCAATAATTTTTTAAACTCTAATTGTATGAACTGCAAAATGTGATCACAACTTTGAATTTTCCTCATATACTCCTAAGTTTATTTCCATGGTGGTGTAGAAATATTTTTAAAAGGAATTACATTAGCAAACAGATTATTGTGCTTTATACTCGATGGAAAAACTGCATAGACATGCTATCTTTCATCAATGTGTTAAATATATTAGCATTGATGGGTATATGCTAAAAGTGGATAATAGTATTGTGATTGTAGTTTATAAGGATTGAATGAAACAGTTTTGCATGTCTTACATTTCAATACATATATATTTTGGTTGGAAGAACTTAAAAAGCCGTACTTGCTGGTTGATATTTAAAGTGCTTAGTTTTAATATTTAAAGTTTGGGAGAACATTGTAAGTAATTACACCATAATAAAGATAAGGAAGTGCATATTAACCCTAAAAACTACTTACCAAACAATATGTACTTCACTACTATAATACGTCCTCTAAATAAATTACAACTCAAAGTAGTAGAAGTGCAAGTCAGTAAGAATTGGAGGTATTAGAGTTGGAAGTTACCGAAGTCATCCTCATCCTCATGACCACCTCCAAGACCTCCACTACGTCCACGCCCTCCAGACCCATGACGTCCCCCACCATGGCCTGTGGCCTGTGGCCTGTGTGCTCGCCTCAGTTGTCATGGCATGCTCGTTCTCCAATGCCACTCAGCTCAACTCTCCAACAAGATCCAGTATACTCTTCAGGTGGTTGTACACTTGGGAGTCAGGTTTGCATTGCGACAGTAATTCCACAGTGGAATGAACCTGTGAAATAAAGGAGTCTCGTTAAAACTTTTCTGGTTCCTTTTGTGTTGCACATGACCGATTTGGAAACAAATTATGCATGTTGAGCTTATTCATATATATATGAACATTGAAATGGCATAATAGTACATATTGCTTGTGACAAATGCATATCTAGTGGCAAGAAATGAAATGTTCTCTAAAATGAATGTCAAAATATTTATTCAATTGCTTGTGGTCGCACTTTAATTTTCAAAATGCATGCAGCAACACACATATATTGTCAATCCATCAAAGAAGCATATTCAAGGTTTGTTGCCTTACTAGGATTTCCCAATACGCCAACTCACACGTAATGTACTGTCTGGTCGTCCTTTGGTACGACTCCATGTAAGCAGCAAGTTATGTCGTGTCCCCATCCAATGTCGATGCGTCGGCAAGATGTTCCTCTCTATGGGCCCATCGGTCAATGTAGATAGCATGCTCTTGCACCCAATCCCTATCTAATTTACCTTGGAGCGAGATTCTGTGGAGAGCAACTGATGTATCCACAATATCAGATGGCGCTTGCTTCATCCCAAACTGACGAAAGACACGTTCGGGATGATGACCCTCTACTATACAAAAATAGATCAACAGCACAATGGCCTTCCATATATGTCGGCCGGCAGTGCAATATGGGGGCAACGAGTCTAGGACATCCCTGTACGGCTCCCAGACAACCTGCATACTACTGGTTGCATGGTTTCAATCAGAATCTTAAAACCTTGCATGGAACTGAAAGCTTTTGCGATGCTTATTGTTGCTACCAATATTAGTTTGGCCAAAATCTAATTGTCATTATAAATCAGTAATTGGCACATTGTGTGATTTGGGGTTCAAAAAGAGGAGGAAAAAATTAAGAAAAGGGAGAAAGGGAATGCCCAATAAACATAGCTTGTTGGGGTAGGATTTGTATGCGATGTGCTTACCCCAAAAATATATAAAAATAATGTTGTTTATTATATAGAGACAACGATGTCCATTTTTTAAGGAAATATTTTAAAGATCTTAGACCTGCTGTAAGTATTGGACTCATAAATTTTTTGATAAAATAATATTCAATGCGGTTATTCAATTCACCTTTAATTCTAATGGTGTTTCAATTTTTCCTGTTAAATTATATGCAGACTTATGCAATTATTTCAAGAGCATCAAGCTTAAAAAATCAAGTTTGGAAAATACATGTGATCCCATTACCTATAGTTCTGCATTCTATAGTTCTTGATATTCTTTCTAGCAACCAAAAAACAATAATCTTCTACTCTTAGTGTTAATGCAAGGAAAGTCCTAGTTTCTGTATCTTCACCTTTCGGTATTATTATACATAGGGAGAGGCTGCTGAATTTTATAAAGTTGTTTGAGTAAAGCTAATGCATCTCATAAGTCACACTACTCATCTATATCAATGCTGTTTTCTACTTCTTTAGATTGAACTTTGAACTCAATTAAAAAAAATGAGGCAAGTTCATCAACATGTGGTCAGAATGAATCAGATCAACATGTGTCCAGTAGTGGGTTTTGGGTTTAAAATGGTGGCTTTCTATGAAAATTGGTCCAAAGATTTTTATCTTTTGTTCAGTTATCTACGGTTATCAGATGCTTTATGCCACGAAAATTGCTACTTTTACACCCGAAATTGCTGCATTCACTTAATTGATGGAGAATTTTAGGAGTATGCCAAACAAAAAAGAAATAAATGTAGACATAGGGTTCTCCCACGTCAAAATAACTTCTTCTTTGTTGAGTTAGTTGTTGAGCTAAATATAGTACAAAGCACATGACGGTGGTCATTCCATTGACATGTATGTTCGATTGTTTGTGAAGGGAAAAGCACAATTTGTGGCTGGTGTGGAATCAAAAGCAAGTTTGTTACCACCCCTCGTAATGAGTCCATTGACTTGTAAGTGGACTAACTCATCATTTTTTTAAGATGTACCCGGATACTTCTAGTTGCACTAGCTACAACTGAGGGAAAAATTTTAAGGGTACACAGCTAAATATGTGTGGAATCAAAACGACAAACATCAGTGTAAAATTACTAATAAAGGTACTTTATATTGACTACCCACCCACCCTTGTGTTTGTGTTCGTAACTAATTCCTTGTATATCTATGGTCTAATCGACCAAAGCTACATTATTAACTATACACATACAGTAGTTGTTAAAACCCTATCAAGTTAAAAAAAAAATATGGAGAATTATATCCTTCTGACATGAAGCGGTAAAATACCTAGTGTGCCCGTATACTCGACAGTGACTCTCGATACACAGGTAGCACATGTGTGGCATGGTCTATCGTGCTCTTCAGCCCCTTCCATCTAGTAAACATACAAAAATAAAGCCATTAATTAGCTTTCGTATTTTCAGTGGAACATACTTATTACAATTGATGAAGTGTTGCAAACAACGCATTTCTAGTTTGGCCAATTTTATGCCTTCAGAACTGAAAATATATTAATTCCCATATGATAAGGGGGAAAAAGTGAATTACGATGTTGTCATAAACATGAAACTAATACTGGAGCTATCTGGTCTGGTGTACCATGGTCTACTGCACTACATGTGAGTCAAACGCACACAAAGTGCATTAAGAGCATTGTAGTTTAGATGTTTTCTCCGAAGGTGATTTCATTCGTTTCATCCCCACTTGTTACTATTAAAAAAAGAATTCAAAACAAAGTCTAGACTGTGAATTTCTGAGCACTAGTTAAGCCTTTGGAAAATATAATAAACACAAACAAATTCATTGTTTCATGATAATACAAATTTAGATATAAATTCATAACAAAGTATATAGATTGGTTAACAAACAACCCGTTTTTTCCTTGTTGAAAAAGAATGACCAGTTTACATACTCTACCAAATGAAATTATTACAGAGACTTTTTCATGAGTTAGCCAAAATTCAAAAACAAACATCTTCAATATTAAACTTAAATATGATCAGATTATATACTATTTACAAATATTTTGTGCAACCTATTTTTATAAATTGTGACCGAGTACATATTAAGTACTGAATGACGTGTGTGACTATGATTCCCATTGCACTAATAGATGAATCTAAGTGTACTGGCTTAGCATTATCTATTAAAAACAAGTATTTTGTATTTGTAATTTTCTTCTGCACTCAACACAGTGTATATTGGCATGCTATCCTATTAAATAATCCATTGAATTTATTTCAATTACACTTTCGGTTTGAAACAGGGGTTACTTCTCGACAGCAGTGTACTTAGTGAATGTATTAAAAGTGGCATACATGCAGGGATTTTGACCAACTATACACACGTGCACAGTGAATGACAAATGGCATGACAATTGTATCAAACTAATAAAATAACATACCGATAGGCAAGGGGACCTGCCTCCATTGCCGATTGCGGCGGCCTCGCAACAGGGCATATCACTAGGAACCTCGAATACGCCCAGAGCTGTACCAACATCAATGCTCCTCCCATCTGCATCACCTTCATCTCTGATGCCTTGCATAAGTGCCTGTACAACCAGGCTAATGCTCCACTACCCCAACCGTACCTCTTCGTGTTGCTGATTGGGTTTAGGAACTGTAAAGGCATCACCGACACCCAGTCCGCTGACTTGTCCACAAATAGAATGGTCCCCAATCTGAGAAGCATGTGATAGCGTGCATGTTGCTACACTACCTCATCAGTAGCATCCACAGCTAAGGGAGCTCTAAATTGTTCCTTTAGCCAGGTGACTCTTAGTCTCGCCCTAGCAAGGATAGACTTGTTTTCATAGGGATGTGGTATTGGCTCTGGAGGACGATAACCCAATAACTCAAGACACAACGTTGGCCACCCCAGCTTGACACTCCCAGTCACTGGCAACCCACTAATAGGAACCCCTAGCATCACCTCAATATCTTGTAAGGTGATGCCCATCTCTCCATGCGGTAAGTGGAATGTGTGCATCTCTAGACGCCAACGCTCAACTAGTGCTATGATCAACGCGTGATCCACTTCCAAGTTTAGAACCTTAAATAACCCTTCAAAACCCGCCTCAGTTATGTAGCGAGCAATTCGGGGGTCTAGCCCATGCTGGGGTAACTTGCAAGATTGGTGCCTGTGCTTTAGCACACCTGGCACTACCTGCACACGAAAGAGCACTGTCTTAGGATATGCAAGAAACAGTAGGCTAACTAGTTAGCTACGAACATTTTACAATACATTAGTTATGATGTTAACTAGTTATTCACTCTAGCTCAATAGCAGATAGGATCAATTCAAGGTTAATGACATTTTTTAAAATTAGCACTGAGGTGATGGGAATTATATTTTGAAATGAATGAACAAAGTGCCTCACTATGTCAAATAGAGTAGGGAATTAGGAATCAACAAAGTTGTCTTATGTGTAGCCACGCCTAATTGTGTGTGCACATTTACAAAAATAATGGTAGGGGATTCATTGTAATTGATTACTATAGCTTCCAAATGAGATCTACTGACTTTGAATATTTCTACTCCATACCATTTTCGAGTATTGCTGTTAATGAAAGAGTGTTTTTAAATTCACGATTATTTCTGCTTCATACCATTTTCTCTTTGGATTAAATAAAATTCTGCCTAAACCAAAAGAGAAATGCTACCATGTCCAACATCTATAATAATCAAAGAACCCTACAAAAAAAAAAAAAAAAAAAAAAAAAACAAATGATTTCGACATGTCTGAAGTTCAGTACAACTACATACCTGATCGGCAGGCATCTCCCATAGTGCCGTGGATCGATGACTCAACTGCTATGTCAATTGTGTATTTACCACAGGTCCAGGAACCACATTTTGCAATTGCTACATATCTAACACGCATGCAATCTATTAGACACATAGGTCTATGTTTAATAGTGAAGAAAAGCTTGGCTTTTGCAAGTAAACACAAGCAAGTATTTCAACAGGGTTCTAGAACAAACTGACAGAAACAAATATATATATATATATATATATATAGAGAGAGAGAGAGAGAGAGAGAGAGAGAGAGAGAGAGAGAGAGTGAGTGAGTGAGTGAGTGAAAGAGAAACAGAGTGAGAGAGAGATTTGATAAAAAATTGAAAACATATAATTGCTCATCTGAATTATGCATCATGCATCAATATATACATTGATTTTCAATCCATTTAATCATATCAAGGAAGAGTTAAATTAAAACACTAAAATATAAAACACCTAGCCTGAGCATATATGCCTAACTTGATCCTAATGTTCATGGCTGCAAGGCATAAACAAAAAGGACACATAGTTGCAGAATGTATAAGCAACCTAACCAACCAACCAACATGTGAATCAATGTCTAAATCAAATAAAGTAAACCAACAAATGAACACGGCAAAATGCAAACCAATGAATGAATTAAACACCACAAAAAACACCATTGGAAAATACTAAAACATAGTTCTAAAAGGTACCCAACTACCCCTAAACAATTTTGAGATTATGGATACAAACGAGACAGAAATGGAAAAAGAATTCTTAAATTTTTTGCAAGAAGAATAAAAAAAATAGATTATCTAGCATTTTTCTATAAAAGCCACAAGCCTTACAAAAAGGCCACAAGCCACCACAAATCTTAATGCTCCCCCTAACCTAATCTAACCTATTAGGAAAGGATTGGTGACCCTCAAAGGCCACTAAGTTCCCTTTTCAACCCCACATGTAGTAGATGATAATAATAATAAATTGATGTACTTAATCAACAAACATAACCCACAAATGACTGCTAATCTGACACAAGACAGAAGCTTCAACGGGCCTAAATACCAAATTTGATGTAGGATTTTTAGGAATTTCAGCACTAAAAAGAACATCAAATAAAGAAAGATAAAACACTAGGCAATCACACCTAGGCTTTCGTAAGTAGTCACACTTAGGTAGGAGATAACAATCGTGCTTGAAAAAAGTTGGAATGTTATTGAAATCTATCAATATTATCGACTACAATAAAGCCATTATCTAGGCTATTTCTAAATTCTTTCTTAGAAAGACAAGGAATTCTAATAACAAAAAAATAAGTACTTTAAGAACTTCTAAGACAATTCTAGTCTCTTATGACAATCAATTATGCATCTATATAGAAAATGTGGCAGGAAAGGTTTTAGGAACCCAAAACAGTAGATATACAGGGCATTTATGAGCTTAATTTCGTTCAGTGATAATGGATGTCCATGATGTGCATTTTATGGTCTGTGTGTAAATATATGCATGCATATCCATTATACACACATTATATCTATTATATTAATAACTTAACAAAGTGGAAGCTTGCAAAAGCCAGTAAGTTTGAAGCTTGTAAAACCAATAGCTTCTCAATTCAAGATCATTTAGCATTGAATTAAATAAAAATTTTCCCTAATTCAAAATCATGACATAACTTACAACATAATTTCCTGAAATTATAGAGTTGAATTAAAAAGCAATTTTCCCTAACAATGGACACCGTTGTCATGCTAACTGTATTTTACATGAATTTCTGCCCTATACGTGCATCAAAACCCAGTTCAAAACCAAATCCAGTTCAAAACCAAACCCAACAAAGCTAAAATAGCAACAAAATAATGAATAAAGATAAAGAAAAATCTAACAAAGAAAAACTTAAGAAGCCACACTCAAATCAGAGTACATGCACAATCAACACTTAAATCAGATTACATGCAAAGGGAAAAAACGAAAATTTGAACTCAGCATTTAGAAATTACCTTAATACGTTTCTACTCCTTTAACTCTGAAGATGGATTGGGTTGAGCTTCGGCTATGGAGAGACTGAAAAGGTGTGAGTTTAGGTGTGGGTTTGGATTCAGCTTCAATCCAACGTTGACTGACCGATTTGGTTTGGGTTCAGGTAGAAATAGGAGAACTTAAATATTCGTTGAACTTGCGAAGGCTTTACTAAACGGACTGAGGGTAGCTCCTGATCAGACGGAGGAAGGGAGAGAAACAATAGAGGAAGGAAGATAGAGACAAACTGTTTTAGAGACATTACATTCAAAAGTGGTTCATATTCTACACATAACTCGGTTTTATACTATCGATTTATAAACAGTTACGCGGGAATATTTTATTGCCTAAAAGCCACGCTGGATTGCCACTGTGGGAAGAACCTGCCTAAAACTCGGTCTTTTGATAAGCGAGTACTTTAAGTAAATCGCTTTTAGCATCATCGAGTATTGAAATAGGGGCACGCCCCTATATAGTTTCGAAATAGGGGCATAATGCCAAATATTTTTGCCCAAAGGGGCAAAAGGCCAGATAGTCCATTTATCTTCTTCTTAATAAATTTATTATATTCTCATCAAAAAAATTTATATATATATATATATATATATTTTAGGTTTTAAATGCTTGAAATTGAATATTTAGATTTCTATTTTTGTTTTTATGTATGTTAGAAAACCAAGATCAAAACATGTCTAGATTATTTATTTGACGTTACTCGTGATAGTAAAAGTCAGGATTAAGAACATTCAAACTTTAGAAAGGAGAATTTAATTTCAATGAGGTTGACCAATCAAACTTAAGGCTAGACCGATTGAAAATCACAGACTGCAGAATTTAAATTAGGCCCAAGCCCATGAAAACATATAGGGTTTTAGTCCAACACTACTAGGTATATAAGGAAAACCCCAAAAATGTTTTCAATGCTCTTAAAAGACTTTGGAGGTACTCTTTAGAGATCTAAAAGGTGTTATGCCTTCTCCTTTCAAAGTCACTACTAGATATCATTCTCATACCATTAGAACAGATAGATCTGAAGTTACTACAACAAGATCATACATAGCTGATGATTCAAACCTTCAAGGGTGGTTTTGGAGTCACAAACTGGAGGGGTTGTTAAACCTTTGAGTAGGATCTCAAAGTTACAAACGTGCATATTTGTGTAAAGCAAATCTAAGATAGAAGAGTCCGTGGAGTTAGAGATAGCGTGATCATGTTAGTAAGTTCTACTTGAGGTAGCTTTAGATTTAGGGTTTAAATCTATTGTAATCTTCCATTCTATCATACTAAATAAATCAGCACATATCTTGGCAAAATATGCTAAAGAAGTAGACAATTCTAATAGTTTTGTAACCTATATAAAGGAAAATTCACTGCAAATTGAGTCGACTATTACTTATGATGTGTATTTATCTTCTTCTTAATAAAGTTACAATATTCTCATCAATATATATATATATATATATATATATATATATATTGTTAGGTTCTAAATGTTTAGGATTGAATATTTAGATTTCTATTTTTATGTATGTTAGCAAACCGAGATCAAAACATGTCTAGATTATGTATTAGACATTGCTCATGATAGTACAAGTCAGGATTCAAGAACATTCAAACTATAAAAAGGAGAATTTAATTTCAATGAGGTTGACCAATCAAACCTAAGCCTTGACCTATCAAAAATCGCAGACTGCAAAATTTAAATCAGGCCTAAGCCTGCGAAAAACATTTAGAATTTTAGTCCAACACTGCTAAGTATAAAAAGAAAGCCCTAACTATGTTTTTAGTTCTCTTGAAAGACTTTGGAGGTGATCTTTAGAGATCCAAAAGGTGTTATGCCTTCTTCTTTCAAAGTCACTACTAGATATCATTCTCATACCATTAAAACAGGTAGATCTGAAGTTGCTACAACAAGATCATACATAGTTGATGATTCAAACCTTTAAAGGTGGTCTTGGAGTCACAAATTGAAGAGTTTGTGTTGTTAAATCTTTGAGTGGGATCTCAAAGTTACAAACGTGGGTATTTGTGCAAAGTAAATCCAAGATAGAAGAGTTCGTTGGTTTTCCTAGGTGATCATATTACTATCTTCTTTATGTTTTCACACTAAAGTAATATGTTTGCATATGTTTAATCTAAGTAACTATTTGGCTAATTTTTTAGGTTAAACTAATCTGATTTTCAAGGGATCTAAACAAACAAACAAGTGGTATCAAAGCAGGTTCACTTTGATTGGATTAACGTCCTGATGAGAATCAACAAGCATTCAAGGATCAATTGCATGTTCCAGTTGGGCCTATTACTAAAGTAAGATCCAAGAAGATCAAAGAAGCACTTAATGGGCTGATTCAAGAGATTTGGGCTGATTCTAACGAAGGACATTCCAAGCTTGGCCCAAAGGAAGATGAAGGCATAATAAATTTAATCCAAGCTATTGAGGGCTAATTTGGCTTAATTGGGCATGATTTATGGTGTGGACTAATAGCTGATTGATTTTCCAACTCCATATCAGTTAATAGATATTTTTCCTAGTCTGGAGTATCTAATTTTGGACTAGATCTACCTTAATTTTAGGCTTTTATAATTTAGAACGTTTTTAGCTATTTTTTCTATTTTGGATCGGCTAATTTCAAACGAAATCAACTTTTATTTAAGGTTTTATTATTTAGTACGTTTTTTATATTTTCTATTTCTAGTCATGTCTTATAAATAGCATGCACTCATTGTAATAAAGGAATTATTGAATAAAAAATCAGAAAAGGTGAGGCTTTGCTCTTCTTTTGGTTCTTCAAGAACTGTAAACTTATCAGGGATTCTTCTTTGTGGCGTTCAAACTTTATACCTTTGATTCGTGAATCAATTATAATCATTGGGCCAAGGTGTTACACTTATACCTTTGGTTCGTGTTTCAATTATAAACGTTGGGTCAGGGTTTCTGTCAAAAATCTAAATTTTAGTTTTCTTAGGTAAGTATTCTAATATTTTTGTTGGGTCTCAAAGCGTGTCGATTGAGATTCACATCATTTGGTATCAGAGCACAGGTTCTAAAATCAGTTTTCTTTCCCTTTATCTTTTGTTTCCTGTTATCATCCTATCTTGTTCCTTTTTTGTTCTTTATTCCTCATTCTTATTTTGTGACGTGCACTAGGTTAAAATCGTGCACCAAGCTCTTGAGGGGGAAAAAAAAGACTTCAGAAAAGAAATAGAAAAAAAGATTATTGATTGTAGTTTCAATTCTCTCAAACCAAAATATTATTTTCTTTTTTCCTCTTCCTTTGATTTAGTGTTTCTATCATATTTTCTTGCCATTGGTATTAGTTTAAATAATACAAGTTGAATTTCTTGATAAAGTTTATTAGTTTAAGCAGAACTGAAAAGGAGAAGCTATAAGTGGAAAAAAGCAAGAGAGTGTGAGACTAATATCGGGAAAAAGCCAATTTAAGAGTGAAACACGAGTGTGAGAGACATAATTTGAGTGTAAACACGTGAGGAAGTGTTGTGAGGAATTATTTCTAACATTTCTTTGTAGTTTCAAAATTATGTCTTCCAGGGGCAAAGCATCAAACAGAGGAAGGGAGGAGTCATCCATCATGTTGCAGGCTATGCAACAACAATTTGAACGTATAAATGTGGTGTTTAATGATATTCGGGATTAGATGGATAGGCAAGACGTTGTTATTGCTTCTTTGCGTGAGGAGCGTCCTTAAAGAGCCCTTATTGCTAGAAGGCAAGGAAGGCATTCGCGCATGGATAATTCTGATGACTACCATGAGGATGAGTTTGAAGATGAAGGGGATCAAGCTTCATTGAACAATGAGGGCAAGTTTGCGCCAAGGGGAGAAAAGCATGGTAGAGGTTTCCGAAGAGATCCAAGATGGCAATATGGGACTGACAGAAACCTAGGAAACATCAAAATGAAGATACCATCATTCCAAGGGAAAAATAATCCAAAAGTGTACTTGGAGTGGGAGAAGAAGGTGGAGTTCATCTTTGCGTGCCACAACTACTCCGAGGAGAAAAAGGTAAAACTAGCTCTGATTGAGTTTACTGACTATGCTATTATATAGTGAGATTAACTTGTGATGAACAGAACGAGAAACTCTGAGAGGCCTATTAAGACATAGGAGGAAACGAAGGCCACCATGAGGAGGCGGTTTGTCCCTAGTCACTACTATAGGGACTTGTATCTGAAATTACAAAGTCTTACTTAAGGCTATAGGAGCGTGGATGACTATCACAAGGAGATGGAGATTGCCATGATTTGGGCTAATGTAGAGGAGGATGGAGAAGCTACTATGGCAAGATTTCTGAATAGGCTGAATCAGGACATTGCAAACGCGGTGGAGTTACAGCATTACGTGAAGTTGGAGGACATGGTGCACATGGCAATAAAGGTGGAACAACAGTTTAAAAGGAAAGGAACTTGGTCATTTCAAAATCCGGGCTCCTCTACTTCATGGAGGTCAAATGAGAGGAAAGACGAAGAAGCTGTTTTCAAGTCCAAAACCAAACCACCAAAAAGGAGAGATAAAGCTCCCAATGTCAACAAAGGTAAAAATGAGTCCCAAACTCGTAATCGTGATATTAAGTGTTCTTGTTATTTGGGAGTAGGACATATAGCTTCACAATGCCCAAATAAAAGGACCATGATCACACGTATTGATGAAGAGGTGGAAACTAAAAGTGAGGGAGATGATGACCAGATTCCATCACTTGAGGTTGCTCGTGACAATAATATGGAGTATCCAATGGAGGGTGAGTCACTTGTGGCTAGGCGTGCTTTAAGTGCCCAAGTCAAAGAGGATGATATGGAACAACAAAGGGAAAATATTTTTCATACTAGATGCTACATCAACAATAAGATATGTAGTATGATCATTAATGGGGGAGGGGGGGGGGGAGCTGTACTAATGTGGCTAGCACTACTTTAGTGGAAAAATTGAATTTACCTACCTTGAAACACCCTAAATCATATAAGTTGCCATGGTTGAATGATTGTGGAGAGGTTAAGGTAAATAGGTAAGTACTGGTTTCTTTTTCAATTGGAAGGTACAAGGATGAAGTACTTTGTGATGTTGTCCTAATGCATGCAGGTCACATTTTATTGGGTAGGCCTTGGCAGGTTGATAGAAAGGTCAATCATGAAAGGTTCAAGAATAGGCATTCTTTTGTAAAGAACAATAAAACCATTACTCTTGTGCCGTTGACTCCAAGACAAGTGTATGAAGATCAAATAAAATTGAAAAGAGAGATTGATTTGAAAAAAAATTGTGACACTGAAAGTTCAAAAAAGATGATGAGAAAGAGAGTGAAAGAAAAAAAAAAAAGAGAGAGAAAACAAAAAAGAGAGTGGAAAGAAAATAGAGAGTGGAAAAAATGAGAGAAAAACAAAAAAAAAATAAGGGAGTTTTTATGCTAAGGCGAGTGATGTCAAGAGTACTTTTTATACAAACCAGCCTATATTTGTACTCTTGTACAAAGAGGTATGTTTTAGTACTAACGAACTTGACGAATCTTTGCCTAGTGTTATTCTCTTTGTTGCAGGAATATGAGGATGTGTTTCCTAATGATGTTCCTAGTGAATTGCCACCTATTAAAGGAATAGAGCATCAAATTGATTTTGTGCTAGGTGCGACAATTCCTAATCGACCAACCTATAGGAGTAATCCAGAGGAGATAAAGGAACTTCAAAGGCAAGTTAAGGAGTTGCTAACCAAATGACATGTGAGAGAAAGCATAAGTCCGTGCACGGTGCCAATGCTCCTTGTGCCTAAGAAGGATGGAACTTGGAGAATGTGTGTTGATTGCAGGGCTATCAACAACATTATGGTAAAGTATAGACATCCCATCCCTAGGCTAAATGACATGTTGGATGAATTGCATGGATCATGTGTTTTCACAAAAACTGATTTGAAAAATGGGTATCATCAAATTTGGATGAAAGAGGATGATGAATGGAAAACTGCCTTTAAAACTAAATATGGATTGTATGAGTGGTTGGTAATGCCTTTTGGTCTAACTAATACACCAAGTACATTCATGAGGTTAATGAACCATACATTGCGTGCATTTATAGGCAGATTTGTTGTGGTCTATTTTGATGATATTTTGGTGTATAGCAAGAACTTAGATGAGCATATCGATCATTTGCCTTGTGTGCTTGCTGTTTTGAGAAAAGAAAAACTATATGCCAATTTAAAGAAATGTTCCTTTTGCATGGACAAAGTTGTGTTTCTTGGTTATGTTGTTAGCGCGAAAGGAATTGAGGTAGATGTAGAAAATGTGAAGGCTATCAAGGAATGGTCCACACCTGAGTCAATCACTGAGGTAAGAAGTTTTCATGACTTGGCTAGTTTTTATCGCCAATTTGTCAAAGATTTCAGTACACTAGCCACACCACTCACTGAAATTATTAAAAAATCTGTGGGTTTTAAATGGGATAGTGAGCAAGATTGTGCATTTATTGAAATTAAAGAAAGGTTATGTGGTGCTTCTTTATTAGCATTGCCTAATTTTTCTAAAACTTTTGAGATTGAGTGTGATGACTTAGGAATAGGTATTTGAGCTATTTTAATGCAGGAGAAGCAGCCAATAGCCTATTTTAGTGAAAAGCTAAATGTGGTAGCTTTGAACTACCTAACATATGACAAGGAGCTTTATGCACTGGTGAAAGCATTGGAGACTTGGCAACACTACCTTTGGCCGAAAGAATTTGTCATACATACTGACCATGAGTCCTTGAAGTACTTGAAAGGACAAGATAAGTTGAATAGAAGACATGCCAAGTGGGTGGCATTCATTGAGACCTACCCTTATGTAATCAAATACAAACAAGTTAATGAAATGACTATCTTAGATGGTGAAAAGAAGGCTGAGATGGTGAAGAAACTCCATGAAAGTGTACGGAAACATATAGAAAAGAAAAATGAGCAATATGCGATCAAAGCAAACAAAGGCCGTTGACAAGTCCTCTTTGAGTTAGGTGATTGGGTTTAGGTGCATATGAGAAAAGAAAGATTTCCAGCCCGTAGGCGGTCCAAGCTACAACCTAGAGGGGATGGTCCATTTCAAGTCCTTGAGAGAATCAATGATAATGTATACAGGTTGGATCTTCCAGGTGAGTATAACATTAGTGCTACATTTAATGTTTCTAGTCTTTCTCCTTTTGATGTAGGTGACGATTCAAGGACGAATCCTTTTGAAGAGAGGGGGAATGATGAGAATCAACAAGCATTCAAGGATCCATTGCATGTTCCAGTTGGGCCTATTACTAAAGCAAGATCCAAGAAGACCAAAGAAGTACTTAATGAGCTGATTTAAGAGATTTGGGCTGATTTAAGAGATTTGGGCTGATTTAAGAGATTTGGGTTGATTCTAACAGAAGACATTCTAAGCTTGGCCCAAAGGAAGATGAAGGCGTAATAAATTTAATCCAAACTATTAAGGACTAATCTAGCTTAATTGGGCGTGATTTAAGGCCTGGATTAATAACTAATTGATTTTCCAGCTCCATATCAATTAATAGATATTTTTCCTAGTCTAAAGCATCTAATTTTGGACCAGATCTACCTTAATTTTAGGCTTTTATTATTTAGAACGTTTTTAGTTATTTTTCCTATTTTGGATCTGCTAATTTCAGACCAAATCAACTTTTATTTAGGGTTTTATTATTTAGTACGTTTTTTATATTTTCTATTTCCAGTCATGTCTTATAAATAACATGCACTCATTGTAATAGAGGGATTATTGAATAAAAAATCAAGAAAGGTAAGGTTTTACTCTTGTTTTGGTTCTTCAAGAACTATGAACTTATCAAGGATTCTTCCTTGTGGCGTTCAAACTTTATATCTTTAGTTCGTGATTCAATTATAATCATTGGGTCAAAATGTTACACTTATATCTTTGATTCCCATTTCAATTATAAATGTTGGATCAGGGTTTCTATCAAAAATCTAAATTTTAGTTTTCTTTGGCAAGTATTTCAATATTTTTGCTAGGTATTAAAGCTTGTCGATTGAGGTTCGCATCACATCCTGAGTGAGATCTTTGATCCCTACTATCATGGATAATTTTAAGTGTCTTACTACTTTTAGCTATAATGATTTGCATGAAAAGGACATTAATATTTCTATTGATCTTAGTGATGCTTATGAAACTCTTCGTAAGGAATTATATAAATTTATGAAAATTGCTAAGAAATTCAAGAAAGAATTAAAATTGGCTAATCTTGAAAAGTAGGAATTGATTGTGAGGTTTGATGAATCTAGTAAAAAGAATGAATTTTTGAGAAATCAATTTTCCTTTCAAGATAAAAAGATGAACAGTTTGGAACAAGAGTTAGTTGAGTTTAAAGCTGAATTGAAAAAATTGTCTTATACCAAACCTGTTGTTGTTGATGATAGATCTAGTTCTGTTCCTCTTAAGCCTAAAGTTGAAAAAGTTTATAAAAAGTATTGTAAATAAAGATAAAAGTTTGCTGAAATAGTATAGTGAAATCATAAATAATACCAAAAAGTGAAGTGAGACTTATAAATAAATTAAATAGTAAAATAAGCTGACTTTTTAATTTGAAGCAAAACACAAGATAACTCATGTGAAACCAACAAAGAAAATTAAAATTAAAACATAAAAAATAACTATGGATGTTTCTGATAACGTCTATCTAAAATGTGTGTGATGTCCAAAAGTACACTTTCTAGCCACATCCTAGGCATATATAGTATATTCAGAATAATATCATTCATTTTCCACAACCTTTGCGCCATGCTTTTAAACAATTAATGGCGCATTCTTTACGCACAATAACAAACAAATTATATAATGGACGAAGATGTAGTAACAAATTAAACAATTATTTGTAAAAATCTGCAATGTGCCATGCCATGTAATGGTGGCTTCTTTTCTTACTCAACAATGTAGAGGTGCTAAAAAGACTAAGCAGGCAAGAAACTTTGTTAACTCACTGTGAATGGTACAGTTTCGACATGGCCTCTGTACGACACAAGCAATTAATGAACATCTGCTCGCAACCTAGAGACAACCAAAAATCTACCACCTTCCTATGTGTCGCAATGCATCCTGAATTTTATATCGCAATGCAAATTATAATACTCTTGAGATATGAGAGAGAAAAAGCATAAAAAGAACACTCCTTGCACCTTAAATGTCATTGGTATTTCGAACTTTACAATTGAATACTTTCATCCAACTATACATGCAACATTGATCATACCTTTCTACTGACAATAATGAATAAGAAAACAAATCAATTGGGACGGTCATTTTCCTCAATCTTCGCACCACGCTTTTTTCGTCTCAGTGCACTCATCCTGCTCATATGAAAACCTGAACTTTTGACCTTCACAGTCATTGCTCTTTTCCTCTCCAACCCAGCAGAAGCACCACATCTAAAGGTAGTTTTGTTATTGACAGCTAGAACTCTTTCAACTCTCTCTTTTCTCTTATTGTTAGGTAAACTTTGAGCTGATTGGTAGGCTCCACTAAGGCGGCCAAAATAGTACAGAGGATCAACATAGCACGATGATGAAGAGACAATGCCTTTCATGTTGGTTGGCTGGACAAGTTTTACAAAATCCTCTATCTCTGCAAAGCACGAGTGATCTGAGTATGGAACAGAATATATGTACTTATGAAACTTTTCCACAGAACCTAAATTTCCATTTGGCTTTTCAGTATGGGTCCCACCATTTCCACTCCATTTGCTTCTGTTGTAACGAGAAGTTAAAAGGGAACCGAAAAGTTTGTCACCATTTTCAAGAGGTCTCACCACCCATGGAAGACCAGATGGCATGATACCTATAGTTGGGTGCATTGTGTTTAGTCCCTCTAAAGTTTCAACGCTAAAACTGTAACGAGGAACAGCTCGCACTCTTGTAAGAGAAGTCTTGGTTGTGAATATGTCATGGAACCCAAGAAGATGCATAGTTTGCAAGCGTTCTGGCCACACCCAAATCTTTAATAAAGAAAACAACAAAGTTGGGTGAACAAATGAACAGGAAACAAATAAGAACAAGAATAATTAGATAAAAAGTGTCAAATATATGCATTTAACTACTTAAATTTGATGTAGAGGGAAAAAAAAAGTAGTAAGAATGTCAGTGTACCTTTAGACTTTTAGTCATATGATAAATCATAAATGACAGTGTAAGTTCTCCAGATAACTCACAGTATTTTGTCAATTTTTAAACAACGAAAAGGAAATAAATTTATGATCAAAGATTAGATCATTTGGTCTTCTTCCATTTATTTCCAAAGTGGAAATCCAACTTAGCCACATAATCGTAATAGTATGTCATGTTCTTCTACAGAGATCATCATAATAATCCACAAATAAAAAAGATGGCTCTTCCTCTTACCTTTATTTTAAGTTCATGTGAAATGTGAAGCAAAAGGTCTTCTTTTCCCAGAGAGTCAATCCCAATAATTATGTCATGTTCAGGATGGGAGACAATGATATCAATAACCTGTAACCAGCCATCAAATAATTAGACTGTAAAACAAATTTCTTCTAGTACCATGATATTTTTCAGAGAAAAGTAGAATGATATTTTATGGAATAGATCTCAATTATGTAAAAATCCTAAACTAGAGATTACCAGTAATTTATTCTGTACAAGCAATTCACAGCTAACTGTGACCAAGATATGTTAAAACCGAAGTGGTATTCAGAAGGTTTAACGAAGTATCACTAGTTCTTCAGTTATCTGCCCCTATGAAATGCGTAAAACTATATCATACGATCTAAGCAAAACTAAAGAAATCCCAGAGAAATGCGAAAGTGCACCTGTTGAGCAACAATTGCTCGAGATGGAAAAGCGTATGATGGATTGCAGTATGTGTTATCCAAGTAAAGGATGTCGACTACATCATCCTTAAGAGCATTGAGGAGCATGGTCCTTCCTATCTCTGCCCTTTTACTAGTTGTTTCCCAACGGAAATCGCCAGTGTAAAGCAAGCAGCCAAACTCCCCTCGAAACAAGAACATAACTGCACCTGTTTGGATAAAGAACTATCAAGCAATTTCTATGATTATGCAGTATAAATGAATAAGACCTCGCAATGGACAAATGAGGTTCAAAATTAGAACAAGGTCCATGTTTCAAATATGTTCTCAGTGGGTAAGGTTTTCACTATACAAATCAAAAGATTCAAGCACATCTTCCACTAAAAAAACCAGTCTATAATAACATCTTCACGAGCACTGTTTAGTATTTACAAACCACAACCAGATTCCACGAACAAATTTAATTAGAATAGGAATGTAATGACGTTGATGTAATTAAAACTGGGTTTGCAGGAAAATGAACAGTTTCCAACTGGATGCACTTAATGTATACTTACTGGCACAAATAACATGGAAATTCTGTTTAGCTAAAAATTAAGCCAGAGAAGAATGTTGGTTTGAGAACATTAAGCAAACAATTGGGGAGCAATGCAAAAATATTATGATATTGTTACCGGGACAATGGTGAGCGTCGATGGGCATGACTTGAAGAGTGGAAGAAGAAGCGGAGGAGGGGGAGACGAGAGAGATGGAGTGCCAAGTGCCGACGGCCAGTAGGCGGAGGAGGGAGAGGTTGAAGCCAGGGAATTTGAAGGGGAAGAGCTTGGCGGTGAGTCGGGAGCAGAAGATTGGACCCTTAGCCCAGCTGGAGGATAACCCTTGGGTGTGGTCCGAATGCAGGTGCGTCAAGAAGTACGCCTGGCTGTGCCCCGTCCACCTGTCCACCGATATCAGACCATTCTCCATTTCCACAGAATCTCTGAGAGAGAGAGGTTTCTGTTGTTTTGGTTTTGGGCGGGCGAAATTGGTTGTTTTTTGAATTTTAAGCGTTTTTGGATTTTATAAATAGGGGGCGGGATGGGGAATTGGGAACGCAAGTCTACGACGTCGTTTACAAGTGAAAGTGTTTTTTTTTTTTTTTACCAGGTGAAAGGCTGGAAGTTTTATTTAACTGTTAGCTGAAAGGGCTGCTTGAATACTGTTTATTTTATTGAAAATTAAAAGTTTATTACTAAAAATATTGTAACAAAATATTTTTTTAAAAGCACAATACTGTTTACATGTTTTTGTGCTTTGACTGGTCCATGAACAATGCCGTGGGACTAGCCAAAAAAACGCAAATGCAGCTTCAGTGCTAGACACACGCACACTAAGTGTGTGTTTAGCAAAAATTATTTTTGCCAACTTATTTTACTATTTAGTTTATTTCTGCTACTATTCAGGGGCCTACTACACTTTTTAATACTATTCATAGGTCTTACTATGTTATTTCGGCTAACTTTTACTTTTATCTACTGTACTTTCAACAAAAAAAATTTCAATTTTAACAAAATAAGTGGATCCCAAACAAATCTTAAATATACTTTTATACAGTATTATAGTTCAATTGCTGCTACCTCCTGATACTTTGAAATAAGATATCAAAAGTTCAAAATCCACCTCTTTTTTTGTTTTTAGTCCGCAACAGAAAAAATCCAAGAGTTTAGTTGTTACTATAATCAAACATGTTATTATTGTTATGAACTTATTATATGAAATTTCTACCTTGTGTAACAAAATGCTTATGAGGTGATTCTAAAAAAATAATAATAATAAAATATTATGAGCTATGTCTCACACCTTAGGTTTTTTTTTTTTTAATCTTTTTAACAAAAAAAAAAAAAAAAAGGAAATAAAATAAGCATCCACGTTAGCTAAACAATTAATCAAAAATTAAATATTTTAAATAAAATCACTCTCTTTTCTTTTGTTTAGTTCTCCTTCACTTCTCAACAACCAAATAATAAGAAAGGAATTTAATATTATATCATTACACATTCACTCAAATAAGTAGAATAAAAATTTTAAAAATCTTGACTCAAAATTTTTCCACACTTTGGATGTCAATTTTTTTTTTTTTTTTAGAGAGATAATTACAACACGCTGCTAACTCTGTAGGTCGAACCCTTTTCTCCTAAACCCTCAAGCACTTTGTTCATAGGGAGGAGCCAATGCAACTATAAGGCCTTTGTCTTGAATGTCAAAATCTTAAAACGAAAAAAATCAATATACCAAATAGTTTTCTTTCATCCTAATACTTCCTTTTCCTCCACTTTTTTGGCAACTAAACAATAAGAAACAAATTCAGAGTCACAGACTATAACTAGAGTACAAAATAAAAAATAAAAGACCAAATTATTCCAAGGACCTATTTGCTTCAAGATCATTTTTCATAAAAAAATTTTCTTCATTTTTCAACATTTTCCCTAATTGGGTAATTTTCTTATTTTCACAATATTCCATTCTATTTAACATGGTTTTCAAAATTTAAAGAACCAATAAAAGGAGATGTTCAAGGTCTCTAAGATCAGATAGAGTTTCGACTAAGGTCGAACTGCAATAATGTCATAATTACTTTAATAATTAATTAAAACCCAAATATAAATATTAAATTTATAAAATTAGCAAAATTGACTAATATATCTATTTGTGTGAGGAAAATTTAACGACTTTCAAGCATATTTTTACAAATTAAATAAAAAATTTAATAAAATAAAATAACAAAGTATGAAAACATTAAAGGCTATGATTAATTTTTGAAGTAAAGTTAAATATTTTTGAAGGATTTTAATTATAATTTTTTTTATACGTTCCCTTTAAGAGGTGGATAATTTAATTCAATAGAATAGAATTGTGTTAAGTTGTTTTCAAACTCTGTGCTCAAACTCCTTGCCTAGGGCATCCATATCAGGAGTGAAAGCTTTCCTGATAACCTTGAGTTCATAATCTATTTCAGGTTCTTCCTGAAATGGATCTTGGGGTTCCTGTTGGTAGGGATTTACCATATCACTACTTGTTGGTGATGGCTTGTTCGGACTTTTCTTTTCGTCCTCATCAGCAACTGATTCTTGTTTGGCTGTATAGCAGGGTGTGCTAACCTGGGATTTGGTCTGGACACCTTGGAGCTCTAGATCTAAGTCTCTCCTAGACTTAGGAAAGGGTGTTAGAGGTCTGGATGTACAATGTAGGAAAGCCATCTGTTTACAACGGGTAAAGAGAAGGGGATAATAGAGGCACTGGAGTTGAGGAATTAAGCCTGCTTCAAACTGGAGAGGAGGCTACCTTATATAGGAGAAGGGAGCATCTGGAACTGCTGAAGACTGCTGAAAATCCGGAAGGTGAAATGCTTTAACTTCGGGTGAATAATCATTTCAGCCGAAAGCAAATAGTAAATTCGTGATTTTCTGTCGAGGTACTGTAGAGTGAACAGTAGCGGTCACTGTACATGAATAGTGCTTTGTCCCCTTGCTTTTTAGGATCACTATTCACCTTTACTGTTGGGTGAATAGTAATTTGTCCGGGTACTGTTCCTGTGCAAAATCTTGCATAGTAACCGGGTCTTGGGAATTGTTCCAAATAGTGACTAGTGTTATTTGGAGAATCGGAACTAGGGAATCCAATGCTGTAGAAACTGCGAAAAAGGCAGGAGAAATCTGATCTACTGACTTTAGCTTTTCTGCCAGGATGGGTGCTAGTCCGTGTCATAATACTCCGAAGGAGGACTATGATGATAGTCATGTTCATTGAAGGTAGCGAATTGGTTACAAACACCACACCAATTCAGGGCTTCATAATCTGGTGGTCTAGCAATGAAACGTCGTGGATCATTATTGTAATTAATCCATTGGAGGTTCATGGTTGCTTCGGAGTAAGGTTTGGTGGTGAAGACAGAAATTCTTCCTGTGCTACCAACAAAATGATAATTTGCCCACAGATCTTGGGCAACAGTGAGAATCTCATTGGTGAAATAGTTACGCCAGCAATCTACAAGGTCAATGGGTTCTCTGTAGGATAAATAAGAGTCTCCTTCAAACCAGGGACCTTGGTAGGTGTAACCATTGATGAGAACAAGGTGTCTGGAGGGAATGACAGTCATCCAATTGTTACCATCCCATTGTGGTAGAGTGCTCCAGCATCTAATGGAAACAAATGGACTTCTAATCTTTCTGACAACTTGCTGTATAACTTGTGGGAACTGGATAATTTGGTCATGGCGTGTTAGCTTGATTATCCTAACAAACCCATATTCAAACATTCTGGAGAGCCAGCTTGAGTTCATGACTTCTTCTTCTGTTCCATCATCTGCACCGTCCTCATAATTGATTATGAGACCAGGGAAAGGATGGCATTTCTCATAAGCTTTGTGGCTGCTACCAAAAATATTGTTCCCATAGAGACTAAGCAAGAGCACGATCTACTTCTGCATTAATATCTCTATTTTCACCAATAACTGGGAAATGGGTGGTGACCAAAACTCTGAAGTGTTCGCACCATTGATCATAGGATTCGAACATAGCCTTGCAACCAAAAATATTAGTTTGTTTTTCTGGGGGCAAGTTGGCAATAGCACTTCTTAGGATAGTTTGAGCCTTAAGGCTAAACTTTGTGTAATTAGTGCTCATAATAGTCGTTTTATCCATTGAATGGATATCCTCTTTGCCAAAGAGTTGACTAGTAATAACATCATTTTGAACCTCAAGGTTGACTAGGTATATTTCTAGGGCTTTGAGGGTTCTTTGGAAAAGGCTTTTTTTGTTTAGTGTCCAGGCTGCTTGGAAGTTATCAAGGATGAATTTAATGGAGAAAGGAAGGTCTTTGAAGGCACCCGTTTTCCATTGTAGTTCTTCATCTAAAACTTCCTGCAAAATAATAGTCATGTCACAACTGGAGTATGTCACCTCTGCTGGGACACAATCCTGAAGGGATGTTGATCCTCTTTGGTTTCCCTTAGAGGATGCACCTTCATGCATTACAAAAGGAGGTGCTCCTACTGCAGGAGTCCTTTTGTCTTGAGGATAGCCCGATGCCAGTGCTTTCCCCTTGCTCCTCTTCTCTGCTGAAGAAGTTAACTTACGCCACATTGTTGTGGGATAAGATTTTTGCTCTTTTTCCTGCCAAGGATAAATAACATGAATTTGCATGGTTTTGAAAACATCTTTTGTTAAAGCATACAATGTTATGGAGCAAATACTTTTTTGCAAGATATGAGGAGTATAACATAATGTTCCTTGGAAAGGATTAAAAGGGACATCAATAGTGACGGAAGAATCAGGGTTTTGAGTTTGTGTGTGCTTATCAAGAGAAGAAAGGTTGAGGGTCTTAGAAACTGAGACATATTGGAGAATGGTAATCTCACTCTGTTCAGGACCTCTGAGAAACTCAAACTTAACTGGTTGACCAAAAGGATGGGTAGTGATACCTTCACTATCCGTGGTGAAAGGATACAACAGACACATAAAGGGATTTCCTAATATCACTTTATCTGTCGTGTTCTTCACTAGGACAAATGTGGTTTTGAAACATGTGTTATCCTGACACACATGAGCTTTTGGTATTTTGAATTCAATCTGCATTTTACCTCCACTTGCAGAAGTTAACCTTTCTTTGGTTTTCCTGAAGTATTTAGAGGGAATGATTCCTTCCTGAATGCAGTTGAGATCAGCACCTGAATCCATCAAGGCTATAGTCTCGAATTCAAAATCTTTACTTATGACAATCCTGACTTTGGAGTGCCATTTCTGGAAGTTAATCCTATTGATGGTTACCAAGAACTTGTCATTGGGTGGGACAGGGTCTTGATTCTGAACCATATCTGCAGTTGGGTTAACTGTTTCTTCTACTTCATCATCAGATGGGTTCTGGTATGAGGTTCCTGCCTCATTGTCTTGATGAGAAGTGTTTTCCAGATTTTTCAATCTTTGATCAAGGAAATTGTGATCAACTCTAAGGATGGTTAGCTCTTGCTTAATGGTCCTAACCTCAGACTTAGTTTCCTTGATTTCTTTTTGAAGGTCGTTGACCGTAACTTCCTTCTTTGATTTGGTAAATCTTCTGTAGATTTGTTCCAAATCAACTTTGGGTTCTTGAAGCTTAGTTTCAGGTTTACTGGGTTCCTTAACTAAGGTTCTCTTAAACTCTGTAAGCTTTTGAGCTTTGGTGACTAGGTCTTCGATCTGTTCTATGAGATCTAAGAGAAGCTCTTCTTGCTTAGAAAGTACATTGATAGTTTTATTCCTGCAACAACTATCCATGCATGCTATGGGTTCATCCGGGCCACTAGAGGTGCTAGAAGAAACTCTAGAGGAATCTGAGGCTATTTGGTAGATCTGATGAATCTCATCGCTAGAAGTCTCACTGTCTGAGTGGTTGAGTTCTAGGAGCTTAAAGATTTCATCTTTTCCTGCTTGGTCACTAACGAGGGTATTGATAAGGGATTTGGCCTTAGCTCTACACTCTTTCCTGAAATGACCTTTCTTTCCACACTTGTAGCATTTTCCTGATGCTTTCGGTATGAACTTCCCTGTGGACTTGGATTTGGATTTACCTTTCTTATAGAAATCATCCTTACTGGACTTCTCTTTTCTATAATACTTCGCTTTGGTTCTCTTCTTATGAAAATGCTCAGGGGATTCTCTACCTCTGTATTTGGATTTTCTTTTAGGAAGGATGGAAGGTAAGCCGTACTGTGTACAGAAGTTTCCTACTTCGTACTTGGCTTTTCCTTTGTTGGCTTTGCTCTGGATTTTGAGATCTCTGCACATCTTCATTCCTTCACTCCGAATGGTGCTAGAGATGTCTCCATAGGTTAGGTTATCATAATCTATGACACCTAAGGGGTTACACAGGGTTTCTTTAACCTTTTCTCCAAAAAGGGTAGGTAAACCATTGATGAACTTCTCCTTCCAAAATGGAGAGTTACAATCACTTCTATGCATGACTCTGGTAGTAAACACATCTTCGTACCACCTAAAGTCTCCAAGAGTTTTACACCTAAGGTTACTCAACTGGTTGTAAATCCTAGATGTGATGTTGCTGGGTTTTCCTACGAAGTGTTTCATGATCGTATAGACCAAGGTATTGACTCTGTCGGGAATACCACTACCTCTATCTGTATCAAAGATGGGGAGACCTTCCTCATCTTTTTGGACAGCATGCTTAATGTCTTCCCTAGATTCTTCTGTAAGGCAATTGTTCCACCATTGGAGGAGTTTACCTGTGAATCCTAAGGAAATGAGTCCTATGACCTCAGTATAGGAATGTCCTTCACTGATGTAGTTGTTAGCTACCATGGTCATATGTTGGAGTCTATTGAGGATCTCTTGTTCAGACAAACCATCCATGTTCCATTCATAGAGTTTACCTGAAGTGACAGAGAACTGGTTACTAAGATTCCTTTCCTCGAACTGGAGGTCAAGGGGTGTGGGTCTGGGATACCAATTTCTGGTTAGGCTAGTAGGGGTTACCTTTGGATTGGTAAGCCTTTTAACCTCTAAATCCCTAAACTGGTTTTCTAGGTGTTCTATCTCCTTTTCACTATCTGAGGAGGTTGTGCTAGAACTGCTAGAAGATGTGTGGATGTCTAAAGCAACTAATCTGTTG
This sequence comes from Quercus variabilis, assembly GCA_030445155.1. NCBI lineage: Eukaryota > Viridiplantae > Streptophyta > Magnoliopsida > Fagales > Fagaceae > Quercus > Quercus variabilis. The sequence goes on along the minus strand of CP129452.1, from coordinate 33,825,766 downwards.
GTTTCTAAACGGGGATCAACACTGGTTGAAGTGCTAACTGGTGAAGGGGTGACTGGTTCCTTCTTCACTAGTTCTGCAAGGTTTTGGTTGACAATTTCTTAGGCTGTTCTATCCTTAGATCTAAGGCTGGGATGCTTAGTTGCAGGGAGCTTGACCAAAGGCTTTTCTAAGGCTTTGACAGGTTTGCTAGGGCTTCCTGACTAGGGAATGACCTTGCTCTCTATTCTGTCTTCTATCCTATCAAGTTGTTTTCCTATAACACCTAAACACTGGTTGGTGTAGTTGTTTTGCTCTATGACCTTCTTTACTATCGTTTCTTCTTGGGTGGTAGGGGTTTTGAAGGGAGAGGCAACTAGATCTGTTCCACGATGGTTGAAGATTATGGCTTCTTGGGGTGGATGGTGAGATCTAACAACTTCTGGGGGTTTGGGTTTGCCACTAGCGTCTTTACTAGGGGGCTTTGTCCAATTGGTTTTGGTGAGAACACAAGACTTCTTGTGCCACTCAAAGTGTTTCTCAAAGTATTCAAAGAAAGGGACATTGCTTGATATCTCTTTCATGAAGGTCTGCCAATTTGCGAGAACTTCTTTCTTTTGTTCAATGGTATGGTTGGCTCTATAGGCTTCTCTTTTGAGTCTGTTTTCTTCTGACTCAAACTCCTTGCCTAGGGCATCCATATCAGGAGTGAAATCCTTCCTGATAACCTTGAGTTCATAATCTATTTCAGGTTCTTCCTGAAATGGATCTTGGGGTTCCTGTTGGTAGGGATTTACCATATCACTACCTGTTGGTGATGGCTTGTTCGGACTTTTCTTTTCGTCCTCATCAACAACTGAATCTTGTCTGGTTGTGTAACAGGGTGTGCTAACCTGAGATCTGTAGATCTTGTTTGTGGGAACCTTGGGAATGTTCCAATCTCCTAGTTTTAGATCTAGTTCTAACGACTCATAACTCTCAAAATTGATTACACCATCTGACTGGGGAATCTCTGGAAGGGATGTACTGGATGACCTAATGCTGGTGGTAGAGTTACTTCTAAACAATCTTTTCATATTCATGATTAAAAGCCTAGTTAAACAATTACAACCTAATTATCTTTAACCTCAAACTTCTGGATCTATCCTTAGATCTGAAACAGGGTGTACACATAGACAATTGCCTAACCTCGTGCAACTCAACTTCCTACTGCCACAATCCTTACTCTGAGATAACTCCCTTTCGCTCACGCCCTACCCGTCGGGACTTATTGTTTGATGCGAGACACACACTCAGCCTGGGACTTACTGGTCTTACTGGGTTGACAACGGCACAGATCACGGTCTTACAAGTCTCAACAGTACACATCTGTAACAAATGGGCTGGATAAAAACAGAAACAAGAAGAAGTAGATAACTGGGAAACAATTAATCAACATGAACAAATAATCGGTGAATAAAAGCAGATAGATAGGAGGCTCAGCCTTCCAACAAAAGAATGACAGTAACAAGAGAAGAGATGATGAATAGTAACTGGAGAGTTGTTAGAAAATAGATGTAAAACGAAATAAAACAATTAGGAGAGTGCATTCAAAATAATGGTATTAATGCAAAAATTAATGGATAACTATGGCGGTATTACCGGCCAACTTGATTAATATCAAAATAAACTGTAACTTACAACACTACGATCGGCCAAACTTGGCTCTGATACCAAATGGGGGGTAAGTTACAAGGACTGGGGGAGATGGGTTATAGAAGCCATCTGTGTGCGGAAATGTATATAGTACAGGTTACAAACTCTGTAAACTGTGATACAATGTAGGAAAGCCACCTGTTTACAACTAGTAAAGAGAAGGGGATAATAGAGGCACTGGAGTTGAGGAATTAAGCCTGCTTCAAACTGGAGAGGAGGTTGCCTTATATAGGAGAAGGGAGCGCCTGGAACTGCTGAAGTTTGGTATCAGAGCCAAGTTTGGCCGATCGTAGTGTTGTAAGTTACAGTTTATTTTGATATTAATCAAGTTGGCCGGTAATACCGCCATATTTATCCATTAATTTTTGCATTAATACCATTATTTTGAATGCACTCTCCTAATTGTTTTATTTTGTTTTACATCTATTTTCTGACAACTCTCCAGTTACTATTCATCATCTCTTCTCTTGTTACTGTCATTCTTTTGTTGGAAGGCTGAGCCTCCTATCTATCTGCTTTTATTCACCGATTATTTGTTCATGTTGATCAATTGTTTCCCAGTTATCTGCTTCTTCTTGTTTCTGTTTTTATCCAGCCCATTTGTTACAGATGTGTACTGTTGAGACTTGTAAGACCGTGATCTGTGCCGTTGTCAACCCAGTAAGACCAGTAAGTCCCAGGTTGAGTGTGTGTCCCGCATCAAACAATAAGTCCCGACGGGTAAGGCATGAGCGAAAGGGAGTTATCTCAGAGTAAGGATTGTGGCAGTAGGAAGTTGAGTTGCACGAGGTTAGGCAATTGTCTATGTGTACACCCTGTTTCAGATCTAAGGATAGATCCAGAAGTTTGAGGTTAAAGGTAATTAGGTTGTAATTGTTTAACTAGGCTTTTAATCATGAATATGAAAAGATTGTTTAGAAGTAACTCTACCACCAGCATTAGGTCATCCAGTACATCCCTTCTAGAGATTCCCCAGTCAAATGTTGTAATCAATTCTGAGAGTTATGAGTCGTTAGAACTAGATCTAAAACTAGGAGATTGGAACATTCCCAAGGTTCCCACCAACAAGATCTATAAATCTTCTTAGACCCTTAGAAATTCCTTTAAAACTAGTTTCAATGTCAGAACCATAGAATAGGTTTACAGTATCAACAAGGAGTACGAGACGTGCTACTTGTTACCTGAAGAAACCCTGGTAAGACATATGAAAGACGGATATAATTATATCCACATTGGTTTAGTCCAGGTCGGAGTTAACCTTTAATCAGAGAATGATTGAATGCTTCCATCCTTATGGCCCTTAGAGACACTCGTCATATAAGATTCAATGACAGCCTCTTAGGAACCATAGAAACCAGTCTTAGTAATGGACCAGTCCATTTTGACTGCTTTCCTAACTTCTAAGTGGCTCTTGAAGACCCACATGTTATGAAAACCCTCACCCTCAATATCAAGACCTTTGGTACCCTTGTGTTACCCGGAGTTAGACAGTTGGCCTTGATATACAGAGTGTATTACAAGTGCATGAGGACGAACTTCAATGTTCAAGCACTTGACAAAAGAGTAAAAGGAGAAACTACCCTAATCCAGACCACAGACACTAGATCCAACATTCAGGTACCCAAAACCCTGAAATGGTCGCAAGTTACTTTCCCTTCAGATTGGTTGATTGAGAATGAGAATTTTGCTCATCAGATCCAAAACCCAGCTAGGAACCCTGATCTAGATTTTGTCCAACAACTAGCCGATGGTAAGGTTAGAATAAGTTTTGACCATTCTAGATTGAGACCACCAGCAGGTTCGCCATCTTACACCCCATTATGTTATGATGAAATTAGATCGCCAGTAGATCTACCATTTAGGCAGCCATCTAATCTCTAAAGAGATAGACCTGCATCCCAAAGTAGTACATCCAGACCTCTAGCACCCTTTCCTAAGTCTTGGAGAGACTTAGATCTAGAGCTCCAAGGTGTCCAGACCAAATCCCAGGTTAGCACACCCTGCTATACAGCCAAACAAGAATCAGTTGCAGATGAGGACGAAAAGAAAAGTCCGAACAAGCCATCACCAACAGGTAGTGATATGGTAAATCCCTACCAACAGGAACCCCAAGATCCATTTCAGGAAGAACCTGAAATAGATTATGAACTCAAGGTTATCAGGAAAGCTTTCACTCCTGATATGGATGCCCTAGGCAAGGAGTTTGAGTCAGAAGAAAACAGACTCAAAAGAGAAGCCAATAGAGCCAACCATACCCTTGAACAAAAGAAAGAAGTTCTCGCAAATTGGCAGACCTTCATGAAAGAGATATCAAGCAATGTTCCTTTCTTTGAATACTTTGAGAAACACTTTGAGTGGCACAAGAAGTCTTGTGTTCTCACCAAAACCAATTGGACAAAGCCCCCTAGTAAAGACGCTAGTGGCAAACCAAAACCCCCAGAAGTTGTTAGATCTCACCATCCACCTCAAGAAGCAATAGTCTTCAACCACCATGGAACAGATCTAGTTGCCTCTCCCTTCAAAACCCCTACCACCCAAGAAGAAACGGTAGTAAAGAAGGTCATAGAGCAAAACAACTACATCAACCAGTGTTTAGGTGTCATAGGAAAACAGCTTGATAGAATAGAAGACAGAATAGAAAGCAAGGTCGTTCTCCAGCCAGGAAGCCCTAGCAAACCTGTCAAAGCTTTAGAAAAGCCTTTGGTTAAGCTCCCTACAACTAAGCAACCCAGCCTTAGATCTAAGGATAGAACAACCTTAGAAATTGTCAACCAAAAGCTTGCAGAACTAGTGAAGAAGGAACCAGTCACCCCTTCCCCAGTTAGCACTTCAACCAGTGTTGATCCCCGTCTAGAAGCCAACAGATTAGTTGCTTTAGACGTCCACACAGCTTCTAGCAGTTCTAGCCAAACCTTCTCGGATAGTGAAAAGGAGATAGAACACCTAGAAAACCAGTTTAGGGATTTAGAGGTTAAAAGGCTTACCAATCCAAAGGTAACCCCTACTAGCCTAACCAGAAATTGGTATCCCAGACCCACACCCCCTGACCTCTAGTTCGAGGAAAGGAATCTTAGTAACCAGTTCTCTATCACTTCAAGTAAACTCTATGAATGGAACATAGATGGTTTGTCTGAATAAGAGATCCTCAATAGACTCCAACATATGACCATGGTAGCTAACAACTACATCAGTGAAGGACATTCCCATACTGAGGTCATAGGACTCATTTCCTTAGGATTCACAGGTAAACTCCTCCAATGGTGGAACAATTGCCTTACAGAAGAATCTAGGGAAGACATTAAGCATGCTGTCCAAAAAGATGAGGAAGGTCTCCCCATCTTTGATACAGATAGAGGTAGTGGTATTCCCGACGGAGTCAATACCCTGGTCTATACGATCATGAAACACTTCGTAGGAAAACCCAGCAACATCACATCTAAGATTTACGACCAGTTGAGTAACCTTAGATGTAAAACTCTTGGAGACTTTAGGTGGTACGAAGATGTGTTTACTACCAGAGTCATGCACAGAAGTGATTGTAACTCTCCATTTTGGAAGGAGAAGTTCATCAATGGTTTACCTACCCTTTTGGGAGAAAAGGTTAAAGAAACTCTGTGTAACCCTTTAGGTGCCATAGATTATGATAACCTAACCTATGGAGACATCTCTAGTACCATTCGGAGTGAAGGAATGAAGATGTGCAGAGATCTCAAAATCCAGAGCAAAGCCAACAAAGGAAAAGCCAAGTACGAAGTAGGAAACTTCTGTACACAGTACGGCTTACCTTCCATCCTTCCTAAAAGAAAATCCAAATACAGAGGTAGAGAATCCCCTGAGCATTTTCTTAAGAAGAGAACCAAAGCCAAGTATTATAGAAAAGAGAAGTCCAGTAAGGATGATTTCTATAAGAAAGGTAAATCCAAATCCAGGTCCACAGGGAAGTTCATACCGAAAGCATCAGGAAAATGCTACAACTGTGGAAAGAAAGGTCATTTCAGGAAAGAGTATAGAGCTAAGGCCAAATCCCTTATCAATACCCTCGTTAGTGACCAAGCAGGAAAAGATGAAATCTTTAAGCTCCTAGAACTCAACCACTCAGACAGTGAGACTTCTAGCGATGAGATTCGTTAGATCTACCAAACAGCCTCAGATTCCTCTGGAGTTTCTTCTAGCACCTCTAATGGCCCGGATGAACCCATACCATGCATGGATAGTTGTTGCAGGAACAAAACTATCAACGTACTTTCTAAGCAAGAAGAGCTTCTCTTAGATCTCATAGAACAGATCGAAGACCCAGTCACCAAAGCTCAGAAGCTTACAGAGTTTAAGAGAACCTTAGTTAAGGAACCCAGTAAACCTGAAACTAAGCTTCAAGAACCCAAAGTTGATTTGGAACAAATCTACAGAAGATTTACCAAATCAAAGAAGGAAGTTACGGTCAACGACCTTCAAAAAGAAATCAAGGAAACTAAGTCTGAGGTTAGGACCCTTAAGCAAGAGCTAACCATCCTTAGAGTTGATCACAATTTACTTGATTAAAGATTGAAAAATCTGGAAAGCACTTCTCATCAAGCCAATGAGGCAGGAACCTCATACCAGAACCCATCTGATGATGAAGTAGAAGAAACAGTTAACCCAACTGCAGATATGGTTCAGAATCAAGACCCTGTCCCACCCAATGACAAGTTCTTGGTAACCATCAGTAGGATTAACTTCCAGAAATGGCACTCCAAAGTCAGGATTGTCATAAGTAAAGATTTTGAATTCGAGACTATAGCCTTGATGGATTCAGGTGCTGATCTCAACTGCATTCAGGAAGGAATCATTCCCTCTAAATACTTCAAGAAAACCAAAGAAAGGTTAACTTCTGCAAGTGGAGGTAAAATGCAGATTGAATTCAAAATACCAAAAGCTCATGTGTGTCAGGACAACATATGTTTCAAAACCACATTTGTCCTAGTGAAGAACATGACAGATAGAGTGATATTAGGAAATCCCTTTATGTGTCTGTTGTATCCTTTCACCACGGATAGTGAAGGTATCACTACCCATCCTTTTGGTCAACCAGTTAAGTTTGAGTTTCTCAGAGGTCCTGAACAGAGTGAGATTACCATTCTCCAATATGTCTCAGTTTCTAAGACCCTCAACCTTTCTTCTCTTGATAAGCACACACAAACTCAAAACCCTGATTCTTCCATCACTATTGATGTCCCTTTTAATCCTTTCCAAGGAACATTGTGTTATACTCCTCATATCTTGCAAAAAAGTATTTGCTCCATAACATTGCATGCTTTAACAAAAGATGTTTTCAAAACCATGCAAATTCATGTTATTTATCCTTGGCAGGAAAATGAGCAAAAATCTTATCTCACAACAATGTGGCGTAAGTTGACTTCTTCAGCAGAGAAGAGGAACAAGGGGAAAGCACCGGCGTCGGGCTATCCTCAAGACAAAAGGACTCCTGCAGTAGGAGCACCTCCTTTTGTAATGCATGAAGGTGCATCCTCTAAGGGAAACCAAAGAGGATCAACATCCCTTCAGGATTGTGTCCCAGCAGAGGTGACATACTCCAGTTGTGACATGGCTATTATTTTGCAGGAAGTTTTAGATGAAGAACTACAATGGAAAACGGGTGCCTTCAAAGACCTTCCTTTCTCCATTAAATTCATCCTTGATAACTTCCAAGCAGCCTGGACACTAAACAAAAAAAGCCTTTTCCAAAGAACCCTCAAAGCCCTAGAAATATACCTAGTCAACCTTGAGGTTCAAAATGATGTTATTACTAGTCAACTCTTTGGCAAAGAGGATATCCATTCAATGGATAAAACGACTATTATGAGCACTGATTACACAAAGTTTAGCCTTAAGGCTCAAACTATCCTAAGAAGTGCTATTGCCAACTTGCCCCCAAAAATACAAACTAATATTTTTGGTTGCAAGGCTATGTTCGAATCCTATGATCAATGGTGCGAACACTTCAGAGTTTTTGTCACCACCCATTTCCCAGTTATTGGTGAAAGTAGAGATATTAATACTGGGAAATGGGTGGTGACCAAAACTCTGAAGTGTTCGCATCATTGATCATAGGATTCGAACATAGCCTTGCAACCAAAAATATTAGTTTGTATTTCTGGGGGCAAGTTGGCAATAGCACTTCTTAGGATAGTTTGAGCCTTAAGGCTAAACTTTGCGTAATCAGTGCTCATAATAGTCATTTTATCTGCGTTAAGTTTACTTCAATTTTTTTTCTTTATCTTTTTTTTATTGTTGAGCATCAACTTGCAAGCGTAGCTTAGTGGTTAGACTTTAGCTCTAACTCTGATAACCTGTGCCTAGGTTGTAAACCTAGTAAGCGCACTTTATTTATTTATTTATTTATTCTTAATAACAAGCAGGCTTGGACTGTGATTGAACCACCACTGGTTCTACCTAAACCGTGCGGTCCAAACTCGATTTAAAGGGTTCACTGATTTCAAAGAAATTCAATTCTATATGTTTAAAAAATTGAATTTCAATCCAGTTTTCGGTTAACCTTGTCAAACCATCCAGTCCGGTCTGAATCTGACAACCTTGCTATTTAAGCCCCATTTTTGTGCACAAACAATCAAATTGGAGGGAATTTCAAGATCTTGAATTCATGAAGATTTTTTTTTATTCAAGGCGAAAATTAATATGATAAAATGATCAAATTTTTTAGTTAAAGCTTGGCTAAATTTGGACAACCCAATGAAAACTAATTGAAAAAAGAAAAAAAAAGGGTTTGACATATTTAAATCAATGAATCCCTTGATTCAAAACTAGTTTTCCACCAAAATTTAGGGATTTGGCAAAATACTATATCAATAGTAATAAGCATTAACATTCCTTTATGGGTCTTATTAATAAATGCCCTAAGGTACATGTTAAAAATTAATAAATGTTCAGTTATCAATTACAATGTACGTTTCCAAAGAATACAATAAACTTGTAAATGATGCATAGTCATGCATACACAAATTCATTGTTGTTATGTGTGTGTGTGCATTTTTTTTTTTTTTTGATAGAAAGATATATATATATATATATATATATTAAGTGAATTAAAAAATGATTTAATAAAGCATTAATGCACCTTAACCATTGCCCTTAAGCACACTTTTTTAATTTTTTTTCTTAATTAACATGCAAGCTTGGACTGTGATTGAACCACCATTGATTCTACCTAAACTGTGTAGTCTAACCACGGTTTATGGGGTTCATGGGATTTGAAAGAAATTCAATTATGTACATTTTAAAAATTGGATTTCAATCCAGTTTCCGGTTAACTTGGTCGGACCATCTAGTCTGGTCCAAGTTTGACAACCTTGCTATTTAAGCCCGATTTTTTGCATAAACAATAAAATTGGAGGGAATTCCAAGATCTTGAGTTCAATACAATCTTTTTTATTCAATACAATAATATGATAATACAATCAAAATTTTTAATTAAAGCAAACTAATTGAAATCAACAACAAAAAAAAATGGTTTGACATTTTAAATCAATGAATTCTTTGATTCAAAACTAGTTTTACACCAAACTTTAGGGATTTGGAAAAATACAATATCAATAGTAATAAGTATCAATATTCCTTTATGGGTCTTGTTAATAAATGCCCAAAAGGTACATGTTAAAAATTAATAAATGTTCAATTATGAATTACAATATACATTTTTCAAAGAATAAAATAAACTTGTAAATCATGCATTGTCATGCATACATAAATTCATTGTTGTTATGTGTGTTTATATATATATATATATATATATATATGTAAGGATGCAATTTGGGTCCCTAGCCCAAGTGATGAATGAACTTAGGCCCAAAAAGCATAATACAATGAATTTGTAAAGAGTGGGTTGGAAAACTTGGCTTTAACGAGTTAGACAACAAGTATAATGGATTTAAGTGACAAGAAAAGGAAGATAAATTGATTTAATCTAAAGAAAATCGTCCTTGGCATAGTCTGAAGAGATCAGTTCTTATATATTTCTTTCAAGTTTGATTACAAAGTCAATTCTTGATAGCTACAGTGTTTTTCTCTTAGTTTCTCGATTTCTCTCTCTCAGAGCCCTTTTTCCATTTTATACTATCTTTCCCTCTTATCTCCACCTTCACATGCAGATTAGATTGTAGGTAGCTGTAAAGCTAAAAGTTGCTGTTTAAGTATCACTTCTTCATCAATACAGCCAGAGAGTTAACTACAGAGCATTTAATGCTATAGTAGCAGCTTTTCCTTGAGATATTTCATGACCATTCTCTGTCATGTTCCTTCTTGATACTTCTCCTCACTTATGGAATGATCTAGAATGTTACTCTTGATGGCAGACTACACCCTCTGACCTCGTCTCTACTTAGCTAAGAAGGGATTCTTCCTCGAACCACTCTTCTAGATGACCTTAACTGGATTTCACATTTTCACTTACTAACACAGTTCCTCATGAAAGTGTTTACCCGTACTCGGATTGCTTAACGCCCTCAAATTGGGCCCTTGGCCCAATATATACATAAATATAGGCTTCTAGGCCTAATAGCTCTACAATAGCCCTGCGAGATTCTTCTTTCTGGCTCCTCAGGAAGAAAGGAGGATTTTGATGTAATGATAGTTCCTCCGCGCCCATTTTACATTACCTTTGATAGTAGAGATGCCCTTATTAACTGCTCAAGGCCCGCTCCTGAAGCTTTGGCATTCGAGACTCTCCCTCATTAAATTTTTACGACTCCATGTTCCCCACGTTCTACAATGCGATGTGGATCTAACGGCTGAGGATTCTGCTAGAACTTGGGTGGGAATTTTTTGCTTGTAACTTTCTCTTTGATATAAATATCACTCAAATCAATCACTTATCTCATTTTAGCATTCATTTCACTCTAGTGCATATGCACTGAACCTACCAACTTTCCTAATTCACTCGTGCCTTTACAAATACCAAAAGCCTGTCCGATGATACTTTTCTTCTTTCTGTAAGTCTTCATAAAACTTTTACACTTTGTTTTTCCATATATTTTTCTTTTCTCTGTACTTTTCTTCTCCTCGGCTCCATTTTCTTCTCTCAATCTCCTTAGTTCCTCCAAACCTTTCTAAAAATAGGTAGATTCAAAAGTTTGGTAGAATTTGAGAAAGGAATAGAGAGCTTTAGAGCTCTATATAGGATCTCGCCAAGAGTTTATTAGATATTGTCAGGAGGGAAAGTGGCACAAAAAACGGCAAGAGGGAGAAGTGGTGATCCCAATGATTGCCTTTATAGAGGGTGGGATGAGGATTCCCATGGGTACCATTACTAAGGACTACCTTATGGCTTATAGGTTAGCTCCCACCCAATATATCCCGAACATGTTCAAAATATTAGGGAGTGTAGACGCTCTTAATGAAAAAATGGGCTTAGGGTTGACCCACCACGATTTCAATTGAATCTACAACCTTCACCACCTAAAAGGGCAGGGGTATTACCTCAAGTCTAGATACCCTGAGGTTAGGCTCATCTAATGCCTCCCCAATTCCAATAAAGGCCTAAAAAAAGACTTCTTGATTGTATTAGAGGAGTGGCACGATGGCTTACCCTGCACAACAAGAGAGGGGAAACCAGGTGGGGTCCTAGGTCTAGGTTTGAATAATTGTATATAAATTTTCCTTTGATTAGTTCTATTTTTGGCTAACAATATTTTTCTGTATTTCTCCATGGTTTTGCAGATAAGAATGTTGCTGTGCCCAACTTCAATCTTGTGAACTAGCCGAGTTTGGATAAGATCTTGAAGGCCGGCGTGTTCGTCCACATAGACGACGAACTCAAGGCGGCCTATCTAATCTTGGGGGTGAGCACCGAGTTGCAGCCCTAGCCTGGGCCCCACCCTTAGAGCTAGATGAAGCTCCTCTTTCCAGCGATGCCTCAATCCAAGACTTTCAAGGGGGCACGACTGGGTATGTAGCTAATGCCGTGGAGCAATCCCTACTGCTACCTATGGATATGGCTGACCTCAGATCTGTGAGTAAGTATGAGCTCTTCCTTGGCTTGAAAAAGGATATGGCCATGGTAAGTTTTTTTCTTTTTTTTAATCGTGCTCTCCCTTCTTTCGAGGCCATTCAAGCCATATTTAGGGCCAAGGAGATGGTAAATAGTTCCTATCGTATGATGAAGGAAAAGGAGGGAAGGCAAATTGCAGCTGTGGACGCTTTCCATGTGGCTGAGAAGAGCAACTAGGAGCTGAGGAATAATTTAACCGAGATAGAGAGAGAAAGAAAAAGTGCTACAGCTGCCTTGGATAGCACTAAGAGGCAAGCTGAAGGCCAATGGGTACGTCTTTGCAATTGGTACATTATTGCCTTAAAGAAAAAATTAGAGGAGGTAAAAAAGGCCAAATATCAAGCAAAGAAGGCCAAGGAAGAGGCAAAGAAAGTTAGGGAGGAAGTCAAGCAGTAAGAGTATGACATAGGAGTGGCTGAGACCGAGGAAGCCCTTAGGGCTGAGGTCTCGGGGGTATGTAGAAACTATTGCCTCCAAGTATGGAATGAACCTCTCAACCAAGCTGGGGTTGAGGCTTCTTCTGTACCTAGGAAGGCAAAGAGTGTCTACTACCCTCCAGCCATTTGTGCCTCCTCTTCCAACAGTTCCAAGGCAGACACCCCTTTCGAAGTGGTAGATCTTGAGAAGAGCAGCCCCAATAAGGTCCCTCCCTCCTCTGGCAGCCTAGGGTGAATGGAAAAGAGGCTAAGGTGACTAAAAGAGTGGCCCCTGATGCCACCAAGCCTCCGGCTGCTCCCCAAGATCCTACCAAAGACAAGGAGGCACCTAGGATGGGGATTGTTCTTACAACTCTTCCATTACCTACCAAAGGTGACCCTAAAGACACAGACCAAGGATCCTTAAAGGCTGCAGTCCTCTAGTCCAAGGCCTCGCCCCAAGGAAAAATTGTAATAAGGAAGAAGTAGATTTTAGTGTAGTTCTCTTTTTCTTTTTCTTTTTTTGTTTTGTTTGCAACTTTTGTTTTGGTTTTCAAAGTTTGTAACCAAGTTGCCCTTTTGTATTCAATCTACCTTGCTTTAAGGCTTTTATTAATGAAAGTTATGCATATTTTCTTTCTTCCTGTGATTCTCATACTGGTGTTGATATAATTTCTATCTTATCTAACACTTAATGAACATAGTAATGAGGTAAAACTCTTCTCATTAATCTACATAAGTAGTAGAAAATTTATCCCATCTCATATGGTCAGCAGTATAACAAGTTAAATCTACTAAGTCCATCATCTCGGCAAAGCATAATTTTAACTTCAAGAACATACACAATAATCTAGCATACATGCAGGTTTAAACTTACTATGTTCCCTACTCATTAGTCAGTTTAAAGGACCAAAGGGATAATCAATTCTCAAACAAATACAAGTATGCTGGCAAATGCTTTAAGTGATGCTTATGAGCATCCACTTAAGCCTGTCATCATAGTGAAAATCTTTTCTATTTAGAGTGGCTGATTATACTCGACATTCAAGTAATCAATAAGAAGTATTAATTTACCTTAAGTATGTAGTCAAAAAATTATGAAATAACTAAGGCTTTGCCCTGACACTTAGCAAAATGATAGGAAGTTTTAATTTACCCAAAGCATGTGGTCCAAGGAACCAAGCATAGTTAAGGCTTTGTTTAATACTTAGATAGATGTTAGGGAGTATTAATTTACTCAAAGCATGTGGTCCAAGGAGCCAAGCATAACTAAAGTTTTGTTTAATATTGAAATAGATGTCATGGAGTATTAATTTACTCAAAGTATGTGGTCCAAGGAGTCAGACATAGCTAAGATTTTATTTAATACTTAAATAGATGTTAGGAAGTATTAATTTACCCAAAATATGTGGTCCGAGGAGCTTGATATAGCTAAGGTTCTATTTCATACTTAGATAGATGTCAAGAAGTATTAATTTACTCAAAGCATGTGGTCCGAGGATTCAGGCAAAGCTAAGGTTTTGTTTAATACTTAGATAGATGTCTGGAAGTATTAATTTATCCAAAGCATGTGATTTGAGGGACCAAGCATAGCTAAGGTTTTGTTTAATACTTAGATAGCTAACCTAAAATATCAATTTACTCAAGGTATGTGGTTTGGGGAGCTAGGCATGGCCAAGGTTTTGTTTGATACTTAGAAGAAATAATTTAGAATATTAATTTACCTAAGGTATGTGGTTCGAGGAGACCGGCATGACCGAGGTTCTGTTTGATATTCAAACAAATGGTAGAAAACATGACGCATAATATAACGAACAAAAATATGGTAAAGAAAGCTTTCATTAATAATAATACCTTCTTAGGTTGTTTACATTCTAGGGGTGGGGTGCAACTTTTTCATTTATATCTTCAAGATAATATGCACCTATTCCAGCCATTGATGTGATTCGATATGACCCTTCCCAGTTGGGTTCCAATTTTTCCCATACTAGGTTCTTTGTAGTCCCCAAACTTTTCTTAATACTAGGTCTCTAGGTGCTAGTGGCCTTAGCCTTACATTCGAGTCATACCCTTGCTTGAGCTTGTGTTAATAGTACGCCAATTGGACCATGACATTTTCTCTTCGTTCTTCAATTAAGTCTGAGCTCTTCTTCAATAGCTCATCGTTATTGCTCGAAGTGAAAGAACTTGTTCTCAACATGGGGAATTCAGTCTCCAGAGGAATAACAGCCTTGGACCCATAAGTCATTGAAAATGGTGTCTCCCTAGTGGACCTACGAGATTTAGTTTGGTAGTCCAAAGGACGTTTGACAGCTCTTCCACCCATTTTGCATTCGCATCATCTAGTATTTTCTTGAGTCCATTCACTATGACCTTATTGACAGCCTCGGCCTGTCCATTCTCCTGTGGATAAGCTAGAGTGGAATGCCTATTCATATTTCCTAGGTTGCAGCAGTACCTTCTAAAGGCTTTACTATAAAACTAAAGTCCATTATCCGAGATGAGTGTATGAGGGATTCCAAACTGAGTGACAATATTTTTCCAAACAAGTCTTTCGGCATCCACGTCCCTGATATTTGCTTGTGGCTTAGCTTTAACCCACTTGGTGAAGTAATTTGTGCCGACCAATAAATATTTCTTATTCCCCGTTGCCTTAAGGAAAGGCCCTACAGTATCTAAGCCTCGATGAATGAAAGGCTAAGGACTAGACAAAGGATTAAGGACCCATTCGAGTTGGTGAATGTTTGGGGCAAATCTCTAGCATTGATCGCACTTCTTCATGTACTCTTGTGCTTTCCTTTGCATGTTTGGCCACCAGTATCCTTGAGTGAGGGCCCTGTGAGACAAAGATCTATCCCCTGTATGGCTTTCACAAATCCCTTCATGTAATTCTTCTAGGAGTAACTCAACTGCTTCAAGGTGTATGCACAATATATACAGTCTAGAAAAAGAGCATTTATACAACTTTTAGTCCTCTGACAGCCAAAATCGAGGAGCCTTCCTCTGTACCTTGTCAGCCTTGGGCTTATTCTCGGGCAAGACATCTTCCTTAAGGAATAGCACAATAAAGTCCATCTAGGTAGGACCCACCCTTATTTGATGAACACGAATCACATTTTTTCCCCACCTAAATGGGTTTACACAAGTCTTCCATAAGGATCACCCGAGGTAAACTTTGTGCCATGGAGGTTGTCAGCATGGCAAGAGAGTCAACATGTGTATTTCTACTTCTAGGGATTTATGACAAATTAAAAGACTTAAATCCAGACTATAAGTGTCTAACCTGGTTCAAGTATTCCTACATTCTGAGATCTCTAGCTTCCAACTCTTCTTAAACTTGGCCCACAACTAGCCTTGAACCAGAGAATATTTTCATTGCTTTTCCACCCATTTTCTAAACTATGGTCATCCCTACTAGTACAGCTTCATACTCAGCTTCATTATTTGTGATCGAGAATCCCAATCTCAAGGGTTTCTCAATTGTAATCCTCTTAGGAGATATCAAAACTAGCCCCACTTCAGATCCTCTGTGGTTCGCCACACCATCAACGTATACCTTTCAAGATAAAGATTCTTGTAAGGAGATTGCAACAACCGATTTTCCATCCATGTTCTTCTCCTCTACTCTCTCTTCTAATGGGGTTTTAGCAAACTCAACCACCACATCAGCGAGGACCTAACCCTTGATAGAGGTGTAAGGCATGTATTTGATATCAAAAGCTCCTAGGATCGTACCCCACTTGATAATCCTCCCTGTGTAATTAGCACTTTGAAGTAGAGATCTAAGCAGGAGTTGGGTTAGGACAATAACTGTGTGTGATTGGAAGTAGTGGGGGAGCTTATGCGTAGCATGCACCATTGCCAAAATGGCCTTCTCTAGTGGTAGGTAACGGATCTCTGCCTCATGTAGTGACTTGCTCACATAATAAACTGGCCTCTGAACATCACTGTTAACCTGTACCAACACTAAGCTCACTGCGCGGGAGGCCACTGTAATGTAAGCAAACAAAATCTCATCTACCTCTGGTCTAGACATAATGGGTGGTCAAGAAATATATTTCTTTAACTGCTAGAAAGCTAGGACACACTCCTTAGTCCATTCAAATCCCTTCCACTAGTTCAACAACTGAAAGATATGCCTACACTTGTTTGCTGACTAAGAGATGAATTGGTTTAGAGTAGCGGTCATCCCTGTTAACTTCTGGACCTCTTTGAGATTCCAAGGTGACTGTAAATTGTTGATTGCATTCATCTGATCAGGGTTGACTTCAATTACGCGGTGTGTAACCGTGTACCCCAAGAACTTCCTTGATCTAACACCAAAAGAACACTTAGAAGCATTAAGTCGCAGCTTGTGTCTCCTCAAGATCTCAAAGATATTCTCAAGGTCGTTAACGTACTCGAATTCCAACTTACTCTTGACCACTATGTCATCTATATAAATCTCAATGTTTTTTCCTAACTGTGACTCAAACATCTTGGTCATCATTCTTTGATAGGTGGACCTTGCATTCTTCAGACTAAAGGGCATCACTTTGTAGTGGTAATTTCCAGTAAGAGTGACAAAAGCTATTTTCTCCTAATTGTCCAAGGCTTAAGGTATTTGATGGTATCCTTGAAAGGCATCCAAAAAGTTCATCCAAAGATAATCTACAGTTGCATCCATTAGTTGATCAATTCGAGGCATGGGGAAGGGGTCCTTTGGACAGACTTTGTTCAAGTTTGTGAAGTCTACACACACCTGCCACTTCCCATTCTTCTTCTTTACTATCAATGTATTAGCCAACCATTCATGGTAGAACACTTCTTTAATAACCCTAGCTTGCTAAAGCTTGTTCACCTCTTCCTTGACAGCAACAAAATGCTCCTTTGATGAGCGTCGAGTTGGTTGCTTTCTAGGGAGGACAGTTGGGTTAACATTTAAATGATGACAAATGAATTCTAGATCTACCCTAGGAGTTTCATGGGCATTCCAAGCAAACACATCAATATTCCTTCTAAGAAACGCTAACAGTTCTTCCTTTTCCCAATGAGCCAATTGAGCTCCAACTTGAAAAAACTTTTTCGGATTGTCATCTATAGCAATTTCCTCCAACCTCTCACACTTTGCCTATCCCGATACCACATTTGTAGATAGGACTGGAATCCTTGATTGCTATGAGCCCTTCTCAGCAGAGGCTGAGGACTCAGCTGCAAGCTGATACATAATTATAGCCATGAGGCATTGCCTAGCCATGAATTGACTCCCCACAAGTTCCTCAATTCGGTCCTTTAATTGATACTTCACCTTTAAATGCAGAGTTGAAGAAACGACCCCTAGGACATAAAGCCAAGGTTTGGCCACAATGGCCATGTAGGGAGAATATGCATCCACTATAATGAAGTCTACCTCAACCACCTCTGAATCTGCCTACATGGGCAACCTAATCGGACCCTTTGTGATGACAACCTTTCCATCAAAACTCACCAAAGGTGAATCATAGGCTATCAGATCCTCAAGCTTTAAGTTTAGCCCTCTATATAAGTCATGGTACATAATCTCTGCACCATTACCCTGGTCTACCATTACCCTCTTCATATCATACTCTCTTATTCTAAGGGTGACCACCAAAGCATCATCGTGTGGCTAAATGGTTCCAATCTTGTCTTCATTCGAAAAACTTAGCACTGGTCGGATCTCCACTCTAGCCCTCTTTAGCTTAGAATTAGAGTCCTCGGCTGGTTGCCAAGCTACAAATATCACCTTGCAAGGATGAGAACCAGTTCTCCCAAGTGCAACAAAGATGACATTGATTGTGCCTAACAGAGTCCTTAAAGAAGCGTTCCCCTGAGCCACTGACCTTGATTGGTCTCTGTGCCCATTGGGCCAATACAAAAACTGTTGTAACCTTCCCTTTCTGACCACTTGTTCCAGATGGTTCCACAGAGTTCTACAGTCCTTGGTGCTATGCCGTCACTCCTGATGGTATTAGAAATAAAGGCTCTGGTTGCGCCTCAAGGGGTCTCCTCCCATTTTGTTTGGCCATTTGAAGTATGACTCATTCTTGATCTTCTCCAAAACTTGATGCACTGGTTCTCAAAACATAGTGTTAACCACCTGAGGGGCTGTAGACCTAGATTGTTAAGCAAAATCCCTTCGGGGTCTATTATTATTGTAGCGGTCTGACCTAAAATCCCTCATCTCTTGAGGAATAACCTTACCCTTCCCCTTGCCTTGCTGTTGGTCTTTCTTGATCCTCTTGTACTCATCAATGTGGTCTATAAGCGGACGCATACTCCTTATCGGCTTCTTGGTCAAGGATTTTCTCAAATCATGCTTAGTGGGTAGGTCAACCTTAAAGGTCTTTATAGCCATGTCATCAAAATCCCCATCAATCTCATTAAACATCTCTTAGTATCTATATGAGTACGCTTTTAAGGTCTTCCCTTCTCACATAGGCATGGATAACAGGGAATTCAAGGGCCGAGGAACTCTACTACACATGATAAAACAAGATCCAAATGCCTGGGTAAGCTCTTTGAAGGAATCAATGGAACCTACACTTAAGCCATCAAACCACCTCATAGCCACAGGCCCCAAATTGGAGGGCAACACCTTGTACATCAAAGTTTCATTTTTGGAGTGAATCACCATTCTCTGGTTTAAATGGCTCACATGCTCCACAGGATCTGTTTGACCATTGTGCATTGATAGGTCACAATCTGAATGACCCCTTGTGATTAACTCTAATTAATTAATTTAGCCAAGTAATTTATTAATCAATTAATCATGCAATTTTATGGAAGCACAAACAAATCACCAACAACTAAAAATGCAGTGGAAAATAAATAACACGGTAATTTGTTTACGAATGGGGAAAACCCTAATGGCAAAAACCCCACCGGGTGATTTTTAGGTCACCACTCCCGAAACTCCACTATTATCAAATCAAGCAGTTACAAGTAAAGGAATCCCAAGTACCTTACCAACCTACAGTTGAACCCTTACCCCAATACCCAATTGGACTTCCAAGAATGAGCATCATACACATAAACTTAGATTAGACTAGAGTGAAATTCTATCTCAGATATTAAAAAAAAAAAATTAGTAATAAAAATTGCACAATATAATGGATGGCGGCCCGAGAAGGACCATGACCTTTAAATTGTTGTTACTTGTCAGTTTTTTAAAGTAATTTTCGGTTAAGAAAATGACCTTATAAATAGTTATTAATAAAGTTTAAAGTTAACCACTCATAGTAGGACAGAATTTTTATTCAGTGGAGGAGCAAGGATGGGGTAATCGTTGGGCAGGATGCGGTAATGATATTTATAGATAATGTGAATACAAGAATTTCTGTAATTCAGACGTCTTCTAAATCATACTAGAAGTTCTTTAAAATAGCAACAGTCCAAACACAATATAAGAAACCTGAAATCTTATCCATTCCAATTCAAAACGTCAGTACAACAAATACGGGAAAGGATTTAAAATAACTTGAAAGAAGTATCCAGCAAAGGAAAATAATTAGGGAAAAAAATATTTATATTATCTAATTGTGAATGCACGATTAACTTTGCAGGATTAATCATAAAAAAACAACAAGACTCATGATAACCTTAATCATGGATCATCGTACTTCTAGACTATTTGTTACTTCATTAATTGATTCTGGTTTATTAGAAGAAGTTGAGCTGGATTGATCTCTCCCAATGATAAATGCTGGTCTTTTTGGGGTTGGAAGGTTCACAGTTTCACCATCTAGCATCTTAATAACAATTGACATGGTTGGGCGATCACTTGGGTTAGCTTGTACACATAAGAGACCAATATTGAGACACTTCACAAATTGATCTGCAATGCAAGTATTCTGTAGGGTCTCGTCCATTAAATCCATCAGCATGTTGTCAGTCCACAATCCCCATGCCTGTGATAATAGACAATAGATAATTAGAAAATTTAACATACCTACATACATAACCTAGAATGAAGCAAAAAAGTGACACAAACATAGATAGTTATGAAAATTCAAAATACTTACATAACCTAGAAGGCTCATTGCTTGTTCTGACTTATAAAAACCTGTATTTCTCTTTCCACTTATAATCTCAAGTAGAACTACACCGAAACTAAAAACATCGGATTTGATTGAGAAGATTCCATTTATCGCATATTCCGGAGACATATAGCCACTACATTGCAATGATTGTATAAATTATAATATTAGCAAGGAAATTATGTGCATATTGTCTAAACAAGTTAAGCAGATTGAAGATTTGCCATAATATGTAAATAATTAGCTATAATATTCATACTATCTACATGAAACCTACTAAGTTCCAGCTACTTTGCTTGTGATCGCCTCAGTTTGTCTGTCACCAACAATTCTCGCCAATCCAAAGTCTGATATTTTGGAGTTCATTTTGTGATCTAGAAGAATATTGCTGGTTTTCAAATCTCTATGAATAATCCTTAATCTAGAGTCTTGGTGAAGATAAAGAATCCCTCGAGCAATTCCCAAAATGATGTTGAAACGCATCTCCCAATCCAAACTCATACTTTGCTTTTGATCTTGCAATTTCCATTTTTCATTTGAAAGAATAATTTTAGCAACTAAAATTAGAAACAATGTTAACGTAACATGGATGGTAAAATGGTAGGAGTTAGGTTTAGAAGCCAACCAAATATAAAGAAGTCTAAACTTTTGTTAGGCATGTACTCATAAAGTAAAATCTTTTCACTCCCTTCTATGCAATATCCATGGAGCTTGACAAGGTTTCGATGCTGAAGTTTTGCAATCAATAGCACCTCATTCCTAAATTCTTTTAAACCTTGACCTGAGACTCTTGAAAGCCTCTTTACCGCAATTTCTTGACCATTTGGAAGCTTACCCTAAGACCAAAATTCCCAATGCACAATTAATATTACCATTTACCAAAACAGGTAGACATGAACATTAATGACCAATAAATATTGCCAGAATTACCTTGTAAACAGGCCCATAGCCTCCTTGTCCAAGCTTGTTTTCATCTGAGAAGTTACCTGTAGCGACTCGTATGCTTTCCAAATCATAAAAAGGTAAATCTAAGCCTTTCTCATCTTCTTCTTTCAACTCACCCAAGTCTATCAATTCTTGGACATGGCTTTCACTGTGTAACATGCGGTGTGCTTGATTTCTTTTATTAATTTGTCTATTTTCTAAATTCAGAAGACATTGACGTATCTTAGTTTGCATGTTAATTACATGGAGAAACGTATTACTGGCTTTATTCTGATTCAAATTAACAAAAAACTCAGCATGGTGCATCATATGCATTTTGCAAAGTGCTTACCCTTTCTCTTGCTCATCTTTCCTTGCCATATGCACATAGAAATACCGGCACAAAGAACAATCACACTTATTCCGATAATAAGAAGCAATGTCATCCTTTTTTTGGATGGAGGAGAAACTACAAGAAAAAAAAATAAAGACTAGTCATATTTCAATATATACAATGTGAACAGAAATCTCTCACTTCATGTTTTGTTAAAGTGAACAAGCTGAAATGATTGAATTAAATGATAATCAGTCGAAATTTAAAAATATTATGTTTTCATCAATTTCTATAATTTTAATGGCTTTTGAGTGGAATTGTGGTGCGCATTTGTATTAGAACTCATTTTCCTCTCCCTTGTGTGTGTGTGTTTGTTTCTCACAAAAAAAAAAAAAAAAAAAAAGAAGTAATTGTCTCAAATTGCTTATGAGAGTGTATTGTGTGTAGTATAATTTGCTCCACCCTCCCTTAAAAGTTATCATGGCTTTTGAGTGAAGTTGTGGTGTGCTTTTGTGCTAAAACCCATTTCCCTCTCCCTTATGTGTGTATGTTTGTTTCTAAAAAAAAATTATGTTTATTGTTGTGCAGAATACACACTATAACAATATATGACATGATAATCACATTTACATTTTCTAAAGACAATTTTGTAAATTTTTTGAAAGACCTCTCAAATTTCAAAAGTAAGATTAAGTCTGGGTTTGGATTTACGTTTTGGGTTTTGCGTTTGCGTGTTTTTTTTTTTTTTTTTTTTTTTTTTTTTTTTTTTTTTTTTTTTTTTTTTTTTTTAAGTTGTGTTTCAATGGGACTTGAGTAGTTACAACTACTGTTCATGAACAGTAGCCGCAATTTTTGACCAAGTCTTCCATGAACAGTGCATCCATGTACTATTTATGGACCTACAAACTTCACTTTTCAACAACTTTTTCATTAAAAATGAGTCTCATGGCACTATTTACACATTTAAAAATTATTTTGTTATAGTGTTTTCAGTTTTCAGTTTCAGCAAAATAAGTTCTATCCAAGCGAACCCTAAAAGTGATCACACAAAAGTAAAAGAGAATTCTTGGTAATCAGGATTTTTTCTCGATTTAGCCAGTCCTAACATTGTGGTAAATTATCAAATCAACCATTATCATAATTTACTAAAGAAAAAAAAAAATTTAGCGAAGCAACGTTAGTCTGATTCATTGCTTCTAAATTTCTAATTAAGCAATTTTAATATGGAATAAGCACATGAAATAGAATCCTAACCTTTTGTACAAGAGTCCAAATTTGATAAGCATGTGATGCAAATAAGAGTTTTCCACCCTCCAATACTAGCATACCACATCAGCATTTCACAAATAAGTGAATAAGATATACCACACACAATAATTGCTCACCATACCCAATTTTTTAAAACATTGAAATACAGTCTTCAAAGCTTCTCTCCGCCTTGTCATTGGTTGCTGAATACGAGCTGGTCAGAGATAGAGACCAGGGTTACGATGTCAATGCTGGCAACGAAGAGGCCAACGAAGTTGACATTAGGGTCATCACAAAGAAACTTACTATGGATTTCCTTAGGATCCGTTTGGATACAGCTGAAACTTGAAAACACTATAACAAAATAATTTTTAAATGTGTGAATAGTACCGTATGACTCATTTTTAATGAAAAAGTTGCTGAAAAGTAAAAATTGTGGGCCCGTGAACAGTGCATGAATGCACTGTTCATGAACAAAAGTCAACAAGTGCGGCTATTGTTCATTAAATAGTAACCGTGAATAGTGAAAAAGTTAGCTTTATGTCTCTGAGAATGCTGAAAAGTATAAAAAAAAATAAAAAAGATAGAAACACAAACACGTTTGGGAAACGCAAAACACGCTTCCCCAACGCACACTAAGGATCCGTTTGGATACAGTTGAAAACTGAAAATTGAAAACTGAAAAACACTGTAGCAAATAATTTTTAAATGTGTAAATAGTACCATGGAACTCATTTTAAATGAACATGTTGCTGAAAAGTGAAATTTGTGAGTCCATAAACAGTAAAAGTTGTGTGGAAAAGTCAAATGGTGCGGCTACTATTTAATGAACACTAGCTGCAACAGTAATGAACAGTGAAAAAATGTAGACTGAAACAGGTGAAAAAAAAAAAAAAAGAAAAAAAAAGAGGCAACGCAGCAAAACGTGCCAGCCAAACGTTCTCTTAGCCTGCAAAATAGATCATCACGCGTGAATGGTGTTTTTGGCTTTGTTGATCTTTAGCGCCACAGGCTTCCATGTCCTTCTCTATATTTTATATATATATATATATATATATATTTTTTTTTTTTTTTCTAGTCATTGACATAGTCAAGCAATAACATCGTTGCGGTTCAAGCAAGCAGCCAAGCACTATGTTGGATTTATTGCTTTGACTATAGACATACAACTAGTTTTTCTAATTATGATTGTTAGCTCTCCGACAAGAGAGAATCTCTCGTCTTTCTTCAATGTTTATGAAACTGGGTATTATGATTTATGGAGGAATTATTGTGTGTGATAGCATGTATTCACCAACTTATAAATTGCTAATGCGTTATCATGGTATTGGAGGTTGTAAACAACAGGTTTAACACAAGTCTCTATAGAAAGCTGATGGTGCAAAGGCACCTCCTTACACCATTTTATAGGAAAAGTCCACTTACTAGTTACCGCAAACTTGAAGAATAAGAATAATAACAAGGATAAATAATGAAAGGAAAGGAAATCAGTAAAAACATCTTAATTCAGAATTCAAATTTCAAAATCGAGTTAGACTCCTATCATCTAAAAAAAATAAGGAGAATAGAATAGAGCAAATCAATAATAGAACTGGGTAACTCAAGAACTACTATCCCTACAACTGAAAGTCTCAAACTAAAACTTTACCTACAGTAATTGCCTTATTGGATAACTCGGAAGCTGCAAGTTTGAGATATAGAGTTCCTCCATAAGTGTCAGCGCTTGTGAGTTGTTGCAGATTCAAGAGATCTCCAATCCAAATTGAACAATGGTCGCCATAAGCATAAGCAGTGCAAGAGCAGTTATTCAAACAGGTTGATTCACATTCTGATGAACTTCCAACTGCCAGAGTCTGTGGATGATCAGGCAATTTCATGCTGGGCATTTCCCAAAACTTGTCCCTCTCACCATTAGCAAGACTGTCATTCCCACACTGCAAACTGGTTTTTCTTGCACACCCAGCTGAAAAATCTGACAAATTCCAATTGTCGCTGGAGGTAGCCTGAAAACCCTTCAAGCAACTACAAAATGTCAAGGATTGCTGGTTGCATATACCAAAAGGTCCACAAAAAGCATAAACCTCACATTGTGTCCTTGGTTGAGACCAAAACAAATTCCACTGCTTGGTACTTTCCATCCATGAATGCTGCTGAATCTGCCCCGATATATCCATCACAAATCCAGATATAATAGAAGGATCATAAAGCAAATAGGTGAAATAGCTCTCATTTTCATTTGAAACATAACTGAAGTTGTATATATCATTGGCTCTCATCTCAGGAACCCAACTGAAAATTTTTCCATCCCAAGGTCCACTGCTCCAGTATTGTACGGACTTATTCCATCGAATAATAAAGGAACTGGTATTTTGCTGCAGCTCAAGAGCGAAGAGTCCTGGTGCAGGATCCTCAGAATTCTTCCATGAAATAAGATGAATGTTTTGTTTGGTTTTATTGTTGTATGCTATCTTACCACCAGGAAGCCATGTATGGGTTGGATTATCAAAACTCTGCCACAAAAGTTTTGATGAATTAGCAGACCCATCTCTCAGCACAAAATTTCCATCATCTTGAAGCACAGCTTCTAGAGGACCAGAGCTCGTAGAGCTCAAATTTGTTGACCAAATTGGAATTTGAGACTCATTGAACAGAACTAAATTACCATCTGAGATTCTCAATACAGAAGAAAATCTATCAGAGACTGGCGTCTCTCTGTTTGCCACCCAAACTATGGTTCTGCGAGAGTTTCTCTTGTACCACATGCCTATATAGTAGTTAGAACGAGAAGAGTTATCTGGTGTGAAGAAACCGAGCTCAAAGCTCCAACCGTTAGAGATAATAGTTTGGTCACCAGAGAGAGTTTGGTCTGCAGAGATGGTGTCAATTCCAAGGGAAGGATGATTGTTGAGAGATAGGCAGATGAAGAGAAAAGAAAGCATCATAGGCCATGGATTCTTCTTGTAATCCATGAACGCACAGAATTTTGCAGAGAAGCTATGCTAGATATTTCGAGGGACACAAAATTTTTACTTTGAAAGAGAGAACAAATGAATGGATCTAGAATTCGTTTCTAGATACTGATGGTCGCCAAGCCATGTTAGTGGAAGTTCAAAGCAGCTGTTATATGTAAGTTATATTGCAGAAAATCACAGTCAATGGAGGAGATGGGTCCCACGCGATGGTTCAGAGTCAATCCTCTCCGTCAAACTAGAAATAAAGCCAAAAAGTCCTCCCCACTACCCACAAACATATGAACAATTTTTCCTTTGTTTTTGCTAGGAGAAGGACTTGCATGTGAACAATTCAATGATTAATTACTTGTGGTGCTATCAGCTATGTATGACATTGTCACCCACAAGCTACAAATGTCATCATCCCCTTCCGCGTTGTCCTATGTCTGGATCCATCAAACTTCATTTGGGAATAATATAGAGGTACCATATTTAAATCTCACCGAATCAAACAAATACAATCACAATTCATAGATTTTGGAACCATCCAGCTTAGTGGTTTGAAATTCTTGTAACCTATCACACTTATCAAAAGACTTGGCAGAACTAGCAGGTCAGGTCAGGTTTGGGTTTAGTCAACCGGGTTGCAGGTCAAAAATAGATAATTTTAAGCAGGTTAAAAATGGGCTTTTTGGTCACAAAAACCTTACGGTGTACAAACACAGCAGCTTCTTCAAGAGAAAGATGAACTAAGGCAAATTTTGTCTCTGGTAATAATTTGTATGAACAAAACTTTGCTTCACACTTGTGCAATTGTGTGTGACCTTTGACGGCCCTTAAATAATCCTTAGATATGTTTAGGGTATTGAGAAAAGAAGACCTAAACACATACTCACGGATTGGATGAATAACAGCTCTGAAATACTGAGTTTCATAAACCTCGATAGATAGCCATCTATCAAGCTAGCTGTTAAGCCACGTGCTTTAGCAACTTTTAAACTTCGATAGATGCTAGCTGTTGAGCTAGTTGTCGAGTTTTAAAATCTAACACTTCGTTACTTGATTCTTGGACAGACTTGCATGACTTTAACACTTGAACTTGAAACCTTGTTTCTTGAAGCATTAAACATACCCTAGATCTACTTAATTACAAGTAAAGTGCGCATTGTCAAAAGATTAATCAATTACATAAAATATTGACATGTGTTTCTAACATTGAATCACGTATGTCCTAACAACTTATTTATACATAGTCTCTTTTATGAATATCATATCATTGTTAAGCAACACACACTCTAGGAAATATCATAATTTATTTTGAAAAGCCATTTATTTTAGAAATAACTTGTTAAAAAATAAGTCTAAGCATTCATAATTTATGTTAATTTGATACTTTGACTTCACTATTTTCACACTTATGAATGTTTCTCACACATGTCTACAATTTTAAATCTATATTTTTTACTCTACTATACCCAGATTATCTTGGCATGTACTTTGTTATTTGATATCTAAAAATATTTACTTATTACAAAATGCTCGACCACATTCATTGTTTAATTCATTTGCATGCAGTTATGTAAATGTTTCGATTGTTTCCTTAAAACTCACAACAAACAATTAAACCAATATTTTCTTAATTTTATTTTTATCTTTTACCAAACAACAAAGTTTTAAAAAATGGTTCGGGGCACAGGTTAGGTCGGGTTGACCTGTAAAAACATGGATCGGGTCACGGGTCAACTTGTTTTTGTTTCAAGTAAAAAAATCGGGTTCGAATTCTGTATTTTTTGGGTTGGGTCAGGTTAGAAAATTCTGACCCATTTTTCTATGTCTATTTATGGGTTTGAGAATTGTAAAGTTAAATAATGGAAGCCTCATTAGTGTCGCATTGCTCCTCACACCATAACGCAATATAGGATAAATGACCAAACCTGAGAGCCTTTTTTTTCAACATAAAAAAACTTAATTTCTTATGAGAGCCATGGTTGAGAAAATCCCTTCCCCTTCGTCGGTTAGTAGATTAGCCTAGTAATATATGGCATGCTATTGTCTCTATGACTTTCGTAGAGTTGTTTTTTTCCATGTTGATAGATAAGGGAATAGGCTAACACATTTGTAAGCAAAATGTGTTCTTGGCATTGTTGATTTTTTAACCTGGATTAAAGAGAGTCCTTACTTCTAAGAAAGCTCTTTATATATATATTGATGCAAATTCACAAGAGTTACACATATTTTAAACCATTGATTTATATTCGATCTAATAGTTAAGTCTATTTATGGCAATGTCAAGTAATTAGTGAATAAAGCAAACTTACATGTCACTTTCTTTTAGTCTTTTTAATTTGTTTTAAAAACTTATAAATCATTTAACAAAAAAAAAAAAAAAAAAATTGCACATTTGAAGAGATCTCATGGCACTGAGCTTGTGTTCACCAGAAACAAATAAAAAACTTTTCGAAGACAAACTTACACAACGTAAAAGTATTAAGACCAAAAGAATAGATGCACCTAATTGTTAATGTGTAATAGGCTGTGGGCTTTAGGCCCACCTTGTTTACTTGTATAACACACATACTTGTACTACACACTTTGCCTTCTATATAAAGGCACTCATTTATATTTTATTCAATGTGAAATATGTAAGGTTGAATTTAATCAACTATCTTGTTGGCTTTATTCTATGCCAAATTTGCTTGTATTTTAGCAATTAGTAACTCTGTATTTAGGTGGGAATCTTGTAAGGGTAGTGAGTGAGAGAGTGTGAAGAAATGCTTAAGATTGTGCAAAGAAACAGGGACTTGCGACTGGATCTCGCAGGTGGCTTGCGGCTTGCAATTTGCCAAAAGTTGCACATGTGCGAAGCATGCTAGAAGCTGAAGAGTCATGCAAGCTGTTACAATACAGGACAAAAATCCTAGGCTGGCCAAGCCGTTAGCTCGCGACTCAACCCAGTTGTGAGGTCAAGTCGCGAGAACACCCTGTTTGGGAAAAATTGACTCTTCCCATTCCATTCTCACCCTAGTGTAAATACCCCTCATTCCCACGAAATGTAGAGAGCTTCTAGAGAGAATTTTGGGAGAGAAAACCTAGAGAAAAACAAGATTGCCTCATCCATAATCTTCACCTAAGAGGCTATTCAAATTCCTCTACTCTCTTCCTTTCTATTGATACATCCTTGAGAGGTTCTTGACCAAATCATTTTCTCACCACACCCACGTCTGTGAGAAGGTTCTTTTGATGCTAAGGGAAGCAGTTTGGAAGGGACCAATGATTATTGGTTGATGCTATGGTTTATAGCGGAATCTGGTAAGTTAGAAAAGAAAAAGGTTCGGCATAACCTCGTTGGAGCAAGAAGCTTGGAGGGCGTAGGTACCTGGGTAGATTAGGCTTGAAGGGTCTATTACTGTTCATATATCCCAACTACATTTTCTAGTAGAATATTAATTGCTTGGAGGACAGCAGAGAGGTTTTACGCCAAGGGATTTGGTTTCCTCTTCGATAACACATCGTGTGCTGTCTTTGTGTTTGCATCTTTCTTCCCTTTATCTTTATCATTTAATTACTGTTATAATTGTGATTATTTATGGTTTAAATTTTTTATCAATTATGTTATAAGCTTGTTATCATTTTCTACACATTCATTGTTTAATATAAAGCTTGAATTGGTAATTTGTTGTTTAGGGGTTTAAACGTTTATAGTGTTTTCAACGCCATTTGAACTTTCAAAATACAATACTATTCATTCAATATTTCTAACATGGTATTAGAGCCATTGCTCTAATCCTCTGGTGTGGCACTCTTAAGCAGTCTTGTCTTCTTGAGTGTCATCCACTGCAGCCATCGTCGTCAAAATCACCACTGCCTCCGCCGTGACTACAGTACAACAAAGACCACTGCCTTGTCGCCACCACCACTTACACTCCTCCAATCAAACCATAGGTCACACCACCAGAAAGGACTCTCTTCGATCTGCTCACCTATGAAAAATTGTCACCATTGGACCACTCACGAGCCCACACACCCCACTAAAAGTCTTGGCAGTATCATCACGCTCCACTACTCTTCAGCACATGCCTCCACGTGCTGGCACGTGCCAAATCTGCATCTACTAACTTCATTAATTATGTAATCTATGCCATGTCAGCCCTTGGTGACATCATCACCTTCACAACATCAAGCTAACATCATCACTGTCACATCATTACTTATGTCATCCATAGGTCAGCCACTTACGCCATCCACAGGTCAGCTGCTTACGTCATCCTTTGACCAGCCACTGTTGACGACTCTCCGTTGACTTTTTCTAGTTGACTTTGACCTGCATTGATCGTTGACTTTTTACAGTCCAGGTGCTCCTTATCTAGTTTTTCGTGTAGATTTTATTTTTACAATCCATTTTTACATATTTTACTTCTAAATAAAGAATAAGGACAGGTCTTCTTTTTATTGTAACAATCGTTGCTGACAATCCAACAAACACTTTTGCAATTTTTGCAAACATCTTGGCCATAATATTGAGACTTACTATCACACAACAAATCAGCTTCTTCCATTTATGATGCTACTATTGCTAACACTAAGAGTATCCTACTATTGCTAACACTAAGAGTATCCAACCAATGGCTCTCGTCTCTGCAGAGTCCAAGTTTTCTGGATCCACTATCGTCATTTCCATAGTTGACCTTCAAAACATCATCGCTAATATCATTCGTATGGTTGGTAATGCATCTTATTCCTCTTCTTTCGGCTTATGGATTCTACTTGTTGCAACCACATGACACCTCACTCGTCCTTATTTTCTCAACTTAAACCTGCACCACACCCGCTTAATATTCGCATAGCTAATGGTTCCACAATGTTTGGTCATAATATAGGTTCTATCTTGACCTCCAACCTCTCGATTCCTAGGGTATTTAATGTTCCTAACATTTCTTACAATTTATTTTCTATGGGCCAATTAACTGAGTTGAATTATCGCATTACCTTTGATTATTATGGGTGTATTGTGTAGGATCCGAGGATGGGACAAGATCTTGGGACCGGTCCCAAAGTTGGGCGTATGTTTCCTGTGGACAACCTTTGTCTTCCACCTATTGCTCATGTTTCTGTTGCTGCTACAACTGCTACAGTTTCTTTTATTCCTTCCCTTTCACATTGGCATGCCCGACTTGGTCACGCATCTTCCTCTCGGGTACAACACTTGGCTTCTAGAGGTTTGTTAGATTTAGTGTCCACAAAATTTTTTGATTGTGTTTCATGTCAGTTAAAAAACAACCAGCTTTGCCTTTCCAAAAGAATCAAACATTTTCTATCTAACAATGCTCTTGAATATACTCAATATGCTTTCCAAGCTGTTTTGCATTCCTGTGGCACTATCACCAACTAACTTGTCCAAGTACCTCTTAGCAAAATGATAGAGCCGAATGAAAACTTCGTCATATTCTTGGCACTGTTTGTGCTCTCCTTCTCTTTGCCAAAGTTCTTGCTCCTTTTTGGGGTGAAGTTGCTCTTCATGCTATTAATCACATTCCCAGTCCTATCATTCAAGATCAAACTCCATATGAGCACCTTTTTGGGTCACCTCCAAACTATCACCACCTTCACTCCTTCGGCTCTACTTGTTTCGTTCCTCTTTAATCACATGAGCATAACAAACTTGAGTCTCGATCTAGACTTTGTTATTTTCTTAGGTATGGTGAAACTTAAAAAAGGTATCGGTGTTATGATCCTATCTCTCATCGTTTTCATATCTCCTGCTGTAGACACTTGATTTTGCACCCATGATTTAATCAAGGAAGATGACTAGAATGACCATTCATGTACCCGAAATTCATGATTGCATTATATGCATTAATTTGTTAATTGCATATAATAAAAATGATCTTGAGATTCTAATGTTCATGACGGTATGCCCTATTTCCGAATC
Source organism: Quercus variabilis (assembly GCA_030445155.1). NCBI lineage: Eukaryota > Viridiplantae > Streptophyta > Magnoliopsida > Fagales > Fagaceae > Quercus > Quercus variabilis. The sequence continues at coordinate 33,794,218 of CP129452.1, read as the reverse complement.
GGACTATTGGATTAAAAGATATCGCATGATCAAGTTTGCAAGATCAGCATCATTGTGTTTAGGTAGAATCAACCACGCATGATTAATTTAAATTAATTATGATGGGTTAAACAATTAAAATTAATTAAATGATTTTGTGATTGGTTGTTAGTTAATGTCAAAAATAAGCTTGCTTGCATGGGAATAAAGGGGATAATTGGATAACAATAAAATTGTAGATGATCAAAACTTTTAGAGTATTTATCTACATGATAATTGTTGCTGAAAAGACCCAAATTATCCATAAAAGAGTTTAATTTTTAGAATATGAATTAAAAACGCATCTAAGTACAAGTCCTGGCTTAAAAAACCTCAAAAAATGAGTCCAAAATGAACCAAAACTCAATCAAGGAACCGGCACCCAAGAGCGCCATTTGGCACTTTTGGAGTGCCAATTAGCACTTTTCATGTGCCGATTGGCACAAACTCGGGCCTTGGCCTGAGGGCACTTAGATCGAGATTATTCTTCCTTTTCTTAAGTGTGCAATTTTTATAAAGAGCTTTAAAGGATCGTTTTAAGTTGAAAAACTGAAATTCAAAATTTTAGCACCGAAACAAATATTGAAATAATGAATTGATATGCTTATTTTTCAATATAAAACTCACAAATAAAACTCTACTTCCTACTGTAATACCAAACGAAACGAGTAACTCTAAATCTTGTTTCTCACACCACACTTCCATTTATCTCACACAAGAAAAGTAATCGTAACAAGCTCCCTTTTTGAATATAAGGTCTTTATTGATACGTTGCTGTGGTGGATTATACGCTATTTGCTGTCTTGTTAATTACCAAAAAAAAAAAGAAAAGACAATGAAAATTTTAAGCGGAATTATATTATTCCTCCTATAATTTACAGTTTGATTTAAATTAAAAACTTAAATTTTGAAAATTTTCAATTAAAACCATTAATTTTTTAAATCATCTTTATTTGCCACCTAAGTGACTTATTAATAACAAAATGTAATGAAAATTCATATGATTAAGCTTTATATAACCAATCTATACATCACAAATGATTTCATTCGAATCACTAAAAGAATTTTGGTACTCAAAAAAATTTTTAAAAGAGAACTTAAAAAATCAAAACAGATTAATGCAATTTAACGAAGATGTGATCAATTTTTTGAGTTTAATTTGTAATGAAATACCGCATGACGTTCTTGGGGTCCAGATAAGTACCATGTGCATTTTATTTGGTTACTTTAATAACTAGTTGCTAACTCATGCTATGCACGGGAACCTACCTACTTGTGAGGTAGACTAAAATAATTTTATAAAATCTTAAATTGATTAAGAAACTACACCATTACATGATTTGCTCTTGTATGACTTCAATTTGTGTTACAATTTGATGAAGAAACCATTGCTTGAACGTGCAATGGCTTAAAAAAAATTTGTTAGACAATTTCAGATACTGCAAAACATAACTTAAAAATTTAGATATTAAAACTTCTGAAAGACCAAAAAATATTAAAGAATCAAATGAATCACAGCTTAGAAATTATTGAAACAAAAGAAAATATATATGACTAAAAAATAGAAAAATATAAGAAAAAGATTGGGTTACATTCAAAAGAATAATCCATGGCTATAAGTTTGCCCCCTATCATAAAATATCACGTTAGTGAAGTAGAGAGAGAATAATAATAATCATAATAATATCAATGTTTGAGTTTGAGTTGCAATTTAAGTTGAATTTGTTAAAGAGATAGAGTTTCACTCCTTATTAAGTTTGGATTAAACAAAAATAATTTTGTTTAAAAAAAATGATGAGTTTGAGTTTAAGTTAGACTTGTTAGAGAGATAGAGTTTCAATTTTTGTTAAGTTTGAACTAAACAAAAATAATTTTATTTAAATAAAATGACAATTTTATTTAAATATTTTGCTTGCGTGGAAAATTGTGAGAGTTTTAAAGGTTTCGGTTATATATATATATATATATATATAGATGACTATGTGAATAGACGAATTAATATAATTAAAATAATTTATTGTAGAAAAATTAAATAATCTAAGATTTTAATAGTAACTATTAAAAATTTTGGGTTTAAATTGAAACTAACTTTTTTTTTTTAATTAACAAAATTGAAACTAACTCTTGAACCAAGTCAAATGTAACTTTCCAAAATTTGAAACTTTAGTAGGTGGACCATAACGAAATAAAATTACATCAACAACAATTTTACAACAAATATTAAATAGTAGGTAGTTATTATTATAATTCAATCCTACCACTAACATGATTTTTTCAGATACCAATAGCTACCTACCGTCTAGAATTTGTTATGAAATGTTAGGACATATGTGATTTAATGTTAGGAACATATGTCACTATTTTATGTAATTGGCTAATCCTTTGACAAAATGCATTTTATTTGTAATTAGGTAGATTTAGGATGTGTTTAATACTTCAAGAAACAAGGTTTCAATTTCAATTGTTAAAGCCATGCAAGTCCGTCCAAGAATCAAGTCAGAAAGTGTAGGATTTTAAAGCTGGACAACTAGCATCTATCAAGGTTTAAAAGCTGCTAAAGCTCGTGGCTTGACAGCTAGCTCAATAGATGGCTATCTATCGAGGTTTATGAAGTTCAGTTTTTCAGAAGTGTTTTTCATCCAATCTGTGAATGTGTGTTTGGGCATTCTTTTCTCACAACCCTAAACATATATAAGGATTATTTTAAAGGCCGTAAAAGGCTACGCACAATTGCACAAGAGTAAATTTCGCAAGAGTGAAGAAGCAAATTCACAAGCTGCTGTATTTGTACACCATAGGGTTTTATGACCATGCAACTTCATGATCTTCATTGAGTGATGAGCTGGAGAACTTTGTAGCCAACAACCTTCTCAAGTTGGAGATTAAATCATGTACTGGGATCCGCGCATCAATTGGTTAGTCACGCACTGGGAGCCATGCATTGAAATGAGAGATTGTCACTACAAAACAAGTCCAATTGGGTATTGGGATAAGAGTTCGACAGTCAACTGGTATAAAGTACTGGAATTCCTTTACTTGTAACTGCTTGTTTTGATAATAGTAGATTCTTGGGAGTAGTGACCTTAAAATCACCTGGTGGGGTTTTTGTTGTGTAGGTTTTCCCCATTCATAAACAAATTACCATGTCAATTTAATTTCCACTGCATATTTAGTTTAATTGGTGATTTGTTTGTTCTACCACGTACATTGCATGTTAATTTGATCAATACTAAACTTGGCTAATTAATCAATTAATTTATCACAAATGGTCAATATGTTTTTGGCCTATTATGAAAATATCGTAAAAATGTTGTGAACTTAGCATTTCTCTATATAAATTGGCTAATGTCAAATAGCAAGTTCAATCGTCACATGTAAACTAAATTCCAAAATATGATATTTGTAAAGTTGTAATTTATAACTATGTTTATGTTGGTTTTAATTCCGTGTCAAATTTGGTTGTATTTTGTTCAATCAATTTTCCTATACGTTTGTGGGATTTAGTGTAAGGGTTGAGTGTGAGAGTTTGGTGAAGATTTGTGAAAACAGTGAAGTTCACGACTTGCTCGTGACTAGTTCGTGAGAACAACCCATGAAAAGCCACATGAGAAGCACATGCTGGAAGCTGAACAGACTTATGCTAGGTTGGTTTTTGTGAGACACTTCGCGACTTGGCAAACTCTTGAGTGACCCACGAAACTCTCTGCCCAGATGATTTTAATTGTACTTTCCTCATTTATTTACCCACACTATATAAGCCCACATTACCCACGAAATTGTAAGGAGACTTTCAGAGAGAAACTTTAGCAATACACTTGAGAGTTAGAGATTGTAAACCCACAATCATTTACACAAGTCCTCTTAGTTTTCCTATACTCTTACCTCTCCAATTACAAATCCTTGAGAGATTCTCAGCCTCAATATTTCCCTTATCCAATTTGAGTGTTGGGAGAAGTTTTGGTACATGTGGGAAGTATTGGAAAAAGTCATTGATTGGCAGATGCAATTTGGAACTAAGTGCATGATCCAAATATTTAGTAAAGACAAGACTCAGAGAAGTCCATTGGGAGATAGAACTCAGAGGTTTTTTGTCAAGTACTTTGGTTTCCTCTTCGATAACATGTCTCGATGTTATCTCATTGTTTGTATCTATCCTCCCTTACTCTTTATACTTTATACTCAGGGGTGACTCCAAGTGTAACTCAGGTGGTCCCAAGACCACCCTAACTTACCAAAAAATAAAACACACACACACACACACACATAAAATTAACTTATTTTGACCAACCTAATAAAAATATTGACTAATTTGACTTAAGAATTACAATAATTTCGAGTTAATAAAAATAAGAGTAATGACTATATTCACAAAATTTTTAAAATAATTTCACAATAAATTTTATGTGATAAGTGGAAAACGGTTGCTAATTCTAATTTAGGCTCAATATTGAAATTGTACGTATTTAGACCCCTTAAAACACAACTAGATTAACCTAGTTATTTAGCCAAGTGATTAACTTAGGTAAATTATGCAAATCTAGGTTAACACAAATATTATATCAATGTAAAGTGCGGAAAATAAAGAACACAAAGATATGATGACCCATGAAGACGAAATTGGTAAAAAACCTAAGGAGGATTTAACCTAGCTATCCTCAAGGTAAAACGACTTCACTATGAAAGAATTGAAATTTATACAATAGTGACTTAGATCACTAACATCCTATTGCTACCTCAAGTAGGAAACTTACTATCACGACCCCATGATAGCTCTGAGTCCACGGACTACTTCTTTCTTGAATTCCTAGCAAATACAAGCACTCCTACTTGTGTATCTTTAAGCTCTTGAATCTGCAACTGAATGATCACCAAGTTCTTGATATAATCTTGAACCTTGGAAACCCTAAGTAGGTGTGAAGGCAACTACCTATAGATCTCACAGAAGATTCACACACACAGCATAACGAGCAATTCTAAAGCGTGGCTAGGGTTTTTCCTTTTATACTTAAGGCAAAACATAAAACCCTACACGTTAAACGAGCTTGGGCTAAGGTGAAAATTTTGCAGAAAAAACAATCTGCACGAGCTTCGATTGGTCGAGTCTAATTCTTGATCGATCGAGCTAGGCAGATATGTACAGTAAGTTCTACAGTAACTCGATTCCAACTTTACATAAAAACAAATACTTTGAACAAGTCTAAACAAGACTAAAACGTTTTGATCATGGTTTACTAACATTACAAAATAAAGTTCTAATACATTAGTTCCTAATTCCCTAGAACCTAACAAACTCCCATTTTGGCAATTTGTGACAAAACACAAACTTAACAAAAAACTCAAAGTTACATAAAAACAGCCCAATACAAAAATATTGCCATCATAACAAATTCAACCTAACTACTATCTATCAGTTGTAAGTGTAGACAATAGCAAGACTAAATTAACTTGTACATTTCCTGCAACACTCAACAAGCGCATAAACGCATGTGTGGAAAATACAAGTAAAACAAAATAACTTCTTGATTTCACATAACACAAAATAAAGACATATATCAAGAAAAACTCATGAATATAATTCAATACACAATGTGAAACAAGCAACATATATAATCAAAGTATCTCCCCCTATCATGTATATCCCAAAACAAATACTTCATGAGCCAAAAAAGATATATACAAAATGAAGTACCTAGATACAATCTAAAAGCTCCACAAATACGAAAGTCTCCCCTTAACTACAAAATCTCCTCTACAAATGCACTCCCCCTTTTTGTGATGGAATGCCAAAGGGCAATCAAAAACCATCATCAAAAGGAGGTGATGAAGGCGACAATGACCATCTCAAATGCTCCAAATTTGCTTACAAGGCATGAAGCTCATCAAGCATGTCCACCAAAAGCTGACCAAAAGCTAACCATAAGCTACCTGAACAGTCATGACAGTATTTAACATACGACGAATGTTGGAATCATCCGAAGTAGATGGTGAAGGAACAACAGCAACAGCATCAATAGTAGAATCAACAAACTCCTCAACCGTGGTAGTACTTTTAAAAAAGGGAGGAGGAGGAGGTGCGGCAGTAGATGTCTCAGCCCCAAGACGTTTAGAGCTTGCTCTCAATTGAGTAGCCCTCTACCTAAGAAGGGTGGCACCGATAGGAGCAATGATATGAACAGGCTTAAAAGAAGGAAACTCAAATAAACCAAGATGCAAAAGAATCCGATGAATAAAAATAGGGTAGAAAAGAGCATGAGCAATAGAACCACTCCTATGTACCTCAATCAAAGAACGAATAAAAAGATGAGGAAAACTAATAGGAGCATAAGTAACTAGGGCATACAAAAATGCATAATAATCTAAAGGAATGGTGTGTAGATGAGAGATAGGCCACAAGGAATCCTAAAGAAAGGATAATGAATCTCAGTGAGCTCAATAGTGGTGATACGAGGATCAGAACCCCACTAGATAGAAGACCTAGTGATGTAAGACATGATGTCGTCTAGGGGAGGAGACTCATCATAAGGATAGACAAGATGCTGAACCACTGGCACCCCAAGAGTAGCAACCACTACTGAAGGGGTAATGGTGTACTCTACACGCCGTACCCAACTCCTCACAAGAGTGTTGGCAACATAGGAGTGGATAGAGAGGTTTGATTAGAACTCTCTAATTAAGGTAGCTGGAGAAGGATGAGAAAATTCCAGTAAAGGAAGCCAACCCCTACGCTCAAAGTTTCTCCTAATCTCACCATCTAGCTCATCTAAAAGAACCTTTCTCTCAGCCCAAATGTTTCTATTAAGGTTAAGCTTCTCATACGCTTCCTGGTTTTTCTCACTTAGGAACCTCTCACTATCAAAGGTGGGGGAAGGAGAAGAAGTGGAGGTCTTATTAGCTCTAGTCTTCCTAGGGATGATGCTAAAGATCAAAAGGAAAGACACAGAAGAGAGAGAGAGAGAGAGAGAGAGAGAGAGAGAGAGAGAAAAACAACAAAAACAACAAGAAGGGCAAACTGTAAGATAGCATAGAAAAATATAGAAATAGAAATTCTATATGATGCATGAACATTATTATCAAATGATACATGCTCTAATACAGTGAAAATAAGTTCAATTTGAATTGAAAATCAAAAAATTGGCTTGAGTATAGAGTTTAAATCAAAAACCCCAAAATCTTAAAAAACCCCTTGTTCATTATTTTAAAAATTGACCAATTGATCATTAGACAAGATAGATAAAACGCTATAATGATCATATGAATCAATCCAACAAGCCAATTTCATCAAATTAGATCAAATTGAACAAAAGCCCTAATTTGGGTAGTTTCAAGTCCTAGAAATTTCAATTTTTTCAAATTCACCAAATTGATCAAATTAAACAACATGGATCATGTTTATAACATCCAATAACAAAAATCCAGTGATCAATTGTGAAAGAAAGGATAAAAAACACCAAAAACCCCAAATTTTTCATAGGTTTGAAAATATCCCTTAAATGCATGATTTAATGCATGAAACATGAAAATAAGTGCAAAAGGAAGGGTAAAAAGGTCTTACCGGCTTTAGTAGAGAAAAATCTTGCAACAATTTTGGAGGAAAACGACAAAAAATTTCTTTGGTAGCCTTGACCAATCGAATGAGAGAGAAAAGAGTTTTGAAAAAGTTTGAAATAGTGTAAAACATGTGAAGAACTTAGTTTTTAAAAACTCTCTATACGATTTTTGATTGATTGAAAAATAGGTTTGATCGGTCGAAAATGCTTCGATTGATCCATTAGCAATCGAGCACTAATCGAAACAAACAAAGGTTGACCAAAATTTTAATCGCAATTTCGATCGGTTGAATAACAGGTTCGATTGATCAAAATTTTTGAAAAATTACATTTTTGAAAAACAAAACAATTTTGTGCAAAAACTCCTCAAATCATTGGATTTTAAGAATGAAATACATGAGTATAAGATGAAATGTTTTTCAAAAACACATGTTTTGAACCCAGTTTTCCCAAAATTAAGATTTTCAATCAATTCACCTTAAATTTTCAAACAACAAACATGTTTTGCATAAAACTCAAGGAGTTTTCAAACTTGGTTGGTCAAACCAAAATCACACACAATAACATGTACAAAGTTTAGCAAAGAGTAACTTTGAACTTTGTGTAGTGTGTGCAACTAGTAAAAACTAGAGATACATGTGAGGTGATATGTAAAGAGAAATCAATCACAATCTCCACAAAATTCATCACATAAATTTGAAAGAGACTATCACCTAAAGAGTTACATCATATAACTCTCACATCTCCTAGAATAAAAGCTTGTAGTCATGTAAGTTTCTTGATTTGTCTCATAATGTACACACCAATTTTATTTAATAAAAAACTTATTAAAGATAGCCGGGATAATGTACACACCAATTTTATTTGATTTAAAGTTATTATAGCCTAATAATGTACACACCAATTTTAGCATTTTAAATCGAGGCAGCACCTTATATTCTTTTTATGCATGTTCTACACTTTCATGAGCACAAAATCTTATGATATGCACTAAGGTGTTCATGATTGACTACTAAATAGTGGTGAGATGGTTATTTATGCATTTCTCAATAAATTCAAGTCTGACAATCAAAGGCATGTGACTTCAAGATCAAGATCATGTGATCAAAAACTATAAACATCTTCCCACACAACATGCGCTACAAAGTTTTAACTAGAAAAGTGCAATAAATAAGCTTATCAAAGCTAAACAAGGTACATAAACATGTTATGTAAAGATAAATTGGCTAATCTTGATTTCAAATCCAAGAAAATAATGCAAAACACATTTGGCTTCCTTTTTTTTTTTTTTTAATTAAAAAAATAACAAAACAAACTAGAATGAAATGCATGAAATTTATGCAATGCAAATCCTAGAAACAAAGAAAACAAAAAAACAATAAAGAACAACGGTCACAAAGATTAGAGTGATAAAGCACAAGGACCATGTCAAAAAGACTTAATTAGATTAAGCCTTTTGCATCCAAAACTTTTTAGATGCACCTCGAGTATTTAAGTTATTCTTCACATTAGAATTTTGAGCAACTCCATGATTGGAATAAAGGTTTAGAGCCTTTACCAATTCACCAATAAGTACCATAGGACTTGTGCTTGAGGTATAGGTACTTTTGACTTATTTGCTCGCTTAGCAACTTGTAACTTGAAATAGTTTGGACGAATGTGCCCAGACTTTCCACAAAAATGACAAACCCATGCAAGCTTAACTTGCACCTTTCCCTTAGGAGGATTAGGAGCCTTAGGTTTAGACTTTTGAAGATCAACCCTAATCTTCCTAGGAGGTGTAACTTCTACAGATTTAGCAGCTTCACTCACAGAGGGTTTGACAACCTCACTCATAAGGGGTTCAGTAGAAGGAACAAAATTTGTGGAATAGGGTTCAGGCACAGAGATGCTTTCTACAAAACTTAAGCCAGTTTTGTTAGAGGGAGACTTTTGAACACTTAGCATGTGATCAAGTTTGGAGCTTGAAGGCCTATTAGATTGTTCTATAACAACAGATAATTCAAGTTTCAAATTCTTAACTTTATCAAGTAAAAGCATGTTCTTAGTCTTCACATTATTCAACAATTCATTAACATCAAATAGTTTCACAAGTAAAATTTTCTTTTCAAGTTCAAGAGATATAATTTTCTTTAAGCCTAAATCAACACTCAAAGCATCCTTTGCAGCAACTTTGCAAAGTCTATTGTAGGCTTCTTGTAAATCTACATCCTCAGAGAGTTCCCCAACATAAGAGTTCTCTTCAACAGCAATACTTTCATCAACTACAGCAGTAGTAGTGAAAGTAATGAAGTTTCCATACTTTTATCATCACTAAGGGTTACAGCCATAGCCTTACTCTTAGATCTCAAGAATGTTAGACATTCAAATTTCATATGACCATACCCTTGACACCCAAAACATTGTTGACTCATAGAATTATTAGAAGGTTGACCTATCTTCTCTTTAGGTTTTTTAGTGTTATTAACCTTAGTGGTATCATTTCTCCTAAAATTTCTAGATTCAACAGTATTCTTACTCTTGCCCTTCTGTTATTGTTCCTAAGAAAATTTCCAAAGTTTTTGGCAAGGTAAGCAATCTCTATAGCAGAGAGCTCATCATCAAATCCATTTACATCAACATTATCAATAGACTTAAGAGCCATTGATTTGAATTTGCTAGTCTTAGGTAGGTCCAACTCATAGGTCTGAAGAGATCCTATAAGTTCATCAACAGGGATGGAGTGTACATCCTTGCTTTCAGTGATGGCAATCACTTTGGGTCTAAAATCTTTAGTCAAAGATTTAAGAATCTTCCTAACAATTTTAAGTTGATCATAGATTTCACCCAACTTATAAGCATAATTAACAATATCATTAAACTTAGCATAGAATTCATCAAAAGATTCATCATCAAACATCATAATGCTTTCAAATCTAGTTGTTAATTGCTGCAGCTTATTAACTTTAACTGCCTTTGTGCCTTCATGCACAGTTTGGAGAATATTCCAAGCAATGTGAGCAACCTCAACATTAGAGATTCTCTTAAATTCCTCCATAGAAACAACATTAAAGGTAGCATTCATAACTTTGCTATTGAAAGCGGCTGCTTCTTTTTGAGAAGTTTGCCACTCACAGGAGTAGTGGGCTTTTCCCATTCGTATTCAACGAAATTCCAGACTTTCTCTTTAATAGATTTCAAGAATGCTTTCATCCTTAATTTCCAATAAGCATAATTATTCCCATCAAAGTGAGGTGGAATAACAAGAGAGTGTCCGTGTTCCATGACAACCGAGGTCAAGGATTAGCTCTTAGACCAAAGGATCTACAGCAAGAGAGCAACCCGCTCTGATATCACTTGTATGTTTTTAGATCCCTTAAAACATAACCAGATTAACCTAGTTATTTAGCCAAGTGATTAACTTAGGTAAATTATGCAAATCTAGGTTAACACAAATATCGTATCAATATAAAGTGTAAAAAATAAAGAACACAAAGATATGATGACCCAGGAAAACCAAACCGGTAAAAAACCTGGGGAGGATTTAACCTAGTTATCTTTAAGGTAAAACGAATTCACTATGAAAAAATTGAAGTTTACATAATAGTGACTTAGACCACTAACATCGTATTGCTACCTTGAGTAGGAAACTTACTACCACAAACCCATGATAGCTCCGAGTCCATGGATTACTTCTTTCTTGAATTCCCAGCAAGTACAAGTACTCCCACTTGTGTATCTTTAAGCTCTTGAATCTGCAACTAAATGATCACCAAGTTCTTGATATAATCTTGAACCTTGGAAATGCCTCAGTATGTGTGAAGGCAACCACTTCTAGATCTCACAAAAGATTCACACACATAGCATAAGGAGCAATTCTAAAATGTGGCTAGGGTTTTTTCTTTTATACTTAAGGCAAAATATAAAACCTTACACGTTAAACAAGCTTGGACTGAGATGGAAATTCTGTAGAAAAAACAATCTGCACGAGCTTCAATCAGTCGAGTTTAATTCTCAATTGATCAAGCCATGCAGATATGCATAGTAAGTTCTGCAGTAACTTGATTCCAACTTTATATAAAAACAAATACTTTGAGTAAGTTTAAACAAGACTAAAACGTTTTGATCATGGTTTGCCAACATTACAAAATGAAGTTCTAAAACATTAGTTCCTAATTCCTTGAACCTAACAGAAATAACTTTTTAACCCACTAATAAAAAATTGTTGCATAAGATCGGTTGTTAATTCTAATTTCAGCTCAATATTGAAATAACTTTTTAACCCACTAGTAAAAAATTGTTGCATAAGATTTGTTTTAAAAGTATTGTAGATGTAGCATTACTCCAAAAATAATTTTGCCCCATAAACATAATCCTTAACCCCTTAAACCCCCCCCAAAAAAAAAAAAAAAACACCCCTTAAATAACAACAAAAAGTCTATTCAGAAAGAAAAAGAAAAATAATCATTTAAATTTGTAACTCTTTCAACCTATTATACAAAAATAATCTCTAATTTCATTTTTCCAGGAAAAATTTACTCAAGAAAAATATTGTAGTCATGAATTCTCTTTAGTGGTGCCAATAATTATGCTCATTTTGACTTTGCAGTTGTAGTAATTTTGCACTCATTAGCGACTCAACTCATAGTTTTAGCAAATATCATTCGTTTTACTTTCGCTCCTCTATTATCATTTCAATTCTCTTATTGTATTACTATCATCTCAATATTCTCAATTCCTACTTTATCTCTTATCATTCAATTTTTTCTTTTTCCTTTTGTTAGTTAAAAAAAAAAAATTGAAATACTTCATATATTTTTGTGTTTTTGTGTTTTTGTGTTTTTTTTTTTTTTTTTTTTTTTTTTTTGTAACTTTGATATACTTAAGTTATCTCTTTATTAAATATTGTATAATTTAAGTTTCTTAGTGACCAGCCTAAAAACAATTCCTAGAGCCATCACTGTTTATACTTATTCTCTATTGCACATGCATATGCTTTAGAGTAGTTCTGACCTCATTGCGTTACACTTACTCTTATTCCGCACTTAGTTAAGTAGGGTAAAAGTAATCTAGCCGTAAGTTTAAAATTGGGGGTCTAAACAAACAATAATGTTTTACACTATTTGAACTTTCAACATGAGACTCAAGATTTTTTCTATTTTCTTTTTAATTTTTGAGAATCAAGATCATGAAATTATAATGGCAAAAATTACTCATTCAAGGTTTAGAATGATGCTCTCAACTCATACTGCCTATTAACTTTTCCTAGATGGTGTAGAGTCATTGTATGAGAATGAATAATACTACATTTATAATATTTTCACAACAAATTTTTGGTGACAAGTTTTTATTGGTGAATAAAAAGACGGCACTATTGGTAGACCAAGATTAGAACCGAGAACAACTTACCACCTAAAATTTATTGTAAAATTGTTGTAAAAATGTTATAGACTTAATAATTGTCTATTAGAATTTCTCATCCAAGCCACATATACAACTTCTTCATTCTTTTATAGTTTATTTGGATACCGCTTATTACTAAAAACTAAAAACACTGTAGCAAGATAATTTTTAAATTTGTCAATAGTGCCGTGGGATTTAGTTTTAAAGTTATTTTTGCTGAAAAAAATACTTGCGGGTTCTATGAATAGTGCATGGGACTTACTGTTTTTCAGCCAAATGCAAGATAGCATGGAAAACATGCATTCCAAATGCACACTTAATATCCACATTTGCCATTGGTTCCTAAGTTCCTTCATTTTTCCTACACCACATAACCCCACCAATATCAACATTGATATCGTAAAAAAGAAAGAGTACTAAACCTCCTATTTCGTCTTGGTCAAAGTTCTAGCCTTTACTGACCATTCTGGTATATCGGACGAGATATGCTTTTTAGACAAGATTTAAAGAATTAAGAGATAAACCTACTTTTATGAGTTTTTTTTTTTTTTTGATTAATTATGGATGAGAACTTTTAAATAAATAAAAAAATTTATGTATGAAATTTGATGAACTTTTAGTTTATTTAATTATGTAAAAGATTTTTTAATCTTGTTTAATTTATGTGTGGGATTTATTAACCTTTGTTTTTTTTTTTTTTTTTTTTAATGCTATATCTTTTACAAATTTATGTAGATTAATTAGATGGCTTGAATTATAAACTATGGACTTATGATATAGTTATTATATATATAATCCTGAAACTGTACATGAGCTCATAACTTCATAAGAGAATTAGCAATGGGGATTGTATAAAAGTTCTATTTTACCATCTAAAAATCAGTTTTATCTATTATACCAACTCACTTTACAATACATCCTACATCTCAATTTTTATTTTTACATACAATCGATTAAAATAATATAAACTATCTAATAAAATACTAATAAAAAAAATACTTCTCTCTCTTTCTCTTCACCCACAACCACCACAAATATATCCAACCGGCAACCACCACCCCTCGATCAAAACTAGCCGCCTCCACCACAACCAAAACTAACCTCCACCACTACCACAATCAACATCCATCCAAAGATCAATTCCATAGCCAAAAAAAAAAAAAAAAAAAAAAAAAAAATCAATCCTAGAAATCTCATTCCTCAATCCTAGAAATCTTCAAAGTCTAGAAATCAATCCCAAGACCCACGGCGTAGCTAGACCACCACCCCTAAAATCCAAAAATCAATCCCAAAAATCTCAATTCTCACCAATGAAAGAGGGAGGCGAAGGATAGAGCGGCAAGCAAAACCCATCAAACCCAAGACCCACGGCGGCCACGGTAAGAAAAACCCATGGCCACCCACAACCCCACACCTACTAAAAACCCACAACCCGATCTGAAACCCACGACCATGCCAATCTAAAACCATGGCCACCTGATTTGAAACCCACGACCACGCCAATCTGAAACCATGGCCACCCAAAGCAAATCTTGGGAGAGAAATAAGTCTCACCTTTTGATCTGAAATCACAGCCATGTTTTAGGCCACCTAAAGCCAATTTGAAAGCACGACCATCCAAAGCAGATCTTGAGAGAGAAAGAAATCTCACCATGAAAGGAAGAGAGGAGAGAGCGTGAGACAGAGAGGAGAAAAGATTAAGGAGAAAGGAGTTTGAAAGTTAGAGGAAGAGAGAGAATGTGAGATTAAAAAATCAATTTTTCTTTACAAACTCATGAATAGTAAGGTTGCATATATGCAACCTTACTGTAGCTGGGATGTAAAAATTTTTGGGTTTACATACCTAGATGGAGCATGAATTTAATGGTTTAGTGGCTAAAATAGCAACTGGGATGCTCTAACAGTATTAGAATCTTTTGTTCTAGTAGCCAATCTAAAACAAAATTATTCAAAACATTGGGAAAGAGCCTAATCTTTTTATTCTTGACCTTTAAAGATCATACACTCTTAGAGACAATCAAGTGGGTATAGCTTCTGGGCATCAAGTTGAACCCATGGCTTCCTTTTTCTACTATAATGTAGAAAGCCCCAAAATCTTCTTTTTTAACTAGAAAAGGAGATCCTCAAGATTACCTATCTCAACGAGCGTCACACTTCAGTGTTTGTTGATCCTTTGCCACTACCACCATTGTTGTGTTTGCTAAACAATGGGGGAGGTGATACAAAGGGGCTTAGAGAGAGAAAGGGATGTCAAGTGGTGCTTATAGTGAAGGCTAAAGTTGGTGCTTGTGACAGAATTATCTTGGACAAAATTGCCAAATGCCCTTTCCGGGCAAAAATAGTAGCCGTTTGCCCCCTTTCCTAAACTAATTAGGGAAATGCTCCTGTTTTGTAACTCGACAATACCAAAGTCGATATTTATTGAAAAACTAGATGTTATTATAGTCGAGTTTGGTATGAGTTTTGTGTCACACTAGCAAAGCAAACATGGCTTTTTCCAATTAAAAAATGGTCGTATATGCATACATAACTCAGTAATGTGTAAATCGAGTTTTCTTAACTTGTTTTCCTTAACCATTTCAACCCCAACGTCTCATAAATTGTTCACTCTCTCCTGTATACTCTCCCTCGCTTTGCCATCACTCTCTCCTGTATACTCTTTTGTACTTTGTCTCAGTGTCTCACTCTCCGTTAGTCTCACTCTCCCTCTACACTTTCCCTCACCCTCTCACTCTCCCTGGTGCTTTCGTCGAACCCTCACTACCGCCATTGATTACAAGTACGTTGCTATTCTCTTTCTCTTGTTTTGTGTATCACTACTGATCTAGATTAGCCTTGCATGCATCTTGTTGGTTTAGAAAAATTCATATGGAAATCTCTTTTTCACACATACGAAGCAATTTTTTGTTGTGTGCGGGTATTTTGGGCTTTCAATCTTGTGTGTGTGCACATGTGTAGAGACCATATAAACAACTCCAACTCCAATCAATGGCTATCTACGTCTTCCTGATTCATTTACAGTTTCCTGTTTATATGGGTTGTGCTCATTTACAATTTCCTGTGATCTCTGTGTTTCTAGGTTCATGAATTTTAGCTTCAAGTAGAGATTTTTGGATGATGATGGTGAAAGACGATTTTTGTCTGTGTCTGTTGGTAAAGTGCATTCTGTGAAACTTACTCAAAAGTAGTAAATTTAATAATAAAGATGAGAATTTTGTTGTCTTTTATATGCTGCAATGATGACATTATAAATGTAATGTGATTGTTTTTATTACCTAACCTACCTAAACCCTTAAACATCAAAACCTTATTCAAGAACCTGTGAGAGACCGCGCCCCCGGCCCGTTTTAATGAATTGTTGGGCCAAACCCACGTGAATGGGTAGAGTCGTGTTATTGCCTCTCAAAATGGAGGTTCGACTAGTTATATTTTCCCCTTTAGATTAAGGGTTTTACAATGGAGTCGCCACTTATTTAATTATTGGAAAAATAAGAAAACCATAATTAAAAAAAATTCCTCATTTTATTAATTTGAAATTGAATTTACAATGAACATAGGAAATTACATGGCTTTGGTCCTAGATACAATCTAAGATAAAGTACATGGCTTTGTTTCCTAGTTACAATTTAGAAATTGAAAATTACAAGGATAAGCATTTGATCTACTAACCCTTGATCTAAGTTCGGAGGCTATGTTACAAGGTGGGGAAGGTGTTAGGCACCCACCTTGCCCGGTGAAACCGGTCTTCTAGACTATGGTGGCCAACAATCATATCATATCATCCAATATGTCAATCAATTTACATGTTGAATTTAATGTGTGTGCATGTGACAAACCCTAATTCAATTTATTGAACATTGCATTTGGATTGAAAAATAAAATTCTAGTGAATGTGTGTGTATGGTGACATCCTAGATTCAAATATTTGAAAGAATTATTAAACAAACATGTTTTTCATATTTTTGATGTAAATTTAAGATCAAAACTAGTGATATGCATGAACATGTGATGAACAACCAAGAACATGTAAAGAACACATAAGAACATTTAAGAACATTCAAACATATTCAAGAGAATTTAAATAATCACTATCATGCTTTAATCCTAAATTCTCATCATGGCAACACAATAAACAAGTTAGAGAAAGGGAATATACCTTCATGCAAGATCCATACGGTGGAGAAGGAGACTCTTGGTAGAGGTCCTAAGGGTGGAGAAAAGAAGAACTAGGAGAGGGAGAGTGAGTCTCACTTACCTTGAGTCTCAGGAAGACCAAGATATGACAAGATAACTCAACTTCACTAGAACATAAGAGGGGAGAAGAGAGGGGATTTTTTTTTGGTCTTGGAATGAAGGAGGGGGAGGGTTTATATAGTGGTAGTGGAGGGAATATGAATGGAATGCCATTTAATGAGGGTTGACAAGGATTATGAACCTAGACCTCATTTTAGCCTTGGGGAAAATCTGGTTCATTAAATGGAGAGATTGGTGGGAGTGGGGAGCAAGCCAAAATTCGGTTTTCCCGTAGCTGCTGTAACAGCTTGTAGAGCTAACTTTGAAAAATCATATCTGACCCAATTTTGATCGGAATTGTCTCGTTCTTGTGCTCAAATTGAAGCCCCGGATGTCTAGTTTCTGGGAAAATTAAACTCATTCATAGATTCAAAATATTCTGAGAGATATTGATGAAGTAGTGAGCAGAGGTCATTTGTTAGAAAATGGTTTCAGCACAATTAACATTATTAATAGGTCCCAAATTAGCTCCCAATTAACATTAAATGGCTCCAATCACTCCCATTTCAGAATTAATTGGTTCCCAATTTACTCTAATTAAAAGATAATTACACAAATTACTCATTGAATAATTAATGTTTAACTATCTAATTAATTAGGTGTATGCAACCTCACCATAAAATGTAGTCCTAACCAATTAAATTATGACACATCATTGTTCTCAAACTGATTACACCCATAACCAATTGAAATCAATTGTTCATAATCACATATAGTCGGACTCAATTTGTGATAGTACATATTAGCCATTAAAACTTGATTTGATGATAACTTTCAATCTAATGGTTCGATTAGGGCTTATGACCAGTCGATTTGATCGTTATAACATCAAGATCATTTTGGTGAAATGAGTCCAATAATCTAATGGCTAGAATCAAGATGCATATTTTAAAAGTAAAAGTACCATTTTACCCTCCATGTGAGGTTAAATGCGGGTTGCAAAATGGGGTGTCAACAGAATGCCCCTCATTGGCAAAGCTTGAAAAGCGAATGTCAATGTATGAAAGAGACACCTAACTTTGCAATCAGCATTTAACCGTGGTGAATGTATGATGCATGTAAATGGTCATGTTATGGATCAAAATGTGGACCGAATCTCGAGGGAGATTGCCTACGTACCTCTTGGTGAGAGGATCAGGTCCAAATGTAGTTCATACATGCAAATTTTTTTTTTTTTTTTTTTTGGTGTAAAAAAATGAGTACAAGACATGCTTACCAGTGGTTATGACGAAATGAGGATTTTGGACATGCTTCCTTCGATGGATTTGAAGTTTGGACGTGCTTCTCAGAGGTCCGTGGATTGAGGTTTGGACGTGCTTCCTAGAGGTCCGATGATATTGGATTTGGACGTGCTTCCCAGAGGTCCGATGGATTGATGTTCGGACGTGCTTCCCAGAGGTCCATTGAAATTGAATTTGGACGTGCTTCCCAGAGGTCCGTGGATTTGAATTTGGACGTGCTTCCCAGAGGTCCGATGGTTTGAAGTTTGGACGTGCTTCCCAGAGGTCCGATGGAATTGAATTTTGGACGTGCTTCCCAAAGGTTCAATGGATTGATGTTTAGATGTGCTTCCCAGAGGTCCATTGAAATTGAATTTGGACGTGCTTCCTAGAGGTCCGTGAATTGAAGTTTGGACATACTTCCTAGAGGTCCGATGGAATTGAATTTTGGACGTGCTTCCCAGAGGTCCGTGGATTTGAATTTGGACGTGCTTCCCAGAGGTTCGATGGTTTGAAGTTTGGATGTGCTTCCCAGAGGTCCGATGGAATTGAATTTTGGACGTGCTTCCCAGAGGTCCGATGGATTGATGTTTGGACGTGCTTCCCAGAGGTCCATTGAAATTGAATTTGGACGTGTTTCCCAGAGGTCCGTGAATTGAAGTTTGGACATGCTTCCCAGAGGTCCGATGGAATTGAATTTTGGACATGCTTCCCAGAGGTCCGTGGATTTGAATTTGGACGTGCTTCCCAGAGGTCCGATGGTTTGAAGTTTGGACGTGCTTCCCAGAGGTCCGATGATATTGGATTTGGACGTGCTTCCCAGAGGTCTGATGGATTGATGTTTGGACGTGCTTCCCAGAGGTCCATTGAAATTGAATTTGGACGTGCTTCCCAGAGGTCCGTGGATTTGAATTTGGACGTGCTTCCCAGAGGTCCGATGGTTTGAAGTTTGGACGTGCTTCCTAGAGGTCCGATGGAATTGAATTTTGGACGTGCTTCCCAGAGGTCCAATGGATTGATGTTTGGACGTGCTTCCCAGAGGTCCATTGAAATTGAATTTGGACGTGCTTCCCAGAGGTCCGTGAATTGAAGTTTGGACATGCTTCCTAGAGGTCCGATGGAATTGAATTTTGGACGTGCTTCCCAGAGGTCCGTGGATTTGAATTTGGACGTGCTTCGCAGAGGTCCGATTGTTTGAAGTTTGGACGTGCTTCCCAGAGGTCCGATGGAATTGAATTTTGGACGTGCTTCCCAGAGGTCCGATGGATTGATGTTTGGATGTGCTTCCCAGAGGTCCATTGAAATTGAATTTGGACGTGCTTCCCAGAGGTCTGTGAATTGAAGTTTGGACATGCTTCCCAGAGGTCCGATGGAATTGAATTTTGGACGTGCTTCCCAGAGGTCCGTGGATTTGAATTTGGACGTGCTTCCCAAAGGTCCGATGGTTTGAAGTTTGGACGTGCTTCCCAGAGGTCCGATGGAATTGAATTTTGGACATGCTTCCCAGAGGTCCGATGGATTGAAGTTTGGACGTGCTTCCCAGAGGTCCAATGGTTTGAAATTTGGACGTGCTTCCCAGAGGTCCAATGGTTTGAAATTTGGACGTGCTTCCCAGAGGTCCAAGGATTTAAAGTTTGGACGTGCTTTCCAGAGGTCTGAGGATTTGATTTTGGACGGCATTATTCCTGCCGATGTGTATGGGCCTTTTACCTTAGTACCTGCAAAATAAATACTTTCAATTAGTAACAGAGGTATTTATTGAAAAGACTTTGGCATACCTGACGAATGCCCCTAGTTTGGGACATCTTCCATGCTGAGGGTGGACAATTGACTTGATGTTGCACCACTAGAGAATATGGAAGAGGAGGCTAACTTTCTGTTCCTGAAGAAGCATTCAATGAAATTTTTTTTTTCTTATTTTTTAAAACAACCTAAGAAGTATAAGCCCAATGCCCCTAGTCCCAAGGCTTTTTGAAAATTCTCTCTTTTCTTCTCTCTTTTTTTTTTTTTTTTTTTTTTTTTTTTTTTTTCTCTTTTGGAAAAATTTGAAAGTTTTTTTTTTTTTTTTTTTGGAGATTTGAAGATTTTTTTTCATTATCAAAAAGTGATAAATATTTATTCATGATATTTTTTTTTTTTTTTTTGAAAAACCTATTCTTTGAATGAATTAACTTTGGCTGGAAGTTGATGCAAATTGCTGGATAAGTCCTTTCTTAATTCCTACAAAAAAAATAATTTCAATTAGTAAAGGATTTATTTATTGAAATGAATTGGAAGTACTTACCCAATGCCCCTAGTTTGGGGCATATTCCATGCTTAGATTGAAGCTGAATTTATTTGATGGTGTGACCATTGGGGTACATGAAAGAAGATCATGGTCCGCCATCCTTGGTTCCTGCAAAAAGACTTTCTTTCTCTAGCTTGTTAGAAACCAATTATTGTGAAAACTTGCACACAATATAAATAGGCCAATACTCCAAGTTTAAACATGTTTAATGCAAACAAATAGGCATAACCTAACATGCACCCAAACAATTTTGTCACATTGTTTTGATTTTGCTTCACAAGGTTGTTTGGATGATTGGGACCGGGCCTTTGCAAGGATGCCTACGTACCTCTCTCATAGAGGATCAGGTCAAAACGTAGTTCAAGAGAACTAGATTTTGAAAAAGAATGATTTTTTTTTTTTTTTTTGGAAAAACAAATTTTCATTTTTTTTTTGGAACAAGATGTGATCCATTGAACAACCATTTTAGAAAATCATAGTGTTTAAGAACCAAACAAATCTCTTTGATTAGGAAGGATCAAGATCATTAAACTCATGTAATCAAATTTGCTTCATCCTTTTGAACATCATCAGATTAAGTCTCCAAAGACAATCAAGAAATGAAATGTGATAATATTTATGAATCACATTGTTGGGTGCAAATAAGGAGAGTGCTCCAGGTTTTGAAGTTCTTTTGAGTCATTTTGAGGATTTGAGAATTTGAGAAATTTTGTCCTTGGATATATGATCCTGTGGGGTTTGAAAATCTTAAACATTTTTCCTTTTTAATTCAAGAGAAAATAATATTAGAGTTTAAGATGTGCCTACAACTAGCAACACTTCAAGAAGGTCTTTACTTATGGGTTGTAATGTAAGCCGGGTTTGGGTTATGAAATGGAAGATATAAAAGGCTCAAAATTCCCAATGATGTTTCCCACAAGTATGCATTACTCAAAAATCAAGTATTGGAGGAGTTTTCCAATTTCTTCATTGTCATCTTCTCACTAGTTTTCATTGGTCACTTGTATCAACGATCGTTTTAATGCTCATTCCTCTTGAATCATACCTCTAGACTTTCATCTTGTAAAATTATTCTCTTTTGCATTTTCAAGTTTCCAACTTGGTAGAATCTTCCAATTTTTTCTATTCTTCTTCTTTATTTCTTTGGCCCTAACTTTTGCCTAGACTGCCCTTTTGGGTTTTCAGCCTAGCAGGCTTTCTTTCTTTTTCTTTTTTTTTTTTTTCTTTTTTTTTTTTGGGCCCTAACTTTTGCCTAGACTGTCCTTTTGGGTTTTCAGCCTAGCGGGCTCTTTTTTTTTTTTTTTTCTTTTTTTCTTTTTTCTTTTTTTCTTTTTTTTTTTCTTTTTTTCTTTTTTTTTTTTTTTTGTTTTTGCTATCTTTCATCTCTTGATTGAATGAACTATTGCCTTCCTTGTATTTCTCAGCTTAATGATTTTTGATCATTTTGATGCACTCTCTAAACTTCTTTCTTGCCTCAATGCACCTGCACCTTTCTGTGCTTGATGAATCTTTTCCTTTTTGATGAACTTTCTTTTGGATGAACCTTCTACTCTTCTTGGCATGATGAATTTTAGGTTCTTCAAACTTGATGCACATTTTTTTCTCTCACCTTGATGGAATTTCATTTCTCCTTCCTTAATTGAATGAAAGCTCATTTTTCTTTGATGATCTCTTATCTTTAGCTTAATGAATTCTTTACTTGTCTTTCATGTCCTCTAGAAGAGTTTTATCAATTAGTTTCAAAGCTCAAGGTCAACTCCTCCTTAACATGAGATTTAAGCATGCATACTTTGAATTTTCCCACCCTAGGTTTAGATTTTAGTGGGTTCATGCGAAAAAGAGGCTAAGTGTTTAAAGGCTCAAATGGGCTAGCAATGGATAATGATCATTCTAGGTATTAAGGTATAATCTTGTTTTACCAAAGACGGCCTCCTATCCCTAGCAATGCTTGCTTGTAGGCACAGTGACTTGAGCTCTTTTAATAAATTCCTCTTAAAAGAAAAAGTATGAATGCTCTATTGGAGACACAAAAGTTTTCAGAAATTTGGAATGAATGCATGTGCCTTTTGAATTTTTTGATGGATAGATTTTCTTTGATTGCCTTGTAAAACCATTTCTTCTTTTATTCAAAGTAATTTAGCAAAAGTGTTTACACGGATCAAATGAAATCAATCCCTTCTCAGTACAGTTGATTGTTCAAGCCTTTAAACACCTTAATTCAGAAAAAGTTTTGTCCAAGGGATCCTCATGTACCATTTTGAAAAGATGACTTTAAAGAATTTTGAAATCTTTGAAAGAAAAAAAATGGGTCTTTTTGAAAAAATCACTAAGAAGTCCAATGCCCCTAGTTCAAAGAAATTTTTTTAAAAAATGACTTAAGGGCTCAATGCCCCTAGTCCAAGGATTGTTTTCATTTGAAATTTTTCTCTTTTTTGGGGAAAGATTTGGAAATCTTGAAAATTTTTTTTGAAATTTTTTTTTTGTTTTTTTTTTTTAATATATATACATGAACAAAACTCATTAAATGCTGCATGAAAATTTTGAATTCAAAGAAACATAGAAACATGGAATAAACAAACAAATTTTAAGTTTAACCATGATGTTGCAAACCAAATGTGGAGTGAGGCAAACTTGAGTCACTTGCTTCTTCTTGGTCCATTTAGGATGCGTGAGGCTTGGTGTACTTGAACCTTGATTATGATGAAATGGCTTGGGCTTGCACTTGAAAGGCTTGAACCTTGATTATGATCTTTTGATATTTGTTTGAAATGGCTTGGACTTGCACTTGGAAGGCTCGCATCTTGTGAGCTTTTGGCTTTTGATGTTGATCATGCGTATACACCTTTGATGGGCTCAAGTATTGCGCTTAGAATGATCCAAGAAAAATTTTCGGTTTCCGTACCAAGTAGAGTTCAATCACAAGCCTTTGGGCTTGAGCTCATTCATAGCATACAAGATTCAAACAATTATGATAGGATCAAGCGTTGGACTTGAGTCATCATGGTTCAAAGAACGGCCAAACAAATGCATAATGAAATGCAATTTACATGGACCGACCTAAAGGTAGGTTATATGGGTCATCACAACATGGGTAGAAGGTAGGGTAAAGGTCCCCACAAGTTAGGACGTCGTACCTCCCAACTTGTGACGCCGGGAGCGCCGCGTTGGTCCGAACGGTACAGTTTGTCCTTATGAACCACCATGGCATAACCATGATGATCCTTGTCGCGGTGGGTGGTAGGTTCACCGCTGGGTATGTGAGTCTTAGGAAGACCACAATCCACGGCTAATACTACCGGGCTTCCGGGCTAGCACACAAATAAAATAAATTCCATTCAAGCAAATGATGCATGACATGCAAAATAATGACATATTAGACATATTATATACAAAAAGCAATAAACAAACAATGACATGGTTGGCCACCATAATCTAATTGAAGCTTAGCCATCAATATCCCCAGTGGAGTCGCCACTGTGAGAGACCGCGCCCCCGGCCCGTTTTAATGAATTGTTGGGCCAAACCCACGTGAATGGGTAGAGTCGTGTTATTGCCTCTCAAAATGGAGGTTCGACTAGTTATATTTTCCCCTTTAGATTAAGGGTTTTACAATGGAGTCGCCACTTATTTAATTATTGGAAAAATAAGAAAACCATAATTAAAAAAAATTCCTCATTTTATTAATTTGAAATTGAATTTACAATGAACATAGGAAATTACATAGCTTTGATCCTAGATACAATCTAAGATAAAGTACATGGCTTTGTTTCCTAGTTACAATCTAGAAATTGAAAATTACAAGGATAAGCATTTGATCTACTAACCCTTGATCTAAGTTCGGAGGCTATGTTACAAGGTGGGAAGGTGTTAGGCACCCACCTTGCCCGGTGAAACCGGTCTTCTAGACTATGGTGGCCAACAATCATATCATATCATCCAATATGTCAATCAATTTACATGTTGAATTTAATGTGTGTGCATGTGACAAACCTTAATTCAATTTATTGAACATTGCATTTGGATTGAAAAGTAAAATTCTAGTGAATGTGTGTATATGGTGACATCCTAGATTCAAATATTTGAAAGAATTATTAAACAAACATGTTTTTCATATTTTTGATGTAAATTTAAGATCAAAACTAGTGATATGCATGAACATGTGATGAACAACCAAGAACATGTAAAGAACACATAAGAACATTTAAGGACATTCAAACATATTCAAGAGAATTTAAATAATCACTATCATGCTTTAATCCTAAATTCTCATCATGGCAACACAATAAACAAGTTAGAGAAAGGGAATATACCTTCATGCAAGATCCATACGGTGGAGAAGGAGACTCTTGGTAGAGGTCCTAAGGGTGGAGAAAAGAAGAACTAGGAGAGGGAGAGTGAGTCTCACTCAATACCTTGAGTCTCAGGAAGACCAAGATATGACAAGATTACTCAACTTCACTGGAACTTAAGAGGGGAGAAGAGAGGGGATTTTTTTTTGGTCTTGGAATGAAGGAGGGGGAGGGTTTATATAGTGGTAGTGGAGGGAATATGAATGGAAGGCCATTTAATGAGGGTTGACAAGGATTATGAACCTAGACCTCATTTTAGCCTTGGGAAAAATCTGGTTCATTGAATGGAGAGATTGGTGGGAGTGGGGAGCAAGCCAAAATTCGGTTTTCCCGTAGCTGCTGTAACAGCTTGTAGAGCTAACTTCGAAAAATCATATCTGACCCAATTCTGATCGGAATTGTCTCCTTCTTGTGCTCAAATTGAAGCCCCGGATGTCTAGTTTCTGAGAAAATTAACCTCATTCACAGATTCAAAATATTCTGAGAGATATTGATGAAATAGTGAGCAGAGGTCATTTGTTAGAAAATGGTTTCAGCACAATTAACATTAATAGGTCCCAAATTAGCTCCCAATTAACATTAAATGGCTCCAATCACTCCCATTTCAGAATTAATTGGTTTCCAATTTACTCTAATTAAAAGATAATACACAAATTACTCATTGAATAATTAATGTTTAACTATCTAATAAATTAGGTGTATGCAACCTCACCATAAAATGTAGTCCTAACCAATTAAATTATGACACATCATTGTTCTCAAATTGATTACACCCATAACCAATTGAAATCAGTTGTTCATAATCACATATAGTCGGACTCAATTTGTGATAGTACATCTCAGCCATTAAAACTTGATTTGATGATAACTTTTAATCTAATGGTCTGATTAGGGCTTATGACCAGTCGATTTGATCGTTACAACATCAAGATCATTTGGTGAAATGAGTCCAATAATCTAATGGCTAGAATCAAGATGCATATTTTAAAAGTGAAAGTACCATTTTACCCTCCATGTGAGGTTAAATGCGGGTTGCAAAATGGGGTATCAACAGAACCTTAATTGAATGCTGTGCTTTTAAAATTCCTGCATCAAAATTTGTATCAGATCCATTAAGGCTTCTCCTGTATCAAATTAAAGTTGTCACAATTGTTGTTTTGTGTTAGAGTGAAGTTACAGCTGTCTTAAATCATGCATCAACTCTATCTCTATTGTTAGAAGAGGAAGGGTATAATTGTATATTCAATCCCTATTATGAAAAAGCTTATCTTTGCTTGTTATTGCCCTATCAAACAATGCCTCAGCGAACCACATGCGCCAACAGACGCCACTATACAATCAAGTTATATTCGCAATTCTGCATATGCTCTTGATAACCTTACCACTGAATAATACACTGTAAAATCATATCATCTTTATTCTCGTGAATACTTACCCTTACATATAATCACATCCACGTGAACAATTACCCTTGCAAAACTCCAATATAAACTTTCATTTACATCTACCCTTGTAAAACATCTACACATACCGAAGTCCCATTTACATCTACCAATGACAATGTGCAATTGGATGCTACCTTGTTTTTCAGATAAGTATAAGAGGGAGAGAGATTTCGACGAGAGGGAATACTATGCCGGATTGTGGCGGGAGTGGGACTTCTGCGTGAATGAGTCCAGTGCTTTACACGATGATCTCGTGTGACTTGGAGCACCTCTTGTGGACTGTATCTCGCTCACACAGCCATGGCAAAACATGCACAAATATGAGCGTGCAATGACCAAAAAAAAAAAAAAAAAGAACAATCTGATGATACTCCGTAGGTCTAGGTATCACATACTACAACTGGCGGAAGAACTGACTACCACGAAGAGGCAACTCACTTTGGTGGAACATAACAATGTCCTCAACTACGAGGACTACCTATCAAAATGAATGCCTATGTGGTGCGTGTCTTATGTCTATGGGTTAAGTTAATAATGATAGTAGTGTTAGTGTTCAATATGCAATGAATGCATATTGGAGGCATTGTGTAAGTTATTTTATGTTTTCTGTGTTATGTCATAGGTGCTTATTGAAAAGCATCATATGTGGAAATATTTAATTTTTATGCGTTATGTGGGAATAATCTAGATTAAGAATAATGTGCATGCTCCTCATAATTAATAATAAGGTTTACATAGTGCAAATGCAACAACAGTGACATGCATACTGAAAGTTCAAATAGCGTTGAAAACATTATGAACATTTAGGCCCCCAAACAACAAATTACCAATTCAATTTTTATATCAAACAATGAATGTGCAAAAAATGATAACAAGCTTATAACATAATTGATAAACAATCTAAACCATAAATAATTGCAATCATAACAATAATTAAATGGTAAAGATAAAGGAAAAAGAGATGTAAACACAAGGACAACACACGATGTGTTATCGAAGAGGAAACCTAAACCCTTGACATAAAACCTCTCCACCGCCCTCTAAGCGGTCAATAATCGACTAGAAAATGTAGTTGGGATACATAAACAGACCCTCCAAGCCTAATCTACCCAAGTACCTAAACCCTCTAAGCTTTTTGCTCCAATGAGGTTGCGCCGAACCTTTTTCTTTTCTAGCTTACCGGATTCCACTATAAACCATAGCATCAACCAATAATCATTGGTCCCTTCTAAACGGCTTCCCTTAGCACCGAAAGAACCTTCTCATAGACATGAGTATGGTGAGAAAAGGATTTGGTCAAGAATCTCTCAAGGATGTATCAATGGAGAGGAAGAGAGTAGAGGAATTTAAAGAGCCTCTTAGGTGAAGATTGTGGAAAAGGCAATCTTGTTTTTCTCTAGGGTTTCTATCTCAAAATTCTCTCTGGAAGCTCTTTACATTTTGTGGAAATGAGGGGTATTTATACTAGGGTGAGAATGGAATGCGAAAAGTCAGTTTTTCCCAAACAGAGTGTTCTCGTGACTTGACCTCACGACTAGATTGAGTCGCGAGTTCAAGCTGCGAGCTAACGGCCTGGCCAGCCTGGAACTTTTGTCCTATAGTGCAATAGCTGGCGTGACTCTTTAACTTCTGGCATGCTTGGCATATATGTAACTTCTAGTGACTTGCAAGCTGCGAGCCACCCGTGAGATCCAATTGCAAGTTCCTATTTCTTTGCACAATCTTGAGCATTTCTTCACACTCTCTCACTCACTTCCCTTACAAGATTCCCACATAAATACAAGGTTACTAATTACTAAAATACAAGCAAATTTGGTACGGAATAAAGCCAACAAGATGGTTGATTAAATTCAACTTTACAATCTTCCCCTTTGGCTATTCCGTGACCTAACCCTAAAACAAACTCTAGACTTAACACCTGAGTTGGGAACAGTTGGAAAACTCACTCACACCTAACTCTAGAATTTGTGAAGCTCTTGAACCATGAAACCAAAACATCTCCTGAAACACAATAACACAATAAGTTCATTGTATGCAGAAAACTTGTAATGCATATGGAACAAGCACAACGCGATTAAGCAAAATGAAATAAAGTAATAAACCATAGCTTGACCAAACAAACAATCACTGTAAGATAGTGACCACAATGCTCATTCACACTTGGAATGAATATCCGGACATTCAGGCTGATAAGCACAAAGCAAATAACTTGAATGACCAACACTTAACCAATGCATAGTACATGAAGTATATGCATCTAGGAATAAAATCCTGCAAGAGCACAAGAATGAGAGTACTTAAAGAAAATGCAGAACATTTAGCTAGAAGTACAAAGCAACAAAGCATAAAGGCTGCATAAGCATGTTACAAACCATAAAAGCCTACAAATATGCATAGAAACAAACCTTAAAAGCTTACAAAAGCAACATGGGTACAAATTAGTAAATAAACATCATTAAACAATAAAGACATAATAGTACCAGATAAACATAAGTTATCCAAAAGAAAAAAAAAAAAAAAAAAACAAAAACAAGCAAACAACTATAAACATGTGTGTGAGTGTATATCAACACAACTCCCCTTTTCAATATGCTGCCTATCTCCCGCTTTCTATGTGCTACTCTCCCCCTTTTCTCCAGAAATAGCTAAAGGCTATCTTCAAGATTTTGTTGTATAGCATCCAGTTGGGTCTCGATAGTTGTGAGTCGCATTTAAGTTTGACTGTGAAAGGAGTGAAGAAGCCATTCTAAATCAGACAACCAATGAAACACATTTGCAATCAAGTGGCTTTGCTTGGCTGTTTGAAATCCAGGGGGAACAGATGAAGTGCCAGTTGATTGAGCAGGTGTGACTAGAGCATGAATAGTTGGAGTTTCATGGCTGGATGGCTTACTCTTGGGTGTTCTAGATGAATGACTCTTGCTTGCATGACGGGTCATCATAGATATTGGTCTGGAACACAGTATTATCTTTCCATCTGACGGTGAACGAATGTCTTCATGAACCAAAATCTTCATGATGAGGCTACAAAAATGAAGGCAAGTTCGGGCTGCTGATTGAGTTGCTTCTTTTCCAGTGGTTTGAAATATGTGGGCATAGATATCAATTTGTACAAAAGTAATGAGATCATAGAGAAATTGTGCTCTTCCAAGAGTGATACAGACAGTGTTAGACAACAGGTATAGGTTGGAGAACATGATCAACTTCAAAGTCATCAGTTCAGGTGAAAACTTTCTTGTGCCTGTAGAAGTTCCCTTGCTGACAACTTCATGATTAGTTCCAAGAACTTGAAGAATGTCTTAAGCCTTGAGTACTCTGTCATCATATGGAATGGTGTCCACACTTTCTGGTCTTGTGATGTGGAGAACCTTTGCAATGTAGTCTGGATTGATAGAGAATTCTGTTCCTCGTACCCAACATTTCAACTCTACTCTAGTGTATCTAGCATTGGAGTAGAATTCCTTAATCAAATCCTCAATTGGATCTACAAAATTCCCAAACAAATCAGCGCAATATCTTGCTTCAAAAATCCTAGGGATAAATGTTATTCCCAAGGAATCAAATTGTACTACTAATTTCACAATTGTCGGAGCTTTCATAAAAACATCTGAGTAGGTCTTTGAATTAGTTGGAGTCCTAAATTTTTCAGTTTCTGAATCTCGGGACAACTAAGTTGAGCGACGAGTTCGCTTAGCAACAGGGGATGGAACATCAATTATAATGTCTTTGCCTTTAGAGGAACGACATGACATTTACAAAAAATAAGATACATAGCAGAGAACTAAGAGCAAAAACCCAAAATGATTAAAGTCCAGTGGAAAAAAAAAATGATTAAGTAGAAAAGATCAAAGATTGATATGACATAAACACAAAACAAAGACCAAGATAGTACTTAAAAAATGGTGACCAAAAATGATGATTATTCAGAAACAACATAGTAGAGAGTGAACATAGAACAATGCATTGTCACAAATAACAGTCATTGTAACCAATAACCCTGAAAGGATATGAATAGAACAGCATATAAAGAAAACTCAACACAGAGGAGCATCTAACATACAAAAACACCAACACTACACCAAGAGCACTTCAACAAAGAAAAAGCAAACCCTTGAATGAGCATGGTATAACACAAAGCATAATGGCAACAACACACTTATAGAATCAAGAAAAACACACTCAAAACATGAAAAATGAAGTGAGACAGAGAAAACTCATACCTTTTTCTTCAAGATTGGAGTAGAAATGATGCAAAAATGAAAGCTTTTTCAAGAGTGACACGCAACGTTTGAGAGAGAGAAATGGGGAAGACAATGAACAGTCACAGAAATTCGAGGAAAACTATAAAGATTTTGGAAAAATGTCCTTAAAATGCAAAACACACATTTTTCGCAACTAGATTAAGTCACCAGTCAGTCGCTAGGTAAGCCGTAAAACACATAGAAGTTAAGATTCATGAAAAAAATTTCTAAGTGTTTTTCGCGACTGGAAGGTCTACCAGCGAGATAGTTGCCAGGTGAGCTGCGAAAATCTCTGTGTAACCCTCGTGACTAGACCTTCCACCCGCAAACAAGTCACCGCACTGAGCTGCGAAAATCATAAAAACTCAAATTTCATGACTGAGACCTTGACTCGCTAGTGAACCGTGAAAAATCTCAGAGTGAGCTCGTGACTGGGGCATGCGATTGGACCAACCCGTGACTGAGTCACCAAAACAAGGCAACACTATTTTTGAAATTTTTGACATTTTTGTAAAAAAAAAATACTTTCCAAAAACAAGCTAAAACGCTTAAAAATCTTTTTGTGTTTGATTAACAAAGATTGAGCTTATGAAAACACATTTAAACAAATACAATCACACAAATGAATATGGCATTCATTGAACATAGACTTGTGTGTTGTGTGTGAATATAAAAAATGAGATAGTCCTTAGTCTAATGTGAGCTTCAATGATTGATTCAAACAAGACATATACAACTAGCACTAAATAATATAACTAATAATATAACCCATCTCAATTACAGAAATATGCATATATGATCTCCCACATAAACTTAAGAACAATTCTTTGAAACTTTTTATTTGGCTTCATATACATCATATCATTTGACCATTTTGAATCAAAACATCTCATTGTGAGATTGATGCCTGAAAATTTTTAATATTTCAATTTGATGAGTTAGCCTTTGGCTTTTTGGGCATCATTTATTTTATTTTGGTTGCTTTCCCTTTTTTCTAGTCAAATACTAGTATGTACAACAGGCTTTTGTAGCTTAATATCTCTTTTCATTTGGAGATTTACATTTGGTGAGCTCTTTAATTAAAAGTAATAAAATTAAAAATGGGAAGATATATAGGCACAAGTCTATGCATGTCTCAAGATCAATAAAACCATTCACTAATTATTCATGACAAGATTAAAGATCTATTCACAACAATCATATAGATTTCAAGATTTTTTTCTACAAATATATGAGTGCATATGAGACAAGCTAAGCTCGTAGATGCATAAAGCCATTAGTACAAAGGTACAAGACAAAACATGCTTTGAGACAAAGCTCAACAAAGTCGATCAAACTTTTTGGATTTTCTACTTTTTATGTGTTTTTGGATTTTTGACATAAAAGTAAGAAAAGATTGATCAAAAACAATGTAAAAACATTTTAAAATGAAACAAATAAAGAACCAACAATTCAACACTCAGAAGCAAAAAGCATACAACCAAACATAATCACAAAGCATAGGAAGAATTGATGCATGGACATGTTATGATGCTTATGCATGAGTACCATTTGTCACCCACACGTCACGTGCGTTTAGGATGATATCCTTGACGGATTGAATAAAAAAGTTAGGACTGTCAAACCTCTTTGTGAAGCTTTCCAAGCAATTTGAGAAAGCACCGATCATCTTCATCATGTCCATCATTCCGAGATCACAGTTTTAACTTCTTGGTTGCTCATCACCCTAAGACCTCTTGTCATTTCTTCTTCCTCATGATTGAGAAGCGCTTGCATTGTTTAAAGCTCTCAGCTTATGACAGTTGGATTTGGTATGTCCTTGTAATTTGCAATAGTGACAAATATGATTCGTTCTAGGACCCCGTTGTAATCTTGGAAGTAATCTTCCTCTAGCTTCAAGTCTGGCTTCTAATGGATTATGGAATGTATTGAATACTCGTTGATCAACCATATTCTTCTTCTTTTCAATCTTAACTTTATTAGGAATAAACTCTTCAACAATTGGCTCTTTGGCCTTCACAAACTTCACTTCCTTGGTGACATTGGCTAATGAGCTACTCCCTCTGGTATATCTCACTTTGGACTTTTTTGAGACTGATTTTTGATGAGCAAGCATTTCATTGAGTTTTTTTGGAGGAGACACGATCTACCGTAGCATTTGCTTGAAGTACTTCATGCTCAAGGAATCAAATTTTTGAGTAAACTTTTAACAGTTCTCTATACATTTTCTCCACTTCACATTTAGTCTCCTTATATTGTGCTAGAAGAGTTTTGTAATCTTCCTCAGCCCTCTTCATCTTCTTAATGGCTGCATTAGCCACCTTAGCATATTCACTAGTCTTCTCAGGAGTGAGTTGTAAGTCTCTTGCAATCCCACTACTTCTCCAACTTCCTTATCTTCAAACTCCTCAAATATTCCAATAGACTCCAAATCAGAGTGCTCACCAAGCTCCTTCATAAGTGTACCCAAATCATCTGAGGACTCCACATATGCAATGGTCATGAATGCGGAGTAATTTCCTTCTTCGTCATAGCTTTCCTTCGAATCAGAATTTGATAAATCTGAGTCACTTAGAGTAGTGGCATAGACCTTCCCCTTTAATTTCAAGTAGTTAGGACATTCTTTCTTGAAGTGTCCGTGTCTGTTGCATTCAAAGCATGTGATTCCCTATGAAGATTAGGATTCTCTACTATCTTTACTTCGGAATTTCATTTTCTCCTTCCTAGAATTCTGAAATTTCCCTTTGTCACTAAGTTTCCCACTGTTCTTAAGTTTTAAGAACTTCCAGAAGTTTTTCACAAAGTGTGCCACATCTTTATCTATAGCATCTTCTTCCGAAGAATCATGAGATACCACCCTCTCATCAATTGTCTTAAGAGCAAGAGATTTGCTCTTCTTCTACGTAGGCAGTGACAATTCATATGTCTGCAAAGAACTAACCAGCTCTTGAACTTTAATGTCGTCAAGATCTTTGCTCTCTTCAATACTGTTACTTTGGTATGAAAGCTTTCCGGCAGTGACTGAAGGATCTTCCTTACAATCTTAGAATCCTCTGTCTTTTCTCCCAAATTGAATTTGCTAACAACCACCTTGTTCAACTTACTATAAAAAGAGTCAAAGGACTCATCCTCGCTCATCTTAAGCTCTTTAAAGCGAGTGGTCAACATCTATAGTTTGGTGTCTTTCACTTTCTTTGTTCCTTCATAAGTAGTCTCCAGAATCTCCCATGCTTCCTTAGCAATAGTAATATGTGAAATCTTATGAAATTATTTTGGAAAGACACCACAAAAAATAGCATTTAAGGTTTTACTATTAGCATTAGCTGCCACAAGAGCTGCCTTATCCTAAGTGGATTTGGCAGCCTCCGGCTTAGTCCAACCCACTTCAACTGCATCCCACACAAAATTATTAATAGAACACAAAAATGCCCTCATTCGGACTTTCCAAAATACATAATTATTACCATAAAAAAATGGTAGCACATTTAGAGATTGAGACCTATCCATCTCAATGTGGGGTCAAGGATCACACTAGGGTGTTTAAACCACAACAAGTGCACCTGCTCTAATACCAATTGAAAGTTCAAATAGCGTTGAAAACACTATAAATGTTTAGATCCCCAAACAACAAATTACTAATTCAAGATTTATATAAAACAATGAATGTGTGAAAAATGATAACAAGCTTATAATAGAATTGATAAACAATCTAAACCATAAATAATCACAATCACAGTAGTAATTAAATGGTAAAGATAAAGGGAAGAGAAATGCAAACACAAGGACAACACATGATGTGTTATCGAAGAGAAAACCAAAACTCTTAGCATAAAACCTCTCCGCTGCCCTCAAAGCGGTTAATAATCTACTAGAAAATGTAGTTGGGATACATGAATAGTAATAGACCCTCCAAGCCTAATCTACCCAGTACCTAAGCCCTCCAAGCTTCTTACTCCAATGAGGTTGCGTTGAACCTTTTTCTTTTCTAGCTTACTGGATTCCGCTATAAACCATAGTATCAACCAATAATCATTGGTCCTTTCCAAATTGCTTTCCTTAGCACCAAAAGAACCTTCTCACAGACGTGGGTGTGGTAAGAAAATGATTTGGTCAAGAACCTCTCAAGGATGTATCAATGGAAAGGAAGAGAGTAGAGGAATTTAAAGAGTCTCTTAGGTGAAGATTATAGATGAGGCAATCTTGTTTTTCTCTAGGGTTTCTCTCTCAAAATTCTCTCTGGAAGCTCTCTACATTTCATAGGAATTAGGGGTATTTATACTAGGTGAGAATGGAATGCAAAGAGTCAGTTTTTCTCAAATAGGGCGTTCTTGCGACTTGACCTCGTGATTAGGTTGAGTCGCGAGTTCAAACCGCGAGCTAACGGCTTGGCTAGCTTGGGACTTTTGTCTTGTAGTGCAACAGCTGGCGTGACTCTTCAGTTTCTGGCATGCTTGGTAAGTGTGCAACTTCTAGGGACTTGTAAGCTGCGAGCCACCCATGAGACCCAGTTGCGAGTGCCTATTTTTTTGCATAATCTTGAGCATTTCTTTACACTCTCTCACTCACTACCCTTACAAGATTCCCACCTAAATACAGAGTTACTAATTGCTAAAATACAAGCAAATTTTGCCCGAAATAAAACCAATAAGATGGTTGATTAAATTCAACCTTACACATACATATAAAACATAGTGAAGCATTGATTGCAATGGAGTCTAATTACACCATACTACAATTACTCTTCATCTGACATCTCCACATTTAACTAATAAATGGGATCAGTAAGAAGTGATTGCTTGAATTGTGCGTGCTCATACCACCCTCCCTCCACTGACTCTCGAATCTTAACTTAGGTCCGATGTCGATTAAGACATATCTTCAATCGATTATTTTCTTCTCTTATACGGTTCAATGCTTTACGAAGTTCATCAATCATGTCTCTGGGCATTTGCAATGCGAGTCGCTGAGGTACTGGCAACTTATAACCAACCAACTCATCATAAAACATTTGCTGTTCACGAAATAACCAAGCTCACTCCTGTCTCATGGTATTGTGAACGTAAGCACTATTTCGCAGATTCGGATTGATTGGATAGCTGAACTCATCTTCTAAAACCCAGCAACGACCTATGGTAGTGAACACATCGTGATGCCTATATAGTAGTGGGTTGCCAGAACTAGACATTGTCGCTGAATACAATAATATCAAATGATCAAGTTAATAGTGTGTATCAATTGTTGGTAAATAATGTAATGCTGTATAAGATGGTACACGACAAAGACATTCATAAATTTGTGTACTATTACATGCTAAAAACAAAATACTAACACTAACATTTGACCATAAACAATAGACGTTGTTGTTAATGTCTACACATTGTGTGCAATACAAAATTTTGTGGTTA
The DNA here is from genome assembly GCA_030445155.1 of Quercus variabilis. Classification (NCBI taxonomy): domain Eukaryota; kingdom Viridiplantae; phylum Streptophyta; class Magnoliopsida; order Fagales; family Fagaceae; genus Quercus; species Quercus variabilis. Next base: position 33,758,031 of record CP129452.1, on the reverse strand, counting down.
ATGTTAGACCAATGATGATTATGTTCATGCTCCTATATGATTATGACCAACCAATGATGATTATGTGCAATACAAAATGTTGCTATAGTAAAGATTTCATTTCCTTGTGACCAACGTTTACTACAACAAACAACCAAAATCACACCAATGTACTTACTTCACACTCACTCTACCAAAAAAATAAAAATTCAGTAGAATATTAAATGAAAATACAATTGTCTTAAAATTCTGGTGTGAGTTTTTTACTTGAGGTAATATAAATTTCAGTTTGATGACCGGAAGTAGCTATGGATCTGTGCAGCATAGTAGAATTCAGTTCAGGCAGAAAGCAAGACACTATGAATGGGAGGGGATGCGTAGTAATTATACAAGTATAACTCGATTTTAAGGAGTTCAAGTTTTCTTTATAACTACCCATTCCAGTAATTGAGCTACGTTAATACAAGTGAATCCATACACCTGACACCAGACAATCTGAAAATAGCTTTAACATCACTCCATTTTGGAATAAATGAGTCTGAATTTAACATAACTTGATTTTGTAATAATTGAGTCTGAATTTAACATAACTCAATTTCCATATAATCGAGTTATTTAGGGATTATAAAAAAAATAAATGCCACACTGGCTGGCCAACGTGGCACAAAGTTGAAGATAACTCGATTATTGTATGATCGGGTTATTTACAAAACTCAACTTTGGTATTATCGAGTTACAAAACAGGGACATTTCCCTATTTAGTTTGGGAAAGGGGGCAAAAAGCTGCTATTTTTGTGCCAAAAGGGCATTTGCCCATTTTGTCCGAATTATCTATAACCTAGGATATGCGACAATGAAAGAGAACATGAAAAAAAGTGGCATATGATATAATAAATATGCTTACATGAAAATTTACATTATTTTGAGATTATTTGGAGATTATTTGGTACTTAATGAACACATCAATATTGAGCATATGGGTGTAAGGGCTCGAATCAAATCACTACGTAATGTTAAAAGTCACAATCTAAAATTTTAAATTTTACAGAGAAAAAAAATCAAAATTACCCCAAATTTTAAGGGTATAAACTTCAATTTAGTCTATGATTTTTTTTCTTATGGAATGAAATGAAATTAAATGTATATTAAAAATTATTGTTACAATTTGACTATACTTTGAACCCGCTAATGGGAGTACACATTGGCACAAAAACCAATTTCTTTAGGAGCTTATTGGCTTATATGTGGTTCTAGTCCTAGTCATGAGAAAATAATATGACCATAGTCATAAAGACTATTAGGCACTTGAAATTTGTTTGGATGCATGTAACATTTCCAATGGAATTTTTGATAATTTAGGAAGCCATTGCAACATATACAGAAATCTTCCAATTGAACTGAGATACAATTTCTATTTTATATAAATTTTATCTTATGAATTATGAATATTTTGTTTATCTATTTTACTTGCATTTAAGCTTGATCTAGCCAATTTGGATTTGAATGCTTTTTGAGCTATCAAGCTCATCGTTTCTTTCTCTATTTCAGATGTTGAGAAGTTCGTAGAATGTTTAGGCCATCGTTGAGACGACGGTGCGTGAGAGAAGAGTATTAGGATTTGTATTACAAATATGTCACACATTAGTGTTTAGTCACTGTTAGAAAATTTGATAGTTCAAAGTTGCGAAATTTCTTGTCAATTGTAATATTCTAGCAAATTTCTTTTAGCTATTGACTTTTTTAGAGATTAGCTAATGTTGAACTGTTTGATTTTGTTTATGAGAGAATAGTCCCTGAAAGTTTAATCTGTTATTGGATCTTTATGGATGTATGGTCTTTATCACATACCTAGCTTCTATGTTGGGTTTCAACTTTGAAACATGACATAATGAAGTTCGGGTGGTTTTCTATTGTGTGAAACTTGCTTGCAACATCCCTCTTACATGAGAGTCCGTCTCACACTTATGAAGTTCACGCGAATGATATTACATTTACATGCAACAATTACTACATAATAAATTTTTTGTGTGCTCCCTTTGCATCAGCCTATTTCCTCAATTCCTCACTATCAAAAGAAATAATAATCCCTATAAAAAAAATAATATTCTTTTAAAAAAAGAAATAATAATAATAATAATAATACTAATAACTAGTCGCTAACCCGTGCGATGCACGAAAAAGATATTGATTATGAATTATTATTTAATCTTTGTTTATTTACTACGATCATCATTTCATTATAGTTTAACATGAAAACTTAATATTGTAATTTGCTTTTGAATGAATGTTGCAGATTAGGATTCTAATATTAGATATCCCTATTTTCAATATGAAACATTCAATTACTAAATAGAAAGTAAATTACATAAATAGCATCACCATTTTCACTAATAACCTAAAACATCACCAGTTTTCATTTTGGAAACATGGTCCTACAACTAAATTGCTTAGCAAAGTGATTGATCAAAATCAAAAGGCAGCCAAAACAAAAGGAAAGGGGAAAAAAAATCAAAACTCCATAGGTAAAGAAGCAAATAGCCATTCCACATCCACAAGAAGTACAAGAAGAATAGTCATTGCAATTTCAAAACTAATATTCACAAACAAATATCCTCACCAAAAATTTAGCTCTAGTAATTGATTTTGTTTTGGAATCAATAACATAAATCTCAACAAAATCAAGCACGAACACCGAGTCATCCAACCTCCGATTCTTACAGTACTTCGTGAAGAAAACCTAGAACAAAAATGTAGCCTGGTGATGTTGTTGCTAATAGCAAAGAATCAAAAAAAGAACTTTACCTATTCAATTCTTAATATTATTTAATTAGCATCATAAGACAGATCAGCTACAATATGAAGGCATTGTTAAAATGACCATATTATCTTTATCATGCCATGCTATCAAATAGACATCTTGAAATTTATTGGGCAATTGAAGGGCCTGGTCATACTAATATTTTTCAATTTTCTTGAAGTAATTGAACTTTAGGATTTACCAATCATATTGCATGTCTTTCCAAACAAATTTATATTTATATTTGAAAAGATGTGTGTCTAATGTTTCTTCACCAATCTGAAAGGTAGGTTTGCTCATGCTATGACAGAGGCATAGGTTTTTGACTTTCTTATTAAAGAATATAAAACTGTCCCCTGTTATTTTTAAGTCATTATAGTAGAGATCAATTGTAAATTATATGTAATGTCCATAATTTTGTATCCTTGTGAAACATGTTCAGGTAGTATAGATTTGACCTTACACAGTGGGCATAAGTGCATAAACCCTTATGAGATTAATACCAAAATGATAGGCCAAGAATGTATTGACCATTTGTGATAAATTAACCAATTGATTTAGCCAAGTTAATTAAGTAATTCAATTAACATGCAAAATGTGTGGAAGTACAAACAAATCACCAATTAACTAAAGTGCACTGGAAATTAAATTGACACAGTGATTTATTTACGAATAGGGAAAACCTACACAACAAAAACCCCACCAGGTGATTTTAAGGTCACCTCTCCCAAGAATCCACTATTATCAAAACAAGCGGTTACAAGTAAAGGAATCCCATTATCTTATTCCAACCTACAGTTGAACCCTTACCCCAATACCCAATTAGACTTGTTCTGTAGTGACAATCTCTCCTTTTCAATGCACGACTCCTAATACATGACTAACCAATAAATACGCGAATCTCAGTACACGACTTGATCACCAACTTGAGAAGGATGTTGGCTGCAAAGTTTTTCAGTTCATCACACGATAAAGATCATGAAGCTCCTTGGTCACAAAACCTTCAGGTGTATAAATACAGTAGCTTCTTCAAGAGAAAGATGAATTAGGGCAAATTCTATCTCTGGTCACAATTTGCATGAACACAACTTTGCTTCACACTTGCACAACCTTTGACGACCCTTAAAATAATCCTTATATATGTTTAGGGTTGTGATAAAATAATGCCCAAACATATACACACGGATTGGATGCAAAACAGAACTGAAAATCTGTTTTTCATAAACCTCGACAGATAGGGTATCTATCTAGCTAGCTATCGAGCTTCGAGCTTCAGCAGATTTTTAAACCTCAATAGATGATAGCTGTCAAGCTTTAAAATCCAGCACTTCTTCACTTGTTTCATGGATAGACTTACATGGCTTTAATATTTGAACTTGAAACCTTGTTCCTTGAAACATTAAACACATCCTAGACCTACCCAATTACAAGTGAAATATGTTTTGTCAAATAATTAGCCAATTCTAAATTGACATATGTTCCTAACATCAAATCACATATTTCCCAACATGAAACACAATCAAATTAGTAAGTAAATATATGCATGTCTACACTCATACATAGTTCACTCAGCAAGACTACCTACTAGCCAATTTGTCACAGATTTACTTCACTTTTATGTCAATTGCAATTGCAAGCCTAACAATTTTCTGGCTTTTGCCCTGTTATGCACTTTTCCCCACTATTAGTAGTTGAATAAAGCTTTGTTTGTTTTAGCATTAATGTTTTCTGGAAAATGATTCATTTTCCAAAGAGCATTTTCTAGAAAACTATCTCATTTTCCAGTGTTTGGTAACAACCTTAAAAATGAGCTTGAGAATGCTTTCTGGTGTTTGGTATGCAATTTTTTAAAAATATATCTTGTATAATTTAAAACATGTACATTATGTAAACTAACTAATGTAATCATTATAAATTAATTAAAAAAAAAAAACCAAGAATGAATTTGGTTTTCATACTAAAATTTTGACAATAGATACAATCAAAATTAATTAGTTGTCAAATTTTCATGATCTCTACCACTCATCTTGCTCATATATATAAACAGTAACGTACGTACACACACACACACACACACACGTTAGAAATTTAGACCCCTTAACCCAATCAGATTAGCCTAGTTAATTAGCCAAGTTATTAACTTAGTCAAATTATAACAAATCTAGGTTAACACAAATATATCATATCATGCAAAGCAGCGGAAATATAAAGAACACAATGATATAATGACCCAGGAAACCACACGGTAAAAACCTGGGAAGGATTTGACCCACCTATCCTCAAGGCAAACCTGAATCCACTATGAAAGAATTGAAGTTCATACAAAAGGACTTACAAGCTCCTCGCTCGACTTCCTAATGCTACCTACCAGTAGAATTTACTGACACGACCACGTGCAAGCCCCGAATCCACGTACTCCTTTTTTCTTGGATTTTCCAATCAAGATACAAACACCCCCGCTTGTTTTTCTTTAAGCTCCAATAGCAGCAACTTTGTTGATCATCAAGATGTAGATAATATCTCTACCTTGAAAACCCTAAGTTTATGTGAAGGAAAACTCCTTAATGATCTCACAAGAGATTCACACAAATCGCAAATATGAGCAACAAAGGCTAAGAGAGGTTTGGGAACAAAGCTCTAGATACAAAAGAGGCACTCTCTTCTCTCTCTCTCTCTCTCAAAAGCTCTAAAAAACGTGGCTTAGGGTTTCTTTTATATATTGGGAGAAGTAGATCTGAAACCCTAATCCTTAATGGGCTAGGGCTGAGTTGGAAATTCTACAGAAAAAACATTCTGTCTGAGATTCGATTGATCGAGTCTTTCTCTCGATCGATCAAGCCAGGCTGGAATGCACCAATGCATTTGCAGCCTCTCGATTCCAACTTTACATAAAAGACCCAACTTTGAGCAAACCTAAACAAGACTAACAACCTGTTTTGATCATAGTTTACCAACAATACACATTAGAGTTCTAAATACATAAATTCCTAAATCTTTAGAACCTAATAAACTCCCTTTTTGGCAATCCATGACAAAACACAAATTAAAAGCTCAAAGTTTACAAGTAAAAGCCCTTTACATAGATACTACTCATAACACAAATTTAATCCTAACTACTATCCATCAGTTGCAAGTGTAGACAGCAGCTCAATTGAATCAACCTGTATATTTCCTGAAACACTAGACAAAACGCATAAACGCATGTGTGACAGAAAAACAGTAAATCAACAAATATGCAAATTAACTCTCCCCCTAAGTTAGATACATTAAAAACAAAGTTAACTCCCCCTAAATAGCACATTCTTGTATTTTCCACACATATTCCCACAATTCAAATAAATCTCCCCCTTTTTGTCACGTATTGACAAAGACAACTCAATAAATAATAAACATACGCAATAAAGGATAAGAGAATAAAGGGAATACAAAACAATACAACTCTAAAGAAAATAGAGACAACTCCCCATAACAACAACAAAGGTTAAAAACAAGCTTCTCTCCCTATAAAAATAGGATACACAAAACAAGTGTTGGAAAAACAGTTTTTGGGAAAACTTTAAAAGGGGGGGAGGGGAATAAAGACACACAAACCAAAGTTAAAAACTAAGGTGAGGATACACATGAAGAAAAATATTCTCTCTTTTAATAAAATACAAACATGGCACTATATGACTCATAAACAGTTGCATGAGTAGAGAAAAATATTTGCATATTGATTATCCATTATATCTCTTAAGAAAAATATTTTGTACAATTCACACATAAGAAATAGCATATACTAGAATGTACAAAACTCAAAAATTAATCAATCAATTTTTAAATAAAGTTGAGTACCCAATTTAGCAAAGTGTGTGCATGCTATGTATGAAAACAATGAGAGATATGACTGCAAAACTGCAAGATGGATACAAAAACAATGTAATGTATGTGAATCTTAAACACAAATGATGCATGAAAAAAAAAATTGGTCAAAAACCTAGAAACTGAAAATTTTTCAATTTCGATCGATCGAACATGAATCGAGTCAGGCAGACCCAAACCAAAAATTTTATTCGCAATATCGATTGATTGAAAAACAGGTTCGATCGATCGAAAGTCTGAAAAAATTAGATTTTTGAAAAACAGAGCATTTTAATGCAGAAACTCCTCAAAGCACATTGTTTTATAAAAAAATGCATGAGTATGAGACGAAAAGTTTTTCAAAAACACTTGAATTTAACCCAAATCTTCCAAAATCAAGATTTTCAATCAATTTGTCCTTAAAGCGCAAACATTAAACACATTTTGCATTAAAATCAAGGAACTTTTAATCTTGGATGGCCACAACAAGATCACACACAATAAAATATACCAAGTTTAGTAAAGAGTAACTTGTGTAATACGTGCAACTAGCAAAAGCTTGAGATACATGTGAGGTAATATGTGAATAGCAATCAATTACAAAGTCTACAAAATTCATCACATAGAATTTAAAAGAAACTATCACCTAAAGAGTTACATCATATAACTCTCACATCTCCTAGAACATAAGTTTGCAATCATGTAAGTTGCTTGAATTTTGCCACATATTGTACACATAAATTTTAGTTATGTGATTTGGCATCAAGCCTAATAATACACACTAATTTTAATTATGTGATTTGGTATCAAGCCTAATAGTACACACCAATTTTAAGCATTAAGCATTTAAACGAGGCTACACCTTATGTTCTTTTTATGCATGTGTTACACTTTCTCGAGTACAAAATCTTGTGATATGCACTAAGGTGTTCATGATTGACTAGTGAACAATGGTGAGATGGTTATTTATGCCTTTCTCAAAAGGATTAAGTCCGACAGTCAAATAACATGTGACTTCAAGATCAAGACAAAACGATCAAAAACCATAAACATCTTTCCCACACAACATTCATTACAAAGCTTCAACTAGTCAAGTGCAATAAATAAGCTCATCAGAGCTAAACAAGGAACATAAACTTGGTATGTAAAGATAATATGGCCAATCCTTGATTATAAATCTAAGATGTGAAATACAAAACACAAAAATCTTTTTGGTTTTAAAAATTATATGACCAAAAACAAAAAAGCACAAATTATGCTAAATGAACAATGCAAATGCAATGCATGACAATGCTTAACTAAGCTGTAGATGGTACACAAACAAGAAATATCAATTTCTTAATTAACTCATGAGTACATGTACAAACTAGTACATACTCACACAAAATCAGAAATAACTTAGCATAAACTATTCAAGTTTCTCCACAATGTCAACCATGTTCTAAATCAAGAGAGAGATATCATAACTCATGTAATCCTCAAAAAGAAAAACTAGACACAAAATAAAATATTTTTGTCTTTTTGAAAATTTTCAATGTTTTTTGATTTTTTTTTTTTTAACAAACTACAACCTAAAAAAAAAACAACCAAAAACAAAAATAAAACATGTCCACAATTAATTGAAAGAATTAAAGTAGGGACAAGTTAGCAACACTCACCTTGGAGAATCTTTTCTCACCCATCTAGCACGAGTCTTCAACTTTGTAGATGAAAATACATGTGAAGTAGAGCGTATTTGAGGAATTACACCAATCTTCTAAGAGAGACTGAAATCCTGCAAATTCCTTTCACAAGCCAACAAGTTCAAAGTTTTCAAAAGAATATGAAACAATTTAAATGGACTTATGGCAGGAGAAATATCATCACATATCCTAGATTGAAACATAGAATGCTTAAATTTCTATTTATGACAATTAGGATGAATGTGACCACGGACACCACAAAAGTGACAAACAAGAACAAATTTAAGAACATCAATATTCCTAACAGCAAACCTATTCTCAGATTTTGGTTTTTGCCTCAACAAAGAACAATTTGGTCTAATATGACCAACAACACCACAAAGGTGACAAGTAGGCACAAAAACAAATTTATTATACTCTCTAACAGTAGGTTTAGACTTAGGTGTAGAAACTTCAGCGTCTACCTTAGAACTTTTACCTTTATCTAACCCAGCAAAATAAGTGTTTTCTTTATTATTCCACTTAAAAGAAGGGATATAAACTTTCTCAGTTTTAGGCTTAAAAGAAACAGAAACACTTCTGTTATCAACAGCAAGCTTGATACTAGTAAAATTTTTAATTTTAGTTTTAGATTCAACTAACTCTTGTTCCAAGCTTTTCATCTTTTCATCTTGAGAGGAAATTTGATTTCTCAAAATTTCATTCTTTTTATTAGACTCATCTAATCTCACAATCAAATCCTTTTTTTCAAGACTAACCAATTTTAACTCTTCTTTAAATTTCTTAGCAATTTTCAAAGATTTAGATAATTCCTTACGAAAAGTTTTAAAAGCATCAAAAAAATCAACAGAAACAATAGTGTCCTTTTTATTCAAAACATCACAGGCATTAATAGAATCAGTAGAAGCATAAGCAAAAACATGATCAGAAAGACATTTCAAATTATCTAAAACAGAAGAGCTACCCGCTCTGATACCACTTATCAGAAATTTAGACCCCTTAAGCTAACCAGATTAGCCTAGTTAATTAGTCAAGTTATTAATTTAGTCAAATTATAACAAATCTAGGTTAACACAAATATATCATATCATGCAAAGCAGCGAAAATATAAAGAACACAATGATATGATGACCTAGGAAACCACACGATAAAAACTTGGGGATAATTTGACCCACCTATCCTCAAGGCAAACCTGAATCCTTTATGAAAGAATCGAAGTTCGTACAAAATGACTTACAAGCTCCTCGCTCGACTTCCTAATGCTACCTACCAATAGAACTTACTGACACGACCACGTGCATGCTCCGAATCCACGGACTCCTTCTTTCTTGGATTCTCTAATCAAGATACAAGCACCCCCCCTTGTTTTTCTTTAAGCTCCAATAACAGCAGCCTTGTTGATCATCAAGATGTAGATAATATCTCTACCTTGAAAACCTTAAGTTTATGTGAAGGAAAACTCCTCAATGATTTCACAAGAGATTCACATAAACCGCAAATATGAGCAACAAAGGCTTAGAGAGGTTTGGGAACAAAACCCTAAATACAAAAAAGGCACGCTCTTCTCTCTCTCTCTCTTAAAAGCTCTAAAAAACGTGGCTTAGGGTTTCCTTTATATAGTGGGATAAGTAGATCTAAAACCCTAATCCTTAATGGGCTAGAGCTGAGTTGGAAATTTTGCAGAAAAAACATTCTGCCTGAGATTCGATCAATCAAGTCTTTCTTTCAATCAATCGAGCTAGGTCGAAATGCACCAATGCATCTGCAACCTCTCGATTCCAACTTTACGTGAAAGACCCAACTTTGAGCAAGCCTAAACAAGACTAAGAACCTGTTTTGATCATGGTTTGCCAACAATACACATTAGAGTTCCAAATACATAAATTCTTAAATCTTTAGAACCTAACAACATATATCAACAATTTGTCTATATATATATATATATATATAAATTTGATAGGGGAATGCATTTTCAATAAGTATAAATAACAATAATCTTAAATTGTCTACTCCTTTTATTGGTCTACTAATTGTCTACTACAGTCAACCACGAGTCTTCAATATTACTCTAAATTATATATTTACATAATGTACTGTATAATAAATCATCACTGCATAGTATTTGCCAACAAAAGAAGTATTTGCCAACAAATGCAATTCTCCTATGAAAGCTCGAAAAATGTGTTGAAAACACAACAGCTGTTTAGGCCCCCAATTAAAAGTTACAGCTCGATTGATTTTACACTAACTTAATACTAAGTGTGGAATAGTGTAAAAGCAAGCAGATAAACAAACAAGCTATTCTAATCTATAATCAAAACAACACAACAATAAAATGGAGTGTAAAAGAGTAGGGAAGAAAGATGCAAACACAAGATAACACACCGATGTGTTATCAAAGAGGAAACCGAAGAACTTGGCAAAAAACCTCTCCTCCGCCCTCTAAATGAAAATCGATCCACTAGACAATTAGTTGGGATACATGGGTTAGCAAGAGATCCTCCAAGCTCCTACTCTAATAAGGCTTCTCGAAATCGTATCTTGTCTAGTTCTCTGAATCCCGCAATAAGCTCCATGTTACATCTACCATCCTTGACTTATTCCAATGCTTCCCAGCAATACCAAAATTTCACTTGACACTCTGAAAGGGTGTGATAAGTGTTTGGGCTATCAACCTCTCAATGGTATGGAAATGGAGAGGTAGGAGTTGAGAAAATTCTATAAGCAAATATGTAAAGGATTGTGGGTATAACAATCTCTAACTCTCAAGGTGTTTGGCTAGAGATTTCTCTCAAAAGCTCTCATCAACATTTGTGAGTAATGTGAGTATAAATAGTATAGGCACAGAAAGTGTGTATCAGAATGGATAGACTGGCAGAACAAAGTGTCTTGTGGGTGTCTCGCGGAAAGGCCGCGAGACACAGTTGTCTCCATCCTAGCCTGACTCTTCGCATTCCAACATGTGCAAGGCACATGAGTCACTTCATGGGATACTTAGTTGCGAGCTACCTGTGAAAACTCTTCAGTCTTCAATTGCTTAAGTTTTTACACTTTCTCTCTCTCTATCACACAACCCTTACAATCAAATCTCACAATAAATACAAGGTACAAAGGATTGAATAAAATTACAATTAAATTTGGCACGGAATAAAAGCCAACAAAAACACATAGTTGTTAATAACAACTTTATAATCTCCCCCTTTGGCTATTCCGTGACAAAACCCCTAAAATAAACTTTAGACTTAAACGTGAGTTTGGGAATAGTGGATAAACTCACTCACACCTAATCTAAAAGCTGTGAAGCACTTGCACGTATATACCTGTTACCTGAAACACTTGCACACAAGGATTAATTGCATGTCCAACACTCAACCAATGCAAAATACACGAAGTATTTGTATCTAGGATACAAAATCCTACTAAGGCACAAGAGTAAGGTACTTAAGACACATTAGCGATATCTTAAAAGTACAAAAAAGAAATGCTACAAAGCACAAAGATAATCACAAATACAAAAATAAACTGAAATTAAAAGCAGAGTATTTAAAGCTTTAAACAAAAGCAGTAACAGTAAAAACTATAAACATAAATGATAAAGTTGTGTGTTAGCTTTTTCTTTTCCTTTTGACCTCGCAAAAACTCCCCCTTTCACTATGCACACTACCCTTCTTGTGATGTTCTTCCACTTACTGTATGCTATCATCCAATATGTACATTCTATACAAGAAGTATGCTCTCCCCTTTTTTGGCACGAATAGCTAAAGGCTCTCCTCTAACTTGCATTATATCTGATCTAGCTGTGTCTCAATGGTAGTAAGGTGCATTTCAACCTGGTTGTTTATGGAGTAGAAGACATTTGCAAGTCCTAACACACGTTCATGCAGTCCTTCAACCAAAATAGTGAAGCGGTCAGTATGAGAGGTAGATTAACCTAGCTGAGTGCCAACATTTGGAGGCTCACAGATGTGAGAAGATGTAGTCTTGGTAGTGTGAGCAGCTGATCCATGACTAGAGTGAGAGACATGTTGAGTAGATTCACCTTTTGGTGGTGTGGACAGATTTGCTTTTTCTGCTCAGTAAAAGAGTGACTTTTGCTCTTTTCAAGAGATGACATAGAAATTGGACGGCGACGAACTATAATCTTCCCATCTCTCGGTGGATTAACTCTTTCATGTAACATGATTTTCATTAGAAGGCTGTAGAATAGAAGACACATTTTTGCTGCTGTTTTTCCTATAGTCTGGAATATATGAGCACACATGTCAATCGAAGTTCCAGTTATGAGGTCACATAAGAACTGTGCCCATCCAAGATTGATAAATCTCATGTTGGACAATGGATATAGATTGAAGAACATGATGAAGGTGAGAGTTTTTAGTTCAAGGTTGAACTTTGCTATTCCGATGGATGTGCCTTTTGCTAAAACTTCATGTTCATCTCCTAAAATGCAAAGAATATCTGTCACCACAGGAAGTCTATCATCATAGGGAGTTTTGTCTACATTGGTAGGTCGGGTGATACTAAGAAGCTTTGCAATATAATCCAGATTGATGATGAACTCTTTTCCCCAAACCCAACATTGTAGTTTTATTCCAATGAATCTAACATTTGAATAAAACTCCTTAATCAATTCATCTATCGGATCTTCAAAGTTTCCAAATAAATCCGTCCAATCCTTGTCTGCAAAAATCCTTCAGATAAATGTAGATCCCAATGTATCAAATTGGACAATACGCTCCACCACAGTGGGGGCATCCTTAAAAATGCTATAGAATGTCTGAGAGTCCAAGGGAGTCTTAAATCTCTTGCTGTTTGAGACTTCAATGAGTGTCGTATCCTTTTTGACACAGGTGATGATGAAAGGTCAATGACTAGATCTTTACCGCAAGAAGTACGGTGATACATCTACATAATTGAACATAGAATAGACCAAAAACAGGTGAAAAACACAAAACATAACACAAAACTTGATTATATTCAAGTTAGTTCCAAAACAAAGGTAAATAACCTAAAACAGAGCATAAATAACTCAAAACAACATGCTAAAATAGTTAAAACAAGTAAACATATACACAATGCACGAAATTAAGTAGCTGTGCATGTGTGTGCATATGTGTGCATGTCCTGATGCATGAAGATGCAGCATGACATGCATGAGGTGTGCCCAAAGGGTGTCTAGATGTGTGCCTAGTGTGTGCATGGCATGGCATTGAGGCACAAAATGGACAAAGTGTGTAAAACACACAACCATTGACCAAAGCATGGTAAACATGACTACTCAAGACCAAAATCAAACATTGGAACTCAGTTGAGTCCAATTCAACACAGAGATGTCATTCGAACATTCTGTCAAACACCTAACAAGCAACAATGCACAACAATTATGAATAATGCATGAACATGGTGAAAACTTGCCTCAATACATGCTAAAATACCTCATGGGGCCAACATAAATGCATAAACAACAAATGGGACTCAACCCAATCAAAGATTTTTTTTTAAAAATTCACAAAATAAAGAACCCCAACCCAATTAAAAAAAAAAAAAAAAAAAAAAAAAAAAAAAACCCAAATTTTGGAACCCTAACACAAATAACTACGTAATCTTAGAAAAAACATGAAGAAAATGTTTTAGAAAACATACCTTGAAGTTGAAAATGCAGAAAATAAGCTTGAGAATGATAAGGTTCGAGTAAAATGTGATTTTGGGTTGAAAAGGGTTCAAGAGAGGCTTAGCGAGGGAAATGGGAATGTTTTGAAAAACTGTCACATCTACATTATAAAACTAAAAACACACATTTGTGAGAGACCGCACCCCTAGCCCGCTTTTTTATGAGATGTTGGGCCAAACCCACGTAAATGGGTGGAGTCGTGTTATTGCCTCTCAAAATGGAGGTTCGACTAGTTATATCTTTCCCTTTAAATTAAGGGTTTTATAATGGAATCGCCACTTATTTAATTATTGGGATAAATAAGAAAACCAAAATTGAAAAATTCCTCATTTTATTAATTGGAAATTTGAATTTACATTGATCATAGGAAAATTACATGACTTTGGTTCTAGATACAATCTAAGATAAAGTACTTGGCTTTGTTTCCTAGTTACGGTCTAAAAATTGAAAATTACATGGATAAGCATTTGATCTAGTAACACTCGATCTAAGTTTGGAGGCAATGTTACAAGGTGGAAAGGTGTCATGCACCCATCTTGCCCGGTGAAACCAGTCTTCTAGACTATGGTGGCCAACAATCATATCATATCATCCAATATGTCAATCAATTTACATGTTAAATTTAATGTGTGTGCATGTGATAAACGCTAATTCAATTTATTAAACATTGTATTTGGATTGAAAAATAAAATTCTAGTGAATGTGTGTGGATGGTGATAACTTAGATTCAAGGATTTGAAAGAATTATGAAACAAACATGTTTTTCATATTTTTTATGTGAATTTAAGATTAAAACTAGTGTTATGCATGAACATGTGATGAACAACCAAGAACATATAAAGAACATATTAGAACAACTAAGAACATTCAAACATATTCAAAGGAATTTAAATGATCATTATCATGCTTTAATCTTAAATACTCATCATGGCAACATGAAAAACAATTAGGGAAATAGATTATACCTTTATGCAAGATCTATATGGTGGAGGAGGAGACTTTTGAGGGAGGTTCTAGGGTGGAGGAAAAGAAGAGTTAGGAGAAGAAGAGTAAGTCTCACTCAATACCTTATGTCTCAGGAAGACCAAGATATTACAAGACTACTCAACTTCACTAGAACTCAAGAGAGGGGGCTTTTGGTGTCTCTGGAATGAAGAAGAGTGAGGGTTTATATAGTAGTGGTAGAAGGAATATGAATGGAAGGCCATTAATAAGGGTTTACAAAGAATCATGAACCTAGACCTCATTTTAGTATTGGGAAAAATCTATTGCATTAAATGGAAAGATTGATAGGAGTGAGGAGCAAGCCAAAATTCGGTTTTCCCATAACTCCTATAACATCTTGTAGAGCCAATTTCGAAAAATCATATCTGACTCAATTCTAATCGGAATTGCCTCATTCTTGTGCACAAATTGAAGCCCCAGATGTCCAGTTTCTGAAAACATTAACCTCATTCACAGATTCAAAATATTCTGAGAGATATTGATAAAATCGTGAGCAGAGGTCATTTGATAAAAAATGGTTTCAGCATAATTAACATTAGTAGGTCCCAAATTAGCTCCCAATTAACATTAAATGGCTCCAATCACTCCCATTTCAGACTTAATTGGTTCCAAATTTACTCTAATTAAAAGATAATTACACAAATTACTCATTGAATAATTAATGTTTAACTATCTAATTAATTAGGTATATGCAACCTCACCATAAAATGTAGTCCTAACCAATCAAATTATGACACATCATTGATCTCAAATTGATTACACCTATAACCAATTGAAATCAATTGTTCATAATCACATATAGTCAGACTCAATTTGTGATAGTACATCTTATCCATTAAAACTTGATTTGATGATAACTTTCAATCTGGTGATCCGATTAGGACTTATGACCAGTTGATTTGATCGTTACAACATCATGATCATTTTGGTAAAATGAGTCCAATGATCTAATAGCTAGAATCAAGATGCATATTTCCAAAGTGAAAGTACCCTTTTACCCTCCATGTGAGGTTAAATGCGGGTTGCAAAATGGGGTGTTAACAGAATGCCCCTCATTGGCAGAGCTTGAAAAGCGAATGTCAATGTATGAAAGAGACACCTAACTTTGCAATCAGTATTTAACCGTGGTAAATGTATGATACATGTAGATAAAAATGTAGATGGTCATGTTATGGATCAAAATGTGAACCAAATCTTTGGGGAGATTGCCTACGTACCTCTTAGTGAGAGGATCAGGTCCAAACGTAGTTCATACATGCAACCTTTTTTTTGTTTTTGCTTTTTTTTTTTTTTTTTTTGGTGAAAAAAATGAGTACAAGACATATTTACTAGTGGTTACAACAAAATGAGGATTTCAGTCGTGATCTTGAATTTTGGACATGCTTCCCAGAGGTTCGATGAATTTGAATTTGGATGTGATTCCCAGAGGTCCGATGGATTGAAGTTGGACGTGCTTCCCAGAAGTCCGATAGATTTGAATTTGGACGTGCTTCCTAGAGGTCCAATTGATTGAATTTTGGATGTGCTTTCCAGAAGCCCGTCAATTTGAATTTGGACGTGCTTCCCAGAGGTCCGATGGTTTCCTAGAGATCTGATGGATTGAAGTTTAGACGTGCTTCACAGAGGTCCGTGGATTTGAATTTGGATTTGCTTCCCAGAGGTCCGATGGATTGATTTTGGATGTGACGTGCTTCCCAGAGGTCCATTGAAATTGAGAGGCATTATTCATGCCGATGTTTGTGGGCCTTTCTACCCTAGTACCTGCAAAATAAATATTTTCAATTAGTAACAGAGTTATTCATTAAAAGAAATTTGACATACCTAGCCAATGTCCGTAGTTTAGGGCATGTTGCAATGCTTGAATGAGTTCCAAGATGAATACTTTAATGTTAGGTTTGTTTTTTATTTGTGTGGCCATAACCTTTTTGGTTTGGAAATATAAGGGAGCTACTGTAGATCCTATGGATTTTTGGAGAACTAAGGTCGATCCCTGAAAGGTAGGAGAGCTACTATCAATCCTACAGTGTATTGGAGAACTAAAGTGGATCCTATAGGTTTCGGGAGAACTAAGGTCGATCCCTAGAAGGTAGGAGAGCTGTTGTCGATCCTACAGTGTATAGGAGAGCTAAGGTTAATCTTCTAGGTTAAGGGAGAACTAAGGTCAATCCCTTGAAGGTAGGAGAGCTGTTGTCAATCCTACAGTGTATAGGAGAGATAAGGTCATTCCTACGGGTTAAGGGAGAACTAAGGTCGATCCCTTGAAGGTAGGAGAGCTGTTTCCAATCCTATAGTGTATAGGAGAGCTAAGGTCAATCCTATGGGTTAAGAGAGAACTAAGGTCGATCCCTTGAAAGTAGGAGAGTTACAGTCAATCCTATAGTGTATAGGAGAACTAAGGTCGACCCTATAAGTTTCGGGAGAACTAAGGTCGATCCCTTAAAGGTAGGAGAGCTACTGTCGATCCTATAGTGTATAGGAGAACTAAGGTCGATCCTATGGGCTTTGGGAGAACTAAGGTCAATCCCTTGAATGTAGGAGAGCTATTTTCGATCTTGCAGTGTACAGGAGAACTAAGGTCGATCCTATGAGTTTCGGGAGAACTAAGGTCGATCCCTTGAAGGTAGGAGAGCTGTTGTCGATTCTACAGTGTATAGGAGAGCTAAGGTTAATCTTTTGGGTTAAGGGAGAACAAAGGTCGATCCCTTGAAGGTAGGAGAGCTGTTGTCAATCCTACAGTGTATAGGAGAGATAAGGTCAATCCTATGGGTTAAGGGAGAACTAAGGTCGATCCCTTGAAGGTGGGAGAGCTGTTGCCAATCCTATAGTGTATAGGAGAGCTAAGGTCAATCCTATGGGTTAAAGGAGAACTAAGGTCGATCCTTTGAAAGTAGGAGAGCTGTTGTCGATCCTACAGTGTATAGGAGAGCTAAGGTCAATCCTATGGGTTTAAGGAGAACTAAGGTCGATCCCTTGAAAGTAGGAGAGCTCCTGTCAATCCTACAGTATATAGGAGAACTAAAGTCGATCCTATGGGTTTTGGGAGAACTAAGGTCGATCCCTTGAATGAATTAACTTTGGCTAGAAGTTGATGCAGATTGCTGGATAAGTCTTTGCTTAATTCCTGCAAAAAGATAATTTCAATTAGCAATGGATTTATTTATTGAATTGAATTGGAAGTACTTACCCAATGCCCCTAGTTTTAGGCATATTCCATGCTTAAATCAAAGTTGAGTTCATTTGATGTTGTAACCATTGGGGAACATGAAGAAGATCACGATCCACCATCCTTGAATCCTGCAAAATGGCTTTTTTTCTCTAGCTTGTTAGAAACCAGTTTTCATGAAAAAATTTTGGTCAATGCCTCTAATGTGGACATGCTTAAAAAAAAAAGGATTGATGCCTCAAATGAAAATATGCTTTCATGCAAGAAGGACATATCTGCATACAATAAATAGGTCAATGCTCCAAGTTTAAACATGCTTGATGCAAAACAAATGGGTTTAGCCTAATTTGCACCTAAACAATTTTGTCACATTATTTTGATTTTGCTCCCCAAGGTTGTTTGGGTGAATGGGACCAAGCCTCTGCAAGGCTGCCTACGTACCTCTCTATGAAAAAGAATGATTTTTTTTTTTTGAAAAAAAAACAAATTTTTTTTTCTTTTTTTTTTCTTTTTTATGAACAAGAGGTGGTCCTTTGAACAACCATTTTGGCAAATCAAAGTGTTTAAGAATCAAACAAATCTATTTGATTAGGAAGGATCAAGATCATTAAACTCATGTAATCAAATTTGCTTCATCCTTTTGAACATCGTCAAATTAAGTCTCCAAATGCAATCAAGAAATGAAATGTGATAATATTTATGAATCACATTGTTGGGTGCAAACAAAGAGAGTGCTCCAGATTTGGAAGTTCTTTTGAGTCATTTTGAGAATTTGAGAATTTGAGATATTTGGTCCTCAGACATATCATTCTGTGGGGTGACAATTTTAAGCACTTTTCCTTTTTAATTCAAGAGAAAAATATTATTAAAGTTTAAGATGTGCCTACAATTAGAAATACTTCAAGGAGGTCTTATTCATGAGTTGTAATATAGGCTGGGTTTAGGTTATGAAATGAATGATATAAAAAGGCTCAAAATTCCCTATGATGTTCCCCCAAGTATGCATTACTCAAAAATCAAGTATTGGAGAAGTTTTCTCATTTCTTCTTTGCCATCTTCTCACTAGTCTTCATTGATCACTTGTATCAACATTTGTTTTTATGCTCATCCCCTTGAATCATACCTCTAGACTTTCATCTTATAAAATTCTTCTCTTTCTAGGTTGCATCTTAAAGTTCCCAACTTGGTAGGATTTGCTAATTTTTTCTTTTCTTCTTCTTCATTTCTTTGGCCCTAACTTTTGCCTAGGCCGCTCTTTTAGGTTTTTAGCCTAGCGGGCTTTTTTTTTTTTTTTTCATCTCTTGATTGAATGAAATTTTGGGAACATTTTTCCCTCCTTGTTTTTCTAAGATTTAATTATTTTCGGTCATTTTGATGCACTCTCTAGACTTCTTTCTTGCCTCAATGCACTTGCACCTTTCTGTACTTGATGAATATTTTCCTTTTTGGATGAACCTTCTACTCTTCTTGGCATGATGAATTTTAGGTTCTTCAAACTTGACGCACATTTTGCTTTCTCTCACGTTAATGGAATTTCATCTCTTTTTCCTTGATTAAGTGAAAGCTCATTTAGCTTTAATGATCTCTTATCTTTAACTTAATGAATTCTCTACTTGTCTTTCATGTCCTTTAGAAAAGCATTATCAATTAGCTTCAAAGCTCAAGGTCGACTCCTCCTCAACATGAGATTTAAGCATGCATACTTTGAATTTTCCCACCCTAGGTTTAGATTTTAGTGGGTTCATGCGAAAAAGAGGCTAAGTGTTTAAAGGCTCAAATGGGCTAGTAAGGGATAATGATCATTCTAGGTATTAAGATGTAATCTTGTTTTACCAAAGACGGCCTCCTATCCCTAGCAATGCTTGCTTGTAGGTACAGTGACTTGAGCTCTTTTAATAAATTCCTCTTAAAAGAAAAATTGGAGATACAAAAGTTTTCAGAAATTTGGAATGAATGCATGAGCCTTTTGAATTTTTTGGATGGATAGATTTTCTTTGATTGCCTTGTAAGACCATTTCTTCTTTTATTCAAAGTAATTTAGTAAAATTGTTTACACAGATTAAATAAAATCAATCCTTTCTTAGTACAAGTTGATTGTTCAAGTCTTTAAACATCTTAATTTAGAAAAAGTTTTGTGCAAAGGATCCTCATGTACCATTTTGAAAAGACGACTTTAAAGAATCTTGAAATCTTTGAAAGAAAAAAATGGGTCTTTTTGAAAAAAATCACTAGGAAGTCCAATGCCCCTAGTTCAATTTTTTTTTTTTTTTAAATGACTTAAGGGCTCAATGCCCCTAGTCCAAGGACTTTTTTCATTTGAAAATTTTTCTCTTTTTTTGGGAAAGATTTGGAAATCTTGAATTTTTTTTTGAATTTTTTTGAATTTTTTTTTTTGGGTATATTCATTCAATGCCAAAATGCAACCAAAAAAAAAAAAAAAATGCAACAAGCATAGCATGGACTTTATTGATTAGGAAAACAACAAACAAACTCTAAATAAGCAACCACATTAAGAACAAAAACTATGACTATCAAAAACTTTTGGAGTTGAATTTAGGCAAATTCATATGGATCCACTAATGAAGGTGGAATAACAACTTGTCGGTTGATAAGATCTGGAATGTCATGCCTCAAGTGAAAACACTTACCTGTGATGTGGCCTCCCCCTTGATGATATTTGCAGTGAGCATTGGGATTATAGCTTTTAGGCATAGGATGTGTTATGGGCTTAGGATCCAATGGTTTCAACAACCCCTTAGCTTGTAGTTTCTACAAGGCCTCACTCAAGGTCATGTTTAATTCATCGAAATTCCTTTAAGGCTTAGGATTGATAGTTGAAGATGCTTGGAAATTCACAACATTAACCACATCCCCATTGGTGGCGTGAGTCACTACTTTCTGGGAAGAGTAGCTTTCCTCATTCTTTAATATGCCATTATTGACAACATCTTCCACTTGAGTACCAGCTATGATCAAGACTTTGAAGTTGGAAAATTATTGTGCAAAGAGATGCTTATGGTATATAGGCAACAAATTCTTTACCACCATTTGGATTTGCTCTTCTTCATTGGGCCTATTTGTCATTTGGGCTGCCTTTGACCTCCATCTTGTGATAAAGGTTGAGAAAGATTCCTTGGGCTTTTGCCTGGTGGTCTTCAAATCACGCCTAGTAATGTCTACTTCTATATTGTATTTGTATTGCTTGTAGAACTCATTGGCAATGTCCTCCCAAGTAGGGATTCGAGAGTCTTCAAGATTCAAAAACCAACGAAGAGCAACCCCAGTAAGTGTGTTTTTGAACATTTGGGCCAAAAGTTCTTCAGTAGCTCCCAAGGGTTGGAGAGCCCTTGTGTACATCTTCAAAAGGGCATTGGGGCAGCCTGTTCCATCAAACTTGTCCAAACTTGGCATCCTAAATTTGGGTGGAGCTCTTACTTGTAGGAAGAGAGAAAGAGAATGGAAGTTCATGGCATTTTCCTTCCACCGAAATTTTTGAAATAGTTGTTCCATTTGATCCAAGTGCTCCTTCAACTTTTTCTCATTTTCAGTTAATTGTGAACCTTGAACTTCGTCATTTTGGAAAGTGGTAGTATCTTTTCCTTTGAGCTTTTGACTCAAAGTGTTGAACTCTTCATGAAGTTTGGCTTGGCTTGCCACCAAAGTATTGAACAATTCATTGAAGTTGGTCATGGGCTCATTCGATGTATTCTCTTCAACCATGGCTACAAGAAATGAGTTTGGGTTGGCAAATGAATTTGGCAATGAGCTTGGTTGACTTGAGTTGGAACTTTAAAGGCTTGCACCTTCACTTGATTGGGGTTGCACTTGGAAAACTACACGTACACATGTTATATTATCTCTAGAAAAGCAAATTGGGCCACCATGGCAAGGAGGCTTCAATCACAAGCATTTGGGCTTGGGTTCATTCATAGCATACATGGTTCAAACAATTATGATGGGCTCAAGCGTTGGACTTAGGCTTATCATGGTTCAAACAACATGTGATGAACAACCATGGTCCGAACGGTAAAGTTTGTCCCTATGAACCACCATGGCATAACTATGATGATCCTTGTCACGGTGGGTGGTAGGTTTATCGTTGGGTATGTGAGTCTCAGGAAGACCACAATCCACGACTAATATTACCGGACTTCTGGGCTAACACACAAATAAAATAAATTTCATTCAAACAAATGATGCATGACATGCAAAATAATGACATATTATACATATTATATACAAAAAGCAATAAACAAACAATGATATGGTTGGCCACCATAATCTAATTGAAGCTTAGCCCTCAATATCTCCAGTGGAGTTGCCACTGTGAGAGACCGTGCCCCCGGCCCACCTTTTTATAAGATGTTGGGCCAAACCATGTGAATGGGTGGAGTTGTGTTATTGCCTCTTAAAATGGAGGTTCGACTAGTTATATCTTTCCCTTTAAATTAAGGGTTTTACAATGGAGTCGCCACTTATTTAATTATTGGGATAAATATGAAAACCAAATTTGAAAAATTCCTCATTTTGTTAATTGGAAATTTGAATTTACATCGATCATAGGAAAATTACATGGTTTTGGTCCTAGATAGAATCTAAGATAAAGTACATGGCTTTGTTTCCTAGTTACAGTCTAAAAATAGAAAATTACATGAATAAGCATTTAATCTACTAACCCTTGATTTAAGTTCGGAGGCTATGTTACAAGGTGGAAAGGTGTTATGCACCCACCTTGCCCGGTGAAACCGGTCTTCTAGACTATGGTAGCCAATATTCATATCATATCATCTAATATGTCAATCAATTTACATGTTGAATTTAATGTGTATGCATGTGATAAAACCTAATTCAATTTATTAAACATTGCATTTGGATTGAAAAATAAAATTCTAGTGAATATGTGTGGATGATGATAACTTAGATTCAAGGATTTGAAAGAATTATGAAACAAACATGATTTTCATATTTTTGATGTGAATTTAAGATTAAAACTAGTGTTATGCATGAACATGTGATGAACAACCAAAAACATGTGAAGAACATATTAGAACAACTAAGAACATTCAAACATATTCAAAGGAATTTAAATGGTCATTATCATGCTTTAATCTTAAATCCTCATAATGGCAACATAAAAAACAATTAGGGAAAGAGATTATACCTTCATGCAAGATCCATATGGTGGAGGAGGAGACTTTTGAGGGAGGTTCTAGGGTAGAGGAAAAGAAGAGTTAGGAGAGGAAGAGTAAGTCTCACTCAATATCTTGAGTCTCAGGAAGACCAAGATATGACAAGACTACTTAACTTCACTAGAACTCAAGAGAGGAGAAGAGAGAGGGTTTTTGGTGTCTCTGAAATGAAGGAGAGGGAGGGTTTATATAGTAGTGGTGGAAGGAATATGAATGGAAGGCCATTAATGAGGGTTGACAAAGAATCATGAACCTAGACCTCATTTTAGCCTTAGGAAAAATCTATTGCATTAAATGGAAAGATTGATAGACGAGTGAGGAGCAAGCCAAAATTCGATTTTCCCGTAGCTCCTGTAACAACTTGTAAAGCCAACTTTGAAAAATCATATCTGACTCAATTCTAATTGGAATTGCCTCATTCTTGTGCTTATATTGAAGCCTCAGATGTCTAGTTTCTGAAAAAATTAACCTCAATCATAGATTCAAAATATTCTAAGAGATATTGATGAAATGGTGAGCATAAGTCATTTGATAGAAAATAGTTTCAGCACAATTAACATTAATAGGTCCCAAATTAGCTCCCAATTAACATTAAATGGCTCCACTCACTCCCATTTCAGACTTAATTGGTTCCAAATTTACTCTAATTAAAAGATAATTACACAAATTACTCATTGAATAATTAATGTTTAACTATCTAATTAATTAATGTATGCAACTTCACCATAAAATGTAGTCCTAACCAATCAAATTATGACATATCATTGATCTCAAATTGATTACACCTATAACCAATTGAAACCAATTGTTCATAATCACATATAGTCAGACTCAATTTGTGATAGTACATCTTAGCCATTAAAACTTGATTTGATGATAACTTTTAATCGAGTGGTTTGATTAGGACTTATGACCAGTCGATTTGATCGTTACATCATCAAGATCATTTTGGTGAAATGAGTCCAATGATCTAATAGCTAGAATCAGGATGCATATTTCTAAAGTGAAAGTACTCTTTTACCCTCCATGTAATGTTAAATGTGGATTGCGAAATGGAGTGTCAATAACATTTTTTGTGAGTTAGGCAGTAGCGAGATAGTCACGGGACAGTCACGAGAATGGCCATTAAAGCACAAAAAATTTCGTGAGAAGCTTTAAGTCTCAAATCGGTCGCAAGAGTTTCTGTCTAAATTTGAAGAAATTCCCGTTTTTGCCTAAAACTCATTTCGCGAGAAGTGTTTACTCGCAAAATACTTGTGAGACAGTAGCGAAAGTCTCTGTGTGGAATGACCAAAAATTTATTTCCCTTAAATCCTTTTCGCGGGAAGCTCTAAGTCGTAAGCTTCTCGTGAAACAATCTCTGAACCAATTTTTGAAGAAAAACACAAAAATGAATTTTGAACTAAAACTAAAGACATGAAAGTATAAAATCACTTTCAAAAACATATAAAATACTCAAAAATCTTTTTGGGTTTGATCAGCAAGTACTTGAGCATACACATCACATTTGAACATGTACAATCACACAAATGAGATAAGTATTAAATAAATCAAAGTCTTGTGTGTTGTGGGTGAGTATCAAGTGTGAAATAGTCCTTAGACCAGAGTGAAGCTTCAATGATCAATTTAATAAAGTCATACACAACTAGTACTAAATCAAGTGGTCTATCTCAATTATAGAAATGAACATATATGACTTCCCACAAATTGATTACAAAACTTAGAAGTTTTTCATTTGACTTCTGCATAAATCATAACATTTGATCCTTTTTGGATAATACATCCCTTTGTGAGATGAGTACTTGAAATTTTTGGTATTTCAATATTTAGAATTAGCCTTTGGCTTTTTGAGCACCATACATTTCAAAAAAAAAGTTACTTTCCCTTTTTCCTAGTTAAATACTAGTATATGCGATAGATTTTTGCAGTTGAATATCTCTTTTCATTTGGAGATTTACATTTGGTGAGCTTTTTGGCAAAAACATAAAAATAAAGTGGGAAGAGATATAGGCACAAGTCTATGCAAGTATTAAGAATATCAAGACTATTGACCAATCATTCATGACAAGCTTGAAGATTTATTTACAACAATCATACATAGTTTTCGAGATTTCTTTCACACAAATAAATATGCATACATAACAAGCTATGCTCGTAAATGCACTATGCCATTAGTACGAAGATACTGGGCCAAACTCATATGTGATATACACAATATAAGCGATCAAACATTTTGAAGATTTTTCAATTTTTATGGGTTTTTGAATTTTTTGAACACACTTAAAAACAAAACAAAAACAAGAACAAAGCAAAGGCTTGTAAAAGAAACATGCTAAAAACCAAAAGCAAATTATACATATTAAATTATGCATGTTGTGATGCATGAACATATGCCCCTAAACATCAGAAGTATTAATGCATGGATATGTTGTAATGCTTATGCATGAATACCCCTCTTCACCCACACGACACGTGCATTTGGGGTGATATCTCTATAGGATTAGGTACGAGAATTAGGACTTTTAAACCTCCTGGTGAAACTTTCCAAGCAAGTGGTGAATGCACTAATCATTTTCATCACGTCCATCATTCCAGAATCACCAACTTGACCTTTTGATTGCTCAACAACCCAATTCCTTTTGTCATTTTTAGGGCTTTTTGACCTCTAAATACTTGCATTCTTCAATGCCCTCAACTTATGGTAATTTGGCCTGGTGTGTCCTTGAAGTCCACAGCAATGATAAAAATGTTGAATTCTCAGACCTCTTTATGACTTTGGAGGTGATTTCCCTTAAACCTTAGTCTTGACCACTGATTAGTTACGAAGCTTATTCAACACCCGTTGGTCAACCACAATTTTATTCTTCTCTGACTTTGCTTTTTCAGCCTTTGTGGTAGTTACAATTGGCTCCTTGGCTTTCACAAACTTCACTTTCTTGGTTACATTAACAACTGAACTACTTTCTCCAGTATATCTCACTCTGGTTTTGTCGGAGAAATGTTTTTGATGAGAGAGGACTTCATCAAGCTTCTTGGAGGAGACTTGCTCTACTTTTGCATTGGCTTGAACCACCTCAAGCTCAAGGAATTTTATCTTTAAGTAGGCTTCTTTCAGCTCTCCATTCAGCGCCTCTATTTCACATTTGGCCTCCTTATATCGCACTAGGAGACTTCTATAGTCCTCCTCTACCTTCTTCATCTTTTTAACAGCTGCCTTGGCCACCCTTGTATATTCTTCTAACTTCTCAAGAAGGGAATTGTAGTTTTCTTGAAGACTAGCTAAATTTTCATCTTCTTCAGCATCCAATTCTTCTACAATTCCCATGGATTCCTCATCACTATGCTCCCCAAGTTCTTGAACTAGCAAACTCAAGTCCTCCAAGGACTCAACATGAGTAGTAGTCATAAAGGCAAAGTAATTCCCTTCTCCATCACAGCTCTCTTCTAACTCAGAATTGGATGAATCCAAGTCACTAAGAGTTATGGCATATGTCCTGCCCTTCCCTCTTAGATAGTTGGAACACTCCTTTTTGTGATGTCCATAGCCATTGCATTCATAACACACAATGCCTTGAGGAGATTGGATATCCTTCCCTTCTTTCTTCTTAAACTCTTTTCTGTCACCTTTGGAGAATGAAAACTTCCCTCTGCTGAACGATTTCCCAATCTTCTTCATCTTCAGAAACTTTTGGAAGTTCGTTGCAAGAAATGCTACCTCCTTCTCTGCTCCATCTTCTTTGGAGGAATCAGTCATTCTTTCGATGATGATTTTAAGAGCAAGAGATTTGCTTGACTTATGAGAAAGCAGTTCCAGCTCATACGTTTGGAGAGATCCAATGAGCTCTTGGATTTTAATCTCATCCAAATCTTTACTTTCCTCTATGACTGTGACTTTTGCTCGGAAGCTCTTCGGTAAAGACCTCAAGATTTTCTTACCACCTTAGCATCTTCAATCTTCTCACCAAGATTGAGCTTAACAATTACAATTTCATTGAGCTTCCCATAAAAGGAATCAAAGGACTCATCATCTCCCATCTTAAGCTCTTCAAATTTGGTAGTAAGCATTTGAAGCCTTGTATCCTTCACTTTCTTTGTTCATTCATAGGTGGTCTCCAATATCTCCTAAGCTTCCTTGGCTACTGTTATGTAAGAAATCCTAAGAAACTCATCTGGAGAAACACCACAAAAGACTGTATTCAAAACTTTACTATTAGCGTTAGCTGCCGTAAGAGCTACTTTATCCTAAGTGGATTTAGCAGCCTCCGGCCTAGTCCATTCTACTTTTACCACATCCCAAATAGTATCATCAATTGAACAAAAGAATGTGCTCATTTGGACTTTCCAAAAGGCATAATTCCTACCATCAAAATATGGTGGAACATTTAAAGATTGAGATCGATCCATCTCAAACGGGGTCAAGAATCACACTCAGCTAGTTAAACCACAGCAAGTGTACCCGTTCTAATACCAATTGAAAGCTTGAAAATGTGCTAAAAACACAAGAATTGTTTAGACCCTCAATTAAAAGTTACGACTCGATTGATTTTACACTAACTTAATACTAAGTGCGGAATAGTATAAAAGCGAGCAGATAAACAAACAAGCTACTCTAATCCATAATCAAAGCAACACAACAGTAAAATGGAGTGCAAAAGAGTAGGGAAGAAAGACGCAAACACAAGATAACGCACCGATGTATTATTGAAAAGGAAATCAAAGAACTTGGCGAAAAATCTCTCCGTTACCCTCTAAGTGGAAATTGATCCACTAGACAATCAGTTGGGATACATGAGTGAGCAAGAGACCCTCCAAGCCTAATCTACTCAATGTACCTAAGCCCTCTTAGCTCCTGCTCCAACAAGGCTCTTCGGAACCATGTCTTGTCTAGTTTTCCAGACCTAGCAATAAGCTCCATCTTGCATCTGCCATCCTTGGCTTCTTCCAATACTTCCCAGCAATACTAAAACTTCACTTAAAACTCTGAAAGGGCGTGGTAAGTGTTTAGGCTATCAACTTCTCAATGATATGGAAATGGATAGGTAAGAGTTGAGGAAATTCTACAAGCAAATGTGTAAAGGATTGTGGGTATAACAATCCCTAACTCTCAAGGTGTTTGGCAAGAATTTTCTTCCAGAAGCTCTCTTCAACATTTGTGGGTATAAATAGTATAGGCACAGAAAGTGTGTATCATAATGGACAAGCTAACAAAACAAAATATCTCGTTGGTGTCTCGTGGGAAGGCCTTACCCACGAGATACTCGTGAGACACAACTGTCTCCATCTTAACCTGACTCTTCGCATTCCAACATGTGCAGGGCACATGAGTCACTTCACGGGATGCTTAGTCGCGAGCTACCTGCGAAAACTCTTCAGTCTTCAATTGCTTGAGTCTTCACATTCTCTCTCTCTCTCTATCACACAACCCTTACAATCAAATCCTACAATAAATACAGGGTACAAAGGATTGAATAAAATTACAATCAAATTTGGTACGGAATAAAAGCCAACAAAAACACATAGTTGTAAATAACAACTTTACATCCGAAACAATTATCTTCATTATATAACAATATTATTAGTCCACAGTAAAGATTATCCAATGTAAAAGGAATTTAGAGCAATATAAGTACTATGTCTAAAATTTTCATCTTTTACTTCATTCATTATTTCTTCTTCTTCTTTTTTTTTAATTTTATTTTTTTGCACTTTATGTACGAAAAAGAAGTAACTTCTGCCTGAAACCCATCAAAGTGAAAATTTATTAGAGAAAAAAGAAAATCAAGCTTGAAATTCAAAGCAAAAATTTTGGATTTTGGTAAAGAGGAATGAAATAATTGCCACAGCAAATTTGTTCTCCTTTGCAAGTCGGAGCTATTGACCGATCAGTGAAGGAAAAAAAAAATCTAATGAAAGAATTGTGGTACAAAGGGGAAGAGAAACATGGAGAAAAGAGAGAAGAGAAACAATTAGAGAGAGAGAGATCTATGGGAAGAGGAGAGACCAGAGTTAGTGACAGTGAGGGCGTGAGGAGACAAAAAGCAAAGGAAAGAGAGAAAAAGTGAGAAAACCTGCCATGAGGGAGAGAAGGGGCCAAAAAATTATGTTTCCCATAGCTTTAGACGAAGAAAATATTTATAGGAGATGCAACGCGTGAAAAAGAGACCCTTTTCCAAAAAAAAAAAAAAAAAAAATTGGAAAACAAACTATAGAAAATAAGCCTTATTTTTATTTGGGTTTTTCGTTGACCAAAGATAGCTTTCCATTAACTAGGTTTTTTTTTTTTTTTTTTTTTTTTTTTTTGCGCTACCAAACACTAGAAAATGTGGAAAACTATCTTTACAAAAGGTTTTTCAGCGAAACAAACAGAGAATAAAAGTGAGCTTGTTTGTATTTTTAAAAATGAGGAGGAAGGAAAAAATATTTATAGATTTTCATTTATATTAGGGGGGAAGGGGAAAAAGAAGAAGAAGAAGATATTAGATAAGTCAGTTATATATCTTTCATTTTTAGTCTATTTCTCTCACCAACACAATCATTTGGATTTTTAGAAGATGCATGCAGCTTTATATTTGTGAGAGATCGTGCCCCTGCCCCCCTGTTTTGGGATGTTGGCTGAACTCACGTGAATGGGTGGAGTCATGTTATTGCCTCTCAAAATAGAGGTTCGACTAGTTATATTTTCCCCTTTAGATTAAGGGTTTTACAATGTAGTTACCAATTATTTAATTACTGGGATAAATAAGAAAATCAAAATTGAAAAATTCTTCATTTCATTAATTTTCAATTGAATTTACATTGATCATAGGAAAATTACATGGCTTTGGTCCTAGATACAATTTAAAATAAATAACATAGCTTTGTTTCCTAGTTACAATTTAAAATTTGGAAATTACAAGGATAAACATTGGTCTATCAACCCTTGATCTAAATTCGAAGACTATTTTACAAGATAGGAAGGTGTTAGGCACCCATTTTGCCCAATAAAACCGGTCTTCTAGACTATGGTGGCCAACATTTATATCACATCATCTAATATGTTATCCATCAATTTGCATGTTAAATTTAAAGTGTGTGCATGTGATAAACCCTAATTCAATTTATTAAGAATTTCATTTGAATTGAAAAATAAATTCTAGTGAATGTGTGTGGATAGTGATATCCTAGATTCAAGAATTTAAAGAATTATTAAACAAACATATTTTTCATGTTTTTGATGTGGATCTAAGATTGAAACTAGTGTTATACATGAACATGTGATGAACAACCAAGAACATGTGAAGAACATATAAGAACAATAAAGAACATTCAAACATATTCAAAGGAATTTAAATGATTATTATCATGCTTTAATCTTAAACTCTCATCATGGCAATATAAAAAAAATAAATAAATAAAAATAAAAACAATTTGGGAAAGAAATTATACCTTCATGCAAGATTCATATGGTGGAGGAGGAGACTCTTGAGGGAGGTCCTAAGGATGGAGGAAAAGAAGAGTTATGAAAGGAAGAGTGAGTCTTACTCAATACCTTGAGTCTTACGAAGACCAAGATATGACAAGACTACTCAACTTCTTAGAACTCAAGAGAGGAGAAGAAAAGGGGTTTTTTGTGTCTTGAAATGAAAGAGAGGGAGGGTTTATATAGTAGTAGTGGAGGAAATATGAATGGAATGCCATTTAATGAGGGTTGACAAAGAATCATGAACTTAGACCTCATTTTAGTCTTAGGAAAAATCTGGTACATTAAATGGAGAGATTGGTGGGAGTGAGAAGCAAACCAAAATTCGGTTTTCCCGTAACTGCTGTAACAGCATGTAAAGCTAATTTCAAAAAAATCATATCTGACTCAATTCTAATTAGAATTGTCTCGTTCTTGTGCGTCATCTAGTTTTTGGAAATATTAACCTCATTCACAGATTCAAAATATTCTGAGAGATATCGATGAAATTGTGAGCAGATGTCATTTGTTAGAAAATGGTTTCAGCACAATTAACATTAATAGGTCCCAAATTAGCTCCCAATTGACATTAAATGGCTTCAATCACTCCCATTTTAGACTTAATTGGTTCCAAATTTACTCTAACTAAAAGTTAATTATACAAATTACCCATTGAATAATTAATGTTTAACTATCTAATTAATTAGATATACACAACCTTATCATAAAATGTAGTCTTAACTAATCAAATTATAATACATCATTGATCTCAAATTAATTACACTTATAACCAATTGAAATCAATTGTTTATAATCACATATAGTCGAACTCAATTTGTGATAGTGCATCTCAGCCATTAAAACTTGATTTGATGATAACTTTCAATCTGGTGGTTCAATTAGGGCTTATGACAATCAATTTGATCGTTACAACATCAAGATCATTTTGGTAAAATGAGATTCAGGATCTAATGACCAAATTAAGATGCATATTTCCAAGACAAAATTACCCTTTTACCCTCCAGTTGAGGTTAAATGCAAGTTGCAAAATAAGGTATCAACAATATTTTTCTTCAATATTTGAGGATGGTTAATATAAATAGTCAAGATTGGAGATTACCTACCAAATGTCGAAGAATGTAAATTTAATTTTGTTATCTTGCCTTCAGGACTTCATCATTATCATCAATCAACACAAAATCATAGAAAAATTTACTGCAAAGTATTCTAGTAATCCCTATATTTCAAATAGGGAAAACCATGTTATGGTACCAAGGTTTATCACTGTACCATAATAAAGCTAATTAAAATACAATCATAATATTTGGGGAAAGAAAGAAAACATTGCATGGAATGTAGTCCAAAAGTTACAAATGATAAGAACCAAAAATTCCATGTGGTCTTAGTCTTAGTCTTACAAAATACATGTACTGTACAATGTACACACAAACTTTGGCAAGAAATTCATTTCCAACAACAAAATAAAAAATTGAGGCCAATGACAATGTATCCAAATCAGAGTAGTGGTTCCAGCTTTTCTACTTATTCTAACAAAAATCACGTATTTTTTTAGGATTACATATTTGTTGAAAGGATGAATAACAAATAATCCTCACATTTTCCTGACGAATGTTATCAAACATGATATACAACGTACATTCAGCTGAATTAAGTAGTCAATTCAAAACCTTCTCCACTAATA
The DNA here is from genome assembly GCA_030445155.1 of Quercus variabilis. Lineage (NCBI taxonomy): Eukaryota > Viridiplantae > Streptophyta > Magnoliopsida > Fagales > Fagaceae > Quercus > Quercus variabilis. Next base: position 33,725,565 of record CP129452.1, on the reverse strand, counting down.
GATGCTTTCATGCAAGAACGAAGTATTATTCTTGAAATAGTAATATCAATTCCTTTCCAACAACCAAAAAAAAAAAGAGTATCGCCAACATTAAACATGTTGATATTACAAATTAACTTCTAGATAATTTCATAACTCTAATAACTAAAAATCATTATCATGCAGCCATGATATATGGGTTTAAAAGCATCCTATCAATCATTCAAACACATTGCTTTATCAAATAGCAGAAAAAAAAAATTATAAAATTTAAGCAATAATAGATCTTGATGATCCTAAGAAACCATCTTGATAAAATATGTCAAAGTATTTTTCTGGAATTGGAGGAAGGAGAAAAACATTGAAAGCAATAAAATAATGTTCTATATTATTCTCTTGGGCAATGAGCATTTGTTACCCACATAAATCTGGTGGATTTCTTATTTAGAGGAATTTTAATAATGGCAAGATTGAAGCTACGTCAAACAGGTCTTGTAACTTTGCCAAGTCCTACTCTCCTCTCATTGCATCAATTAGCTAACTAATCTAGAGTTTCTAGGATAACTTCGTCGTAATGTTCTTATAATCATAATCATATATTGATAAATGGATGATTTAGATTTTTCTACATTATTAATAACTTAAATAGATGCTTAATAATCAAAGAATCGACTACTCACAGCTTTAGTTGAAATGTCATAGTGGGAAGAATATTGATAAATGTTATATAACTCTCAAACAACTATACTAACCAACCCCCAACCTTTAAAAAAAAAAAAAAAAAAAATCCCACAGAATCCAAAATAGGGACAGCCCCAACATAACATTCCATAGGCTATCATATAAGACAACCCAAAGATTATAATAATTTATAAAAAGGGAAAACCAATGTAAATGAAGACGACAATAACACTATATATCAAACCATAGCCTATTGTAATTTCTTGTAGCTAAATTCTTTTAAACAAAGAACAAAAGGCATATTACAAATGAGTTTGAGAACAAACACATGAGCATTCCAAACTTGTTCAAGAAATACCACAAATGAATTGGCAAAGAAAAATCAAAGAACAAACACCTGAGCATTCTATCAAACACATGTTCAGCTATCTCAAACAACTATACTAACCAACCCCAACCTTCAAAAAAAATTCTCAAGGAATCCAAAACAGCGGTAGCCCCAACATAACATTCCATAGGCTATCATATAAGAAGACCAAGAGATTATAATAATTTATAAAAAGGGAAAACCAATGTAAATTAAGACGACAATCACACTATATATCAAACCAAAACAAACCCAGAATTGAAATCAAATAGAATGTAAAGTTGTAATTTACAACTATGTCTTTTGTTGGCTTTAATTCCGTGCCAAATTTTATTGTAATTTTATTCAATCTTTTATACCCTGTATTTATTGTGGAATTTAATTGTAAGGGTTGTGTGATAGAGAAAGTGTGTGAAGACTCAAGCAATTGAAGCCAAAAGAGTTTTCACGGGTAGCTCGCGACTACGAATCCCGCGAAATGGTGCATGTGCCCTACACATGACTGGAATGCGAAAAGTCAGGATAGATGGCAACAACTATGTTTTGCGAGTAGCTTGTGGGTAAGGCATTCTCATAAGACACTCGCGAAACATTTTGTTTTGCTAAACTGTGTTATCTAATACGCACTTTCTATACCCATACTATATATACCCACATTACCCATAAATGTTGAGGAGTGCTTCTGAGAGAAAACCCTAGCCACCAACCTTGAAGAGTTAGAGATTGTTATACCCACATATCTCTACACATTTGCTTATGGATTTTCCTCAACTCCTACCTCTCCATTTCCATACCATTGAGAGGTTGATAGCCCAAACACTTACCACATCCTATCAGAGCGTACAGTGAGATTTTGGTACTACTGGGAAGCATTGGAAGAAGCCAAGGATGGCAGATGCAACATGGAGCTTGTTACGGGATTCGAAGAGCTAGACAAGACACGGTTCCGAGTAGCCTTGTTGGAGTAAGAGCTTAGAGGGCTTAGGTACATCGAGTAGATTAGGCTTGGAGGGTCTCTTACTAACTCATATATCCCAACTGATTGTTTAGTTGATCAATTACCGCTTGGAGGGCGGTGGAGAGGTTTTATGCCGAGGACTTCGGTATCCTCTTCGATAACACATCGTTGTGTTGTCTTTGTGTTTGCACCCTTCTTTCCTACTCTTTTTGCTTTCATTTTATAGCTGTGTTATTATGAATATGGATTAGAGTAGCTTGTTTGGTTATCCGCTCGCATTTACTCTATTCCGCACTTAGTATAAGTTAGAGTAAAATCAATCAAGCGTAATTTTAATTTGGGAGTCTAAATTGCCCTTGTGTTTTCACACATTTTAGAGCTTTCATAGAAGAATCCCAAGAAACCAAAAATCCAATAAAAATTGCATAACCAAAAAAAGGGAAAAAGAAAATCCAAACCAATGTAAAATGAAGATGAGGAAAACACTATATATCAATTAAAACAAACCCAGAATTAAAACCAAATAGAAGAATCCCAAGAAACCAAAAATCCAATAAAAATTGCATGCAAAAAAAGTGGAAAAAGAAAATCTAATATCAAAAATTTCATGATTCTTCTTTGCCACAAATTTGACAACAGAGGAAGAAGAAGAAGAAGAAGAAGAAGAAGAAGAAGAAAATGTGGAAATCATAAAAAAATAAAAATAAATAAAAATAAAAACTTAAATCCAGAGCAATCCATAGCCACAAACTAACAAAATTCCATAAACAATTGAAGCGGATAGAGAGAGCAATATATAGAAATTAAGGAGAGTAAAAAACATGTTTTAATTAACTCAAAATAATTTGCCAACATAGAATATGATGGGCTAGATTGAGCGATGATGCAAATGTAAAGAGAATTTGATGCAATGGCGATGATCCTTAGTGGCAGCGGTAGCGAGAGGATCTAGGTTTTGGGGTGCCAGCATATATTAGAAAATAGAGAGGTTGTGGGGTTTAGCACTTTGACTTTGACGTGAAGGCTGAAGAGGGATTTGTATACGTGTATTGGGGTTCTAAATTGATAAATACTAGTATAATAATAAAACGTTAAAAGGAATTTTAAAAGAAAAAGAAAAAAAGAAAAAGAAAGGTGATGTGAAGACGGGGGGGTTGTCTTCTTGTATTGGGGTTCTAAATTGATAAATTCTAATATAATAAAATGTTAAAAAAAATTTTAAAAAAGAGAGGTGACATGGAAAATTGTGGACCTAGTAAAGGCTTCAGTTTTATATATATAGACTAGCCTTTGAGCATATGCATGAGGCTTTTCTATTTTTTTGGTAAATGTTAATAATTTGAATTCATTATAATTTTTTTTTTAAACAGAATCATTTCATTCAATTAATCAGAAAAATTAGCATCTTGATACAAAGCTTCCCCAACTATTGGAAGTAAATCTTCCATCCAATACATATCATCAATAATATTTCTTGCAAATTGAGCTAACATATGAGCCACCCTATTTCCCCCTCTCCTAGTACATTCAATGCTCACCCATTACAAATTTCTAATCAAATGTTGAATATCACCTATCACATTCCCAAGCATTGACTGATCATCCCTCGAAGTTGAAATAGCTTTCATTGCAGAGTTATTATCCTCTTCAATGACTAACTCAGAGAAGCCAGCATCCACTATGAACTCGATGGCCTTTCTACATGCAAGCAATTCAACCTCCTTATTGCAGAACACCTTGGGTCCCTTAGCTACCATGGTTATCATAACCTCTCCTTTTTCATTTCGTATGACTGCTCCAAAACCTAATCTGTTTAGGCTCAAAAATAGAGCTACATCAAAGTTAAGCTTGAAGACCGAATGTGGAGGAGGCTACCAGGTATCTCAACTAGTCTGCATCTCTGGTTCAACTCCCATCTAATCTAATGCAGTCTGATACTCCTATAGATAATCCTTTGCATGATTGTTCAACCAACCTGGGTCATGAAACTTTTCTCCATGAACAAACTAGTTTCTTTGATTCCATATCAACCATGCTTGGACTAACACTACCTCCAATTCCTGTGACTCTACCAGATCTAGCAAATACTCCATTAATTGAAGCGCATCAATCATACTTGAAACCCCTTTCTGCAAAATTTTCAAGCCTCTAGCCTAAACTGAGCCGCATCACATTCCTATAATACATGGATAGCTAACTCCAGGAACCTCATGCATATTGGACACACAACATCATCAATAATTCTTCTCTCTGTCAAATTCAGCTTTGTTGGCAAAATATCATTGCAAGCTCTCCAACCAAATGCTATAATTTTATTTGGAATTCGAAGCTTCCAAAGTGCAGTCCAAATTCTCTTCCCAACAAATCCCCTTGAACTCTCGACCACAATTCCTTCTCTCAATACTTCCTTTGCTACCTTGTATGCTGACTTAATAATAAACAGCCCCTTCTTATGATGCAACCAGATTAAGATCTTCCACACATCTTCAGCTTAGCTGGATTCTACAAATAGCTTCAGCATCCTCTTTCTGAAACATGTCCATAATAAATTCAGACCTTCATGCATGCAATTCTTGATCAATCAACTCAGCAATAATCACCTCTCTAACTTCATCCTAAACTAAAAGCATAGTTGCACTTGTTGGATAATTCAGTATCTATTTATCCCCTATAACCCGAATTGAATGGCCACTCCCAACTCTCCAAAAACACCCAGACTTCAAAATAGGTAAAGCTGCCACAATGCTCTTCCACACAAAGGAACAATTTGGGGACTCCTTGGCATCAAATAAATGATATCTTGGAAAAATATCTTGCTTTAAGGCATTGATACACTAAAGAATTATTGTCATGCAGCAACCTCCACCCTTATTTAGCTAACATAGCTAAATTAAATTCCCTTAGATCCCTAAAACTCATTCCTTCATCCTTTAGAGTGTCAACTTTTACCACCTTTGCCAATGAATTTTCAGTTTATTCCCCACTTGACCCCACCAAAATTTGGCACACATTGCATCTAGTTCATCACAAAGTTTCATAGGGAGTTAAAATACACTCATGGTGTAAGTAGGAATAGACTGAGCAACCAATTTAATAAGTATTTTCTTACAAGCCTTAGACAACATCTTGCCTTTCCAACCTTGCATTTTTTTTTTTCCCATATTTTGTCCTTCAAGTATGAAAATGTGTGATATTTATTTCTCCTTATTAACATTGGCAGCCCAAATATGAGTCAAATCGCTTTACCTCTTAAACCCCCAAAATCCTCAAAATATCTTGTTTCTAACTAGCTGAAGTATTACCGCTAAAAAAGACCACAGACTTCTCCAAATTTATGCTCCATCCCGAAGCATTGGCATAGGTCTGAAGAACCTCGGAAACTACCTCCACCTCATTTTGTGTTGCCCTGCAAAACAAAAGGGAATCATCTACAAACAATAGGATAGAGACTTTTGGTGCCCCTCTACAAATAGAAGCTCCATGAATTTTTGCATCATTCTCTACTTTTGCCAACAAAGATGTAAATCCCTCTGTACACAAATAAAAAAAAATATGGTGAAAGAGGGTCTCCTTGACAGATTTCTCTAGACGGAAGCACATTCCCATAAGGTTTTCCATTGAGTAGCACAGAGAATGAAGGTGTGGTGACACAAGTCATCACTCTATCAATCCACTTTTCTGGAAAACCCAACTTTTGCATTATGCCTTATAAAAACAGTCATTCCACCCGATCATAAGCCTTGCTGACATCTAACTTTAAAGCCAAAGACCCTGTCTTGCCTTTCTTCCTAGCGTGCATAGTATGCAGAGTCTCATATGCAACTATAACATTATCTATAATAAAACAACCTAGCACAAATGCACTCTGGGTGGGGGATATAATATCAAGAAGCACTTGTTTCAGCATATTTGCAAGGACTTCGGAAATAGTCTTATAAATGACAGTACAAAGGCTAATTGGTCTAAATTCAAACATTTTCTCTGGATTCTTCACTTTAGGAATGAGCACAATATTTGTATGATTTAAAGCAGGCAACATAACTCCATCATTCAAAGATTCTAACATAGCATTCACAACATCATCACCCACAACATACCAGAATTTTTGACAAAATAAAGCATTCATACCATCAAGTCCAAGTGCCTTTGTTGGTCCCATCTGGAATACAACTACTTTGATTTCATTAGCAGTAAAGTCTCTGGACAACATATCTTGCATATTTGGTGTTACTTTGGCCAAAACTGTACTTAAGCACTCCTCCATTTGATTACATGAACCTACACAAAATAGATTATCCAAATAATCAACTGCTACCTTGGCAATATCCTCCACCTCTTCCACCTAATGCTCCTGTGAATTCTCAATACCCTTTTTATGATTTTGTCTTTGCCTTTGTGATGTTTTTTAATGGAAAATTTTAGTATTTCTATCCCCATGTTTCAACTAAGCAACCCTAAACCGTTGTTCCTAGTAAATCTCCTATTTTAACAAAAGATCATCCAATTTTTTACTAACCTCCAAAAACTCGACCTTCCTCTCATCCGTAGTGTTAGCTCTATTTATTCAATCAAGCTAGTTTTGTAGGGATTTAATCTCCTCCTCCTCAAGCTTTGTCCTTATGGCTCCTTACGCCTTCAAATATTCCCCACAAGCAATGATTTTCGCCTGCACAGCTGCTAAACCCGGCTCCCTACTGCCTGCCGAGCTCTAAGCTTGTTGAATGTGTACCTCACAATCATCACATAATAGCCAACTCTCCTCAAACTTGAAACCCCGATCAGTTCTACGATGTTTCTATCTAAACTTTTGAACCTGGATAGCAATAGGAATATGATTCAAAGCATGAGGAAGAAGATGCATAATGGTACTAACTTGAAAATTTTCTATCCACCCCTTCATTGCAATAGCTCTATCAAGTCTCAACTTGGTATTTGCATCTCCAAGTCTCTTATTAGTCCAAGTATATGGGTAGCCTTTGTATCCTAAATCTTCCAACTAACAATTCTCCAAAGCCTCCCTAAATGCATTAATTTGAGCAATATGTGGCTGCCTTGTGCTTTGCTTTTCCGAGGAATTGAGAATAGCATTAAAGTCTCCAAAACATAACCATGGACCCTCCACATAAGTCTTCAAATGTTCCAAAAGCTTCCAAATTTTTGTTGTGCCTCTAGCCATCTGAAGAAACCTATCATAAACCATACAAAGCCATCTTCTTCTGTTACCTTTGCTAAAATATGATTTGTAATGTAGTTTACTGCTTCCAAATTTATATCATTCCTCCATAAGAAAGCTAACCCTCCACCTGAGTCTTGATGTTTAACAAATTATTTTATTCTAAAAAGGTAGATTACCATAAAGATTATTAAAACCTTCCATATCCAAACATGTCTCCATGAGAAAACACACAGTGGGAACTTGTTCTCTCACTAATTTGCGAAGGCTACGTCCTGTCCAAAGGTTCCCAAGCCCTTAACAGTTCTAGCTTAGGATCCTCATTGCCCCAAGCAAGGGTGGCTCTCAACCCCCGCCGATATAACATTATTAAAATCACCTCCAATCCCCACCTTCCCATGCTTTGCCTCCCCAATGTCATTATCCTCAACCTACCCTTCCTCCAAATCAGAATTAGTGTTTCTTTTCCCACGAGTTGGCAACCTCAAGGCCTTTGATAACCCTCCAAGCCCAAAATCCATTCGGTTAATCGTGGTCCAAGTAGATTTGGGCTTTAAATTGATAAACCCAACCTTGCCCACTTCTTGATCCAAGCTACTATAGTCTGACCCCATCACCCCTTCAATAAACTTACCCTTTGCCCCCTATTTAATTTCAATTCAGCTGGCCGCAGGATTATCTCTCTCATCTGCTCCAAATCATCTTCCTAAGAATCCGGACCTGTTGCCATAATTGTACGATTCTCTCCCTGTATTTAAGTTTTTCCTTCCCAGTCATCATGATCACCTTCCTGAAATATAGGCATATCCCCTAAATTCTTGAGAAAAACTTCAATCGACTTACTAGGGTTTTTACATCTTATCCCCGCCGCCGTTGCTTCCTCCTACATTGAACTATTATTCTGAGATTCCCCTAACGTTTGCTCCCTCTCGGCACCAGCACTAGCACCTGTGTTTCTTGATGGAAAGGAACGTGGTTGCCCTCCCAATGCTCTTAAAGAATCCCATACTGGTGCTCAACTTCGCCTCCATTCTGAATAATAACAAAATGTGATGCACAGTGCTTCACGTCATAACCTAACAGACCGCAGTAATGGCAAAACATAGGTAATCGTTCATACTTAAATGACACCCAAGAACGAACTCCAACCGAACCAACAATAAAACCACCTCTCAGCAGGGGCTTCACAATTGGCATTGCAACTTTGACTCGCATGAAAAAATTAAGATCATCCTGCCTTCATTTCCATTCCATTTCTTCAACAATACCAATTTGATTACCAACTTCCTTTGCTACTTGAGGGGAAACCATATCAAACGGTGCACCCCAAATTTGAACCCAGAGAGAAGCATGCTCCAATTTTATATTCCCCACGGTCATCCCTATCTACCACCTTTGAAGCAACAACAACTGATTATCGAAAGACCAAAGACCATCTTGTAGAATTCGAACCATATCAAACTTCGATTGAAACTTAAATTTGAAAAGATTCGGACCCACCTTAATAATCTGCATACTATTTTCCAATCCCCATGCCCTTTTCAGATTATTCTTTGCTGCTCTTTTGTTAAAGGGTTTACATGTTAAGAATTTCCCAGTAAGACCCAAACTACAACTCTCCAGAGCCTCCAATCCGCCTTCATCAAAGATGGGAATAACCTCCTCTTCATCAGATGTTAACTTCATATTTCCAAGCCCAGCAACAACTTCATTTGCCATAACGTAGAGATCAAGAAAAATAAAGAAAGGAAAAGAAAATACCCTTACACCTAAGCCAAGGGAGGAAAATACTTGATTATTACATTTTTCAATCACAAAACACTTAGGAGTTTGACGAGTGTTATGCGTTTGTGGTGAAACATAAGAGGGGAGTTTAAATTTGTACGTGGGTAAAAGAGTGATGTGATGAGTGTTATGCGTTTGTGGTGAAATATAAGATGGGAGTTTAAACTTGTACATGGGTGAAGGAGTGGATGAATTTTCAGTAGAGTATTTTTTTTATTGTTCAAAAGATAATTGTATGGATTGAGATAAGAATTGTGGTAACATTTACTTTTTTTTTTTTTATAAAGGTAACTGAAGTATTTGAATTCAAATAGATAACAAATACAAATAGGAATTAAATATTTAAATACAAATAGATGGTGAGAATAATGGGTTTTTTTTTTTTTTCCTTTGATGCGTGAAGGTTTTGTGTGTGTGTGTGTGTGTGAGAGAGAGAGAGAGAGAGAGAGAGAGAGAGAGAGTATTATTCCTTTAACATCTTTTTTGGAAGAAGTAATTTTTTTTTTTTTTTTATAAAGATAATTGAAGTATTTGAATTCAAACAGATAACAAATACAAATAGGAGTCAGACATTTAAATACCCAAAAAAAAATACTAATAAACAAAAAAATTTAAGCAATCCCACATCTAGTTAAACATCCCCATGTTTATTCAAAAACAATTTTAATTTTTTTTTTTTAACTTTTTTTTTTTTTTTAAATAATTGCTTTGAAGAAGTGGGTTAGTAGGAGAGTGATCCTAGTTTGTAGGAAATGTTTTAGGTGAGAGTTAGAGATATATTTTTACAAAGTTATCCTCAAGTTTTGCCCCTATTTAAACATAGGTCGGGGTATTTTTGAACAAAAAAGATCCGGTCCAAACAGGAGAAGCCCCTTAAATAATAATATAGATATACATTCCCATTTTGGACCACAAACTGTCAATCCAAATTCGAATGGCTAGAAACTAGAAAGAGCCTCTCTTTTTTCTTTTCTTTTTTTTCTTTTTCGTTTTCTCCTATAATCCTATGAAAAGCTAGGTAACAAATGACCTGCCATGACCAAGCCCATTCCTACCAGGTTTTTTTTTTTTTTTTTTTTTTTTTTTTGGGATGACTATTGCCAATTGCATTGTCCAAGAGAGAAAAACTCTGATCCTCATTCCCTGTAGTTTCTTGTTGGCTGAAGAAACTAATTCCTGCGAAACCATCCAAGAAAATTAAAATTAAAATTAAAACATAAAATAACTACGGATGTTTCTGATAACGTCTATCTAAAACGTGTGTGATGTCCAAAAGCTCACTTTCTAGCCACATCCTAGGCAACATAGTATTAGTATATTCAGAATAATATCATTCATTTTCCACAACCTTTGCGCCATGCTTTTAAACAATTAATGGTGCATTCTTTACGCACAATAACAAACAAATTATACAAAGGCCAAAGATGTAGTGACAAATTAAACAAATATTTGTACAAATCTGCAATGTGCCATGCCATTTAATGGTGCCTTCTTTTCTTACTCAACAATGTAGAGGTGCTTAAAAGACTAAGCAGGCAAAAAATTCTGTTAACTCAGTTTGATTGGTCCAGTTTCTACATGGCCTCCCTACAAAAGAAATTAAAGAACATCTGCTCACAAGTCACAACAAATGATCTACCTCCTTCCTATGTGTCGCAATGCATCCTGAATTTTATTCTGCAATGCAAATTATAATACTCCGAGATATGAGAGAGAAAAGGCATAAAAAGAACACTTCTCGCACCTTAAATGTCATTGGTATTTCAAACTTGACAATTGAATACTTTCATCCAACTTTACATGCAACATTGATCATACCTTTGTACTGGGCAATAATGAATAAGAAAACAAATCAATTGGGACGGTCATTTTCCTCAATCTTTGCACCACGCTTTTTCGCCTCAATGCACTCATCCTGCTCACATGAATGCCTGAACTTTTAACCTTCGCAGTCATTGCCCTTTTCCTCTCCAACCCAGCAGAAGCACCACATCTAAAGGTAGTTTTGTTATTGACAGCTGGAACTCTTTCAACTCTTTCTTTTCTCTTATTGTGAGGTAAACTTTGAGCTGATTGGTAGGCACCACAAAGGCGGCCAAAATAGTACGGAGGATCAACATAGCACGATGATGAAGAGACGGAGCCTTTCATGTTGGTTGGCTGGACAAGTTTTACAAAATCCTCTATCTCTGCAAAGCATGAGTGATCTGAGTATGGAACAGAATATATGTACTTATGAAACTTTTCCACAGAACCTAAATTTCCATTTGGCTTTTCAGTATGGTTCCCACCATTTCCACTTCATTTGCTTCTGTTGTGACAAGAAGTTATAAGGGAACCGAAAAGTTTGCCACCTTTTTCAAGAGGTCTCACCACCCATGGAAGACCAGATGGCATGATACCTGTAGTTGGGTGCGTTGTGTTCAGTCCTTCTAAAGTTTCAACGCTAAAACTGTAACGAGGAACAGCTCGCACTTTTGTAAGAGTAGTCTTGGTTGTGATGTCATGGAACCCAAGAAGGTGCATAGTTTGCAAGCGTCCTGGCCACACCCAAATCTTTAATAAAGAAAACAACAAAGCTGGGTGAACAAATGAACAGGTAACAAATAAGAACAAAACAATTAGATAAAAAGTGTCAAATATATGCATTTAACTACTTAATTTGATGTAGAGGGAAAGAAGTACTAAGAATATCAGTGTACTTTCAGACTTTTTAGTCACATGATAATCGACAGTGTAAGTTCTCCAGATAATTCACAGTATTTTGTTATTTTTTAATGTAGAATAAACAGCACATGCTCTCCTGGAGCAACAGGGGCATAGGAAGTCACAATGCAAGATCCAAGGGCCTGTAGGGGTCATCGGGGTAACAGTGTCGGAACTGCATTAAATTTAGCAGGTTGAAGGGTAACAGTGTTCTAATCTAGATTCATAATACGATGAATGTCACCAAAATTTAGGTAAATTCCTTCATTAAGGCCCCGAAAATAATGTTTTTGCTATAAATAGTAATATTTGTTTTTCCTTAATAACTTTTACTTTAAAAGTCAGAATAAGGTCCCGTCTATTTTGGAACGACCCTTAAGGTCAGTAGTTTATGATTCTGCATTTAACTCAATTTTGTCATTTTTGGTAAATTTCAGTATTTTGTCACCTAATCGCGTAATTAGTGCAAATTAGGATTTTTAGACGTTTATCTCAGTATTTATATGTTTTGTAGCCATCAGAAGGCAAATGAGACTATTATCAATAAACACAGACGTTTTGTCAAATTTTCTTTTAGTGGATTCCAGTTTTATCTCCTCGTGGATTCGAGGTTTATTACTAGAAACAAATAGTTTAGTTCCTGTTACATCAAGAGAGGATTGTATGTGCTTTTCTTCAGGCTTTCGTGACATCAGTTGGTATCAGAGCTTTGACTTACCTTGGTCTGATGACTAACCGGCGAGACAGTGACCACCACAACAATGACGGCAGTGACGGCGTCAACAACCTAGTCCTCACTAGGGCTGAGTTCCTTGATTTTCGTGATGAAAATCAATAATTTCGTGATTCAACTTAACAAACTTTGGACCGGATTCAAGAAGTGCTTGCCACCTTGCTTAACCGAAACCCTAATCGTGATGATGAAGAGCGACGTGATAACCAAGCACGTGGCCCTCCCCATCGTGGTCCAAACCGGAACAAGCAACTAGATTACAATGAAGAAGACAACAAAGATGAGGAGTATGCAAAGAGAGTCCTTGGAAATCATCGTGGTCCTGCGAGGGATAATGGCCAATATTATCAGGAGCAAAGGGACTATCGGATGAAAGTAAAGTTACCATCCTTTAATGGTAATGTCTTCATCGAAGAGTATCTGGATTGGGTCAGTGAGGTGGAAAAAATTTTCGATTATATGGGTACAGCAAATGACAAATAGGTGTGTTTAGTGGCCTATAAATTGAAGGGAGGAGCATCTGCCTGGTGAGATCGTGTTCAATCAAACCATACCTATGAACGAAAGCTTCTAATACGATCATGGAGGAGAATGAAAAAATTAATGTCAAATCGGTTCTTACCACCAGATTACTAGCAGGAGTTGTTTAGACAGTACCAAGATTACAGGCAGGGTACTCGGACAGTTAATGAGTACATGGAGAAGTTCGACAGGGTGGTGAATCGCAATGATTTAGAGGAGACTAAAGATCAATGGATATTCAGATTTGTACACAGGTTGAGAGTTTCCATCCGAGATCAGGTATCCTTACAACCCCTATATACTTTGAATAAGGCTATAACCCTATCCAAGAAAATAGAATATCAGCATCTCAGGGCAGGTTCGAAGTTTTCCAACCATAATTCGGAGTCCTCTAGTTCCACTGCCAACGAAGGTAAATAGCCCATGTTTACACCACGATCACAACCCATGGTTAAGGAGAATAGTGGTGTCAACCAATCCACAGTGGCAATAGCAGGTTCCACAGCCCAGCTGATAGCAAATGCCAACCTTTATGCTAGGCCAACTAGGAACAAGTGCTATAGGTGTGGAGAACCAAGACATCGATCTAGTACTTACCCTAAGCAAGTTGTCATAAATCTGGTGGTGGCAGAAAAAGGTGAGGTAGAAGGTGAATAGGAGGGTGAAGAGGTCTATAATGATGCTAATCTGTATGCCTATGATCCCAATGAGGTCTAAGAGGACGAGGAAGGTGTGCCATTAGGGCGGTCTTTGGTGATTCAAAGGTTGTTGCTCACACCAAGGGTGGAATACGGTGATCAGCAAAATGAGATCTTTCGAGCACGATGCACCATCAGTAAGAGGGTCTGTGATTTGATCATTGACAGTGGCAGTGCAGAGAACATTGCATCGAAGAGTTTGGTTACCAAGCAAGGACTGAAAATAGAAAATCATCCCTCTCCGTACAAGATAGGTTGGATCAAGAAAGGTATGAAAACTCTTGTTACTCAACAATGTCATGTTACTTTTTCTATGGATAAATGTTATGTAGATGAAGTAGTTTCTGATGTTGTTGAAATGAATGCATGTCACTTAATACTGGGTAGACCTTGGCAGTATGATGTGGATGCTACTTATAGGTGTAAGGATAATGTGTGTGTGTGTTTTAAGAATGGCAGAAAAATTGTCCTTGGTCCTATTAAGGAAGACAGTATACCTAAAGCTTCTAAAGTGGAGGGGAAGCCAACACTTCTCATAGTGAACAATGAAGATGAGTTTGACAAGGAGTGTAAGGAGTTTAAATAGGTATATGCTATAGTAGTGACGAATGGTGAGCCAAAAAAGGTTACTAAGATTCCAGAGGCAATTCAACTATTGATCAAGGAGTTTGAAAAGCTTTTTCCAGAAGAGCTGCCTGTAGGTTTACCACCAATACATGACATCCAGCATTGCATTGATTTAGCTTGTGGAGCTAGTCTACCAAATCTGCCACATTATAGGATGAATCCTCAAGAGGGTCTGATTCTACAGGGGCAAGTGGATAAGCTTTTGAGCAAGGGGCAGATCAGAGAAAGTATGAGTCCATATGCAGTACCGACATTGTTAACACCAAAGAAGGATGGAAGCTGGCATTATGTTGAGTGGGTCCAAGTGCTACACCAAGATGGATCTCAAGAGTGGGTATCACCAGATTCGGATCTGACTTGGAGATGAGTGGAAGACAGCTTTTAAGACAAATGAAGGGTTGTATGAGTGGATGGGAATGCCTTTTGGATTGTCCAATGCTTCCAGCACTTTTATAAGACTTATGAATCAAGTATTGAAACCATTTATTGGAAAGTTTGTGGTTGTATATTTTGACAATATCCTAATTTACAGTAAGACAGAAGCAACCCACTATAATCATGTGCGAGAAGTATTGGCGGTGTTGCAGACCAATGAGTTGTATATCAACTTGAAGAAGTGCAGCTTCTTGACTGATAAGTTGCTGTTCTTAAGGTATGTGGTCAGTGCGGATGGGATTCATGTTGATGAGGATAAGGTTTATGCAGTCAAAGAATGGCAAACACCAAAGATAGTGAGTGATGTACGAAGCTTCCATGGGCTAGCAACCTTCTATCGAAGGTTTGTTCGAGATTTCAATAGCATAATAGCCCCTATCACTAAGTGTCTGAAGAAGGGGAAGTTCTCATAGGGAAAGGAGGCAGAATAAAGCTTTTACTTTATCAAGGAAAAGTTAAGCATAACCCCGGTTTTGGCATTGCCCAACTTCGATAAGGTGTTTCAGGTAGAGTGTGATGAATCTGTGGTCAAGATAGGTGCTATTCTTTCACAAGACAGCAAACTAGTAGCATTCTTCAATAGTTTGTGAAGCTTGAAGTAAATGGTCGGCCTATGAGTTAGAGTTCTTTGTTGTAGTGTGGACTCTTAAGCATTGGGAGCACTACCTGATTCAGAGGGAGTTTGTATTATATACGGATCATCAGGCATTAAAGCACATTAACAATCAAGTTAGCATTAACAGGATGCATGCTCGGTGGGTAGCTTATATACAGCGCTTCCATTTCACATTGAAGCACAAGTTTGGTGTGACTAATAAGGTTGCTAACGCACTCAGCAGGCGAGCATCTTTGGTTACCACCCTACGTACTGAAGTTCTAGGGTTTGATTGCCTTAAGAAGCTATACGAGAATGATGAGGATTTTGGTGATAATTGGGGTAAATGTCAACAAACTCATATTGCCGTTAATGGTATGTACATCCAGGATGGTTTCCTTTTTCGGGGTAACCAATTATGCATCCCTAAAAGTTCATTGAGGGAGCAGATTATTAGGGAGCTGCATAGTGGAGGTTTGGGTGGACATATAGGCAGAGATAATACCATATCACTGGTAGAAGAAAGGTATCATTGGCCATAACTCAAGAGAGATGTTGGCAATCATATGAGGAAGTGTCCAATCTGCCAAACTGCTAAGGGTCAATCTTAGAATACTAGTTTATACATGCCTTTGCTAGTTCCACAAGCACCATGGGAGGATCTATCTATAGACTTTATATTGGGTCTTCCTCAAACCCAACGAGGTATGGATTCTGTTTTTGTTGTGGTTGATAGGTACTCGAAGATGTCCCATTTCATAGCATGCAAGAAGACTTCAGATGCTACTTGAGTGGCCAATCTGTTCTTTAAAGAAGTTGTGCGTTTGCATGGAATGCCAAAGTCCATAACCTCTAACCAAGATACCAAGTTCATTTGTCACTTCTAGCGGACTTTGTGGAAGCGTTTTGACACTTCCTTGAATTACAACAGCACTAGTCATCCACAGACTGACGGCTAGACAGAAGTGGTTAATCGTACTTTGGGAAATCTGATCCGGTGTATCTTAGGCGAGAAGCCTAAGCTGTAGGATCTTGCATTGTCCCAAGCAGAGTTTGCAAACAATAGCTCAATTAGTAGAAGCACTGGTAAGTCTCCGCCATCGTCTATTGCATGCCCCCAAAACACGTTTTAAACTTGGTACCTTTACCTGAGCTTCCAGGAATGAGTCAATCAGCAAAGAATATGGCTGATCGTATTCAAGCCATGCAAGAGGAGGTGAGGCAGAAATTTGAAGTTACAAATGCCAAGTACAAAGAAGTTGCTGATAAAAAGAGGCGTGAGAAGATCTTCAATGTTGGGGATTTAGTGCTAGTCTATCTTAGAAAGAAGAGATTTCCTGTTGGTACCTAAACAAATTGAAGGACAAGAAGTATAGGCCATTTCAGATTACTAAGAAGATCAACAACAATGCTTATGTGGTTGCTCTTCCTCCAGACATTAGCATTTCTTCTACCTTCAATGTTGCTGACTTGTATGATTATAATCCTCTTGATGAACTAGCTAGTAGGAACTTAGGGTCGAGTTCTTTTCAAGTGGTGCAGGACTGATGTAGAACAGACAACACATGCCTTTCTGGAGCAGCAGGGGTACAAGAAGTCACAACGCAAGATCAAAGGGGGGTGCCAGTAGGGGCCATTAAGGTAACAGTGTCGGAATTGCATGAAATTTGGCAGATTGAAGGGAAATGGTGTTCTGATAACAGTGTTTTTTCTATTTATAGTAATTTTTTTTTCCTTAATAACTTTTAGTTTAAAAGTCAAAATAAGGTCTCATCTATTTTAGGATGACCCTTAAGGTCAGTAGTTTATGATTCTGCATTTAACTCAATTTTGCCATTTTTGGTAAATTTCAGTATTTTGTCACCAAATCACGCAATTAGTGCGAATTAGGGTTTTTAGATGTTTATATCAGTATTTATATGTTTTGTAGCTGTCAGAAGGCAAATGAGACTATTATCAATAAACACAGACGTTTTGTCAAATTTTCTTCTAGTGGATTCTAATTTTATCTCCTTGTGAATTCAGGAAAACTCCTTGTGGATTCGAAGTTCACTATTTGAAACTAATAGTTTAGTTTCTATTCAATCAAGAGAGTATCGTGTGTGCTTTTCTTCAGGTTTCCGTGACATCATTTTTTAAACAACCAAAAGGAAATAAATTTATGATCAAAGATTAGATCATTTGGTCTTCTTCCAGTGATTTCCAAAGTGGAAATCCAACTTAGCCACATATTGGCAATAGTATGTCATGTTCTTTTACAGAGACCATCATAATAATCCACAAATAAAAAAGATGGCTCTTCCTCTTACCTTTATTTTAAGTTCATGTGAAATGTGAAGCAAAAGGTCTTCTTTTCCCAGAGAGTCAATCCCAATAATTATGTCATGCTCAGGATGGGAGACAATGATATCAATAACCTGTAACCAGCCATCAAATAATTAGACTGTAAAACAAATTTCTTCTAGTACGATGATATGTTTCAGAGAAAAGTAGAATGATATTTTAAGGAATAGATCTCAATTATGTAAAAATCCTAAACTAGAGAGTACGAGTAATTTATTTTGTACAAGCAATTCACAGCTACTTGTGACCAAGATGTGTTAAAACCGAAGTGGTATTCAGAAGGTTTAACGAAGTAGAACTAGTTCTTCAGTTATAGGCCCCTATGAAATGCGTAAAACTATATCATACGATCTAAGCAAAACTAAAGAAATCCCAGAGAAATGCGCAAGTGCACCTGTTGAGCAACAATTGCTCGAGATGGAAAAGCGTATGATGGATTGCAGTATGTGTTATCCAAGTAAAGGATGTCGACTACATCATCCTTAAGAGCATTGAGGAGCATGGTCCTCCCAATCTCCGCCCTCTTACTAGTTGTTTCCCAACGGAAATCGCCAGTATAAAGCAAGCAGCCAAACTCCCCACGAAACAAGAACATAACTGCATCTATTTGAATAAAGAACTATCAAGCAATTTCTATGACGATGCAGTATAAATGAATAAGACCTCGCAATAGACAAATGAGGTTCAAAATTAGAACAAGGTCCATATTTCAAATATATTCTTAGTGGATCTTTTCACTATACAAATTAAAAGATTCAAGCACATCTTCCAGTAAAAAAAAAAAAAATGGTCTATAACAATATCGTCACGAGCATTGTTTAGTATTTGTTAGGTTCTAAGTACTTAGGAACTAATGTATTAAAACTCTAATTTGTATTATTGGCAAATCATGATCAAAACAGGTTGTTAGTCTTGCTCAAAGTATGTCTTTTATGTAAAGTTGGAATTGAGTTAACTGGAGAATGAGTGTGCAATTCTGACTGACTCAATCGATCGAAAATTAAACTCAATTAATTGAAAGTCGTGCAAATTGTTTTTTCTACAGAATTTCCAACTCAGCCCTAACCCTATATGACGTGTAGGGTTTTATGTTTTTTCCTAGGTTTAAAAGGAAAAACCTAGCCACATTTTAGATGTTGCTCTATGTACTGTGTGTGTGAATCTCTTATGAGATCTAAGAGGTGGTTGCTTTCACATATGCTTAGGATTATCAAAAAGAATATTTCATTGATAGCTTGATGATCTTTTAGTTACTGCACTAAAGAGTTTAGAGATATGCAAGTGGGAGTGCTTGTACTTGCTGGAAAATCTAAGAAAGATGGAGTTCATGGTCTCGGAGCTTACACATGGTCATGTCAGTAAGTTTTCTACTAGTGGGTAGCAATAGGATGTTAATGGTCTAAGTCGCTATTATAAAACATTGATTCTTTCATAGTAGATTCAGGTTTACCTTGAGAATAACTAAGTTAAATCCTCCCCAGGTTTTTTACCTATTTGGTTTTCCTGGGCCATCATATCTTTGTGTTCTATATATTTCGCACTTTACATTGATATGACTATATGATTATGTTAACCTAGATCTGGAATTCAAACTAAGTAATAACTTGGTTAATTAACTAGGTTAATCTAGTTGTGTTTTAAGGGGTCTAAAAACAAACAAGTGGTATCAGAGCGGGTAGCTCTCTTGTTGTAGATCTTTTGATCTCTGAGCTAATCCTTGACCCCTGTTGTCATGGAACATGGACACTCTCTAGTTATTCCTCCTCACTTTGATGGGACTAATTATGCTTATTGGAAAGTAAGGATGAAAGAATTCCTGAAATCTATTAATGAGAGAATCTGGAACTCCGTTGAGTACATATGGGAGAAGCCCACTACTCTTGTGTGTGGCAAACTTCTAAAAAAGAAACGGTTGCTTTCAATAGCAAAACTATGAATGTTGTTTTTAACGCTGTTTTTATGAAGGAATTTAAGAGAATCTCTAATGTTGAGATTGCTCAGACTACTTGGAATATCCTCCAAATCGTACATGAAGGCACAAAGGCTATCAAAATTAATAAGTTGCAATAATTAACATCTAGATTTGAGAGCATTAGGATGTCTGATCATGAATCCTTTGATCAATTTTATGCTAAACTTAATGATATTGTTAATTTTGCATACAACTTGAGTGAAATTTATGATCAACCTAAAATTGTTAGAAAGATCCTTAGATCTTTAACTAAAGACTTTAGACCCAAAGTGACTGTCATCACTGAGAGCAAGGATGTGGACTCCATCCTTGTTGATGAACTTGTAGAATCTCTTCAGTCTTATGAGTTGGACCTACCCAAAATTAGCAAATCCAAATCAATGACTCTTAAATTAGTTGATGATGTTGAGGTTGGTGTATTTGATGCTGCTACAAAGATTACTTACCTTACCAAGAGCTTTAGGAATTTCCTTAGAAATAGAAACAGAAGGACAAGAGGTAAGAACACAATTGAACCTAGAAATTTCAGGAATAATGTTCCCACTAAGGTTAGCAATACTGAGAAACTTAGAGAAAAAGTGGGTTAATCTTCTAATAATTCTATGGGTCCTCAATGTTTTGGATGTCAAGGGTATGGTCACATGAAATTTGAATGTCCTACATACTTGAGGTCTAAGGGTAAGGCTATGGCTATAACCTTTAGTGATAATGAAGTTTCCAATAATGAGTCTGGTTTTGACGAAGATGGAAACTTTATTACTTTCAGTGCTACTGCTGTAGTCAATGAAAGCGTGTCTGTTGAAGAGAACCCTTCTGATGGGGAACTCTTTGAGGATGTAGATCTTCAAGAAGCCTACAATAAACTTGTAGAGGTCACACCTCCTAGGAAGATTAGAGTTGATCTAAAAGAGTCTAAACCTAGGGAATCTACCCTTTTTAAGGACAAGGTACATGGTAAGCCTTCTTGGATTTGTTATTTTTGTGGAATGTGAATGGTTTTTAGACCCCTTAACCCAACCAAATTAACCTAGTTAATTAGCTAAGTGATTCATTTAGTCAAATTATGTCAATCTAGGTTATCACAATCAAACAATCATATCAAGAATATAAAGCAGCGGAAAAGAAAATAACACAATGATATTATGACCCAGGAAATCACACGGTAAAAACCTGTGGAGGATTTGGCCTAACTATCCTCAATGTAAACTTGAATCCACTATCTTGAAAGAATCGAAGTTCATACAATAATACTTATAAGCCCCCACGCTCAACTTCTTACTGCTACCCACTAGTAGAACTTACTGACACGATCACGTGCAAGCTCTGAGACCACGGACTCCTTCTTTTTGTTTTTCTTTAAACTTCAATGGCAGCAACTGAGTTGATCATCAAGGTGTAGATAACATCTACTCCTTGAAAACCCTAAACTTTGTGTAAAAGAAAGCTCCTCTAGATCTCATAAGAGATTTACACAAAACAACAATATAAGCCACCTCCAAAACGTGGCTAGGGTTTGCCTTATATATCTAAGGCAAAACATAAAATCCTAAATGTTTTAGGAGTTAGGGCTGAGTTAGAAATTTGCCAAAAAAAAACACGTTCTAGCTGATATTTGATCAATCGAGTCTAAGCTTTGATCAATCGAGCCAGAACGAAAGTCACTAAAACTTTCTGCAGCCACTTGACTCCAACCTTACATAAACGGACATCCTTGAGCAAGCCTATAACAAGACTAAACAACCTATTTTGATCGTGGTTTACCAACAATACAAACTAGAGTTCTAAATACATAAATTCCTAAATCTTTAGAACCTAACAAACTCCCCCTTTGGCAATCCTTGACAAAACACAAACTAAAGCTCAAAGTTTACAAATAAAATAGCCCTTTACAAAACAAATTCAATCCTAACTACTATCTATCAGTTGCAAGTGTAGACAGCAGCTCAATTGAATCAACCTATATTTCCTGAAATACTTAACAAACGCATAAACTCGTGTGGAAAATACAAGTAAAATAAATAAATTCTTGATTTCACAAAAACACAAAATAAAGACATATATCAAATGAATAACTCATAAAACATAAGTCAATAAGCCACAAAAAAAAAAAAAAAAAAAAAAAAAAAAAAAAAAAAAAAAACATCTAGAGCCAAAAGAATGTAAATACAAGGTAGAGCTCCTAGATACAGTCTAATCACCACAGGCTCCAAAGAATCACAAAACTCCCCCTATCAGCAAAAACACTACAGGAAAAACCAAAATCTACTCCCCTTTTTTGTGTCGGAATGCCAAGGGGCAATCACAATCCATCATCAAAAGGAAGTGGCCTAAGAGATCGTTTAGAAAGTGTCAACTCTGCATGCAAGGCACGAACCTCATTGAGCAAGTCCACCAAAATCTGTTCATAAGCCTCCTAAACGGTCAAGACATGATCCAACATATGTCAAATGTCAAAATCATCCAAAGTAGTCGGTGGAGGAACATCAACATTAGTAGCACTATCAGCACCAGACGCCTCAGCCTGTGCAATACCTATAGAAGAGGAGGAAGGGGGTCCAACACCAACAGGCTCAACTCGAGAAGCTCTCATATGAGCAGCTCTCTGCCTTTGGAAGGTGGCACCTATAGGACTAGTAATGTGAACGGGCTCAAACGCGAGGAAACCAACTAACCCTAAAAACAAAAAAAAATCCTACGAATGAAGATAGGATAGACAAGAGCCTGACCAACAGCGTTACTCCTATAAATCTCGTTCAAGGAACGAAGAAATAGAAGCACCAGAAACAAGGGCATACAAAAACACACATCTCTCAATAGGGATAGTGTGGAGATGAGAGATAGGCCACAAAGAATGACACATTATCCTAAGAAAAAGATAGGTAGACTCAAGAAGCTCAACGAACGTGATCCGAGGATTAGAACCCTACTAGATAGATGATCCAGTGATGTATGACATAAAATCATCTAAAGGTGGAGAATCCTCATAAGGATAGTCAAGCTACCTAACGACCGAGACCCCAAGAGCCTCAGCCACTACCTTAGGGGTAATGGTGTACTTAACACCTCATATCCAACTCCTAACAAAGGTGTTCAAATTATAGACGTGACAAGAGAGGTTCAAGTAGAACTCTCTTATGAGGGCGATCGAGGGTTGATGATCTATCTCCAACAAAGACAACCAGTCCCTACTCTCAAAGTTAGCCCTAATGGTTGGATCAACCTCATCTGGGATAACAAAACGCTCAGCCTATATTTTCCTTCTACTGTTCAACTTATCATAGGCCTCTTTACATTTTGCGTCCTTAAAAAACTCAACCCTAGAGGGTGACTCAAACGAAGAGGAAAGAGTATTATGAGCTCTAGTTCTCCTAGGCATGGTGCTAAGGAAAAGACAAGGGCATACAACAGAGCCAAAAAAAATAACAAAAAGGAAAAACTAAGGGCAGACTACAAGTTAGAACAAAAACAGATATAGAATAAAAATCTAAATGACGCATGAATAATTTAAATGTCATGATGCATGCTCTAATGCCGTGAAATCAGGTTCAAATTAAGTTCAAATTCACAAAATTGACTTGAGCATAGAGTTTCTAGCAAAAACCCCAAAAATTTGAAAAACCACTTGAATGTATTGAAATAAATTGATGAACTGATCATCACACAATCTTGAAAATAGAATAGAATGATCAATTACATCAAAATGACAAGCCAATTTCATCAATTTGAACCCAATTGAACAAAATCCCCAAATCGGGTTCAATACAAGCCCTAGAATTTTTAATTTTTTACAAAACCCCAAATTGATCAAAACAACCATCATAGATCATCAATATATCCATATAGCAACAAAACCCAATGATCAATTTCACAAAATAAGGCTTGAAGAACCAAAAATCCCAAATATGCATAGGTTCGAAGTCCCCAAATTAAAATGCATGAACAATGCATGAAATGTGAAAATAAAAGCAAAATAAATGGTAAAAGAGTCTTACTGATATTTGGAGAGGGAAACCTTGCAAAAAGAATGATAAAAAATGACAAAAAAATTGTTGTGGAGCATTGCCGAGTCGGAGAGAGAGAAAAGGTTTTGAAAAGATTTGAAAAAGAGGTTTGAACAAGTCAAAACTGAATATTTAAAAAAACCTAATTCGCGATATTCAATTGATCAAAAAAAAGATTCAGTCAATTGAATCAGACAGAGGCTCACTGAAATTTTTAATCACAATTTCAATTGATCGAAAAACAAACTCAATCGATTGAAATTGTAAAAAAAATGAGTTTTTTGAAAATCAAAAGAATTTTGATGCAACTCTCCTCAAAGCAATGAAGAATGAGTATGACATGCATGAGTATGAGATGAAAGATTTTTCAAAAACCCAGGATTTAAACCCAATTTTCCCAACGATTTAGGTTACAAACAATCTCCCTTTTTAATTCTTAAGCAACAAATCAATTTACATAGATCTCAAGCTATTTTCAAACTTGGTTGATCAAACCAAAAACACACACAATAACATGTATAATATTTAGCAAATAGTAACTTGTGTAGTGTGTGCAACTAGCAAATTCTTGAGATACATGTGAGGTGATATGTGAATAGCAATCAATCACAGAGTCTACAAAATCCATCATATAGAATTTAAAAGAGACTATCACTTAAAGAGTTACATCATATAACTCCCACATCTCCTAGAACATAAGCTTTTAATCATGTAAGTTTCTTGAATTTTGCCTCATATTGTACACACAGATTTTAGTTATGTGATTTGGCATCAAGCCTAATAGTACACACCAATTTTAAGCATTAAGCAATTAAATCGAGACTACACCTTATGTTCTTTTTGTGCATGTGCTACACTTTCTCAAGTACAGAATCTTACTATATGCACTAAGGTATTCATGATTGGCTAGTGAACAGTAGTGAGATGGTTATTTATGCCTTTCCCAAAAAGATCAAGTCCAATAGTCAAATAACATGTGATTTCAATATTAAGATAAAGTGATAAATACCATAAACATCTTTCCCACACAACATGCACTACAAAACTTTAACTAGTAAAGTGCCAAAAAATAAATAATAAGCTCATCAAAGCTAAACAAGGTACATAGATATGTTATGTGAAAATAAATTGACCAACCTTGTTCTCAAAAACCAAGTGAGAGAATGCAAAACATAATTTGCTTCCTTTTCCTTTTTTTTTTTTAATTATTATTAAAAAGAAATCCTAGAATGAAATGCATGAATGTTATGCAATGCAAATCCTAGAAACAAAAAAAGGTGAAAAGAAACCAAAGAACAAAGGTCACAAACAATAAAGCAATGAAGCACAAGGACTAAGTCAGAAAGACTCAGTTAGATCGAGCCTTTTGCATCAAAAACGTTTTAGATGCACTACGAGCATTAGAGTTCTTATTCACATTAGAGTAATTTCCAATTCCAAGATTGGAATAAAGGTTTAGAGCCTTTACCAATTCACCAATGAGTGCCATAGGATCTTGTGCTTGAGGCACAGGCATTTTTGGCTTGTTTGCTCGCTTAGCTGCTTGCAGTTTATAACAATTTGGACAAATGTGTCTAGTCTTTCCACAAAAATGACAAACCCAAATAGGCTTACCATGCATCTTGTCCTTAGAAAGGGTAGACTTCTTAGGTTTAGACTCTTTTAAATTAACCCTAATCTTCCTAGGAGGTGTGACCTCTACAGGTTTGATAATCTCACTCACAACCTCACTCACAGGGGGTTCAGTGGAAGAAGAAGGAACAAAGTTTATGGAATTTGGTGCAGTCTCAGAGATGTTTTCAACAAAACCTAATCCAGATTTGTCAAAAGGAGCCTTTTGAACACTCAGCATTTGATCAAGTTTAGAACTAGCAGATCTAGTAATAGATAAATCATATTCCAAAGTTTTAACTTTATCAAGTAAGAGCATATTCTCAGATTTCACATTGTTCAAAAGATCATTAGCACTAAACAATTTAACAAACAATTTTTTCTTTTCAAGCTCAAAAGATGCAATTTTCTTTAAGCTTAATTCAACATTCATAGCATCCTTTGCAGCAACTTTGCAAAGTTTATTGTAGGCTTCTTGAAGATCTACATCCTTAGAGAGTTCCCCATCAGAAGGGTTCTCTTCAACAGATACACTTTCATTGACTACAACAGTAATAGTGAAAGCAATGAAGTTTCCATCCTCGTCACATCCAGACTCATCATCAGAAACTTCATTATCACTAAGGGTTACAGCTATAGCCTTCCCCTTAGACCTCAAGTACGTGGGACATTCAGATTTCATGTGACCATACCCTTGACATCCAAAACATTAAGGACCCAAAGAATTGTTTGAAGATTGACCAACTTTTTCTCTAGGTTTTTCAAAGTTATTAACCTTAGTGGAATCATTCTTCCTAAAATTTCTAGGTTCAGCAGTGTTTGTATCTCTTGCCTTTCTATTGTTGTTCCTAAGAAAGTTTCTAAAGTTCTTAGCAAGATAAGGAATCTCTCTAGTAGAGAGCTCATCATCAAATCCACCAACATCAACATCATCAACAGACTTAAGAGCCATTGATTTGGATTTGTTTATTTTGGGTAGGTCTAACTCAAAGACTGGAGAGATCCTACAAGTTTATCAACAGGGATGGAGTCCACATCCTTACTCTCAGTGATGGCAGTCACTTTAGGTCTAAAGTCCTCAGTCAAAGATCTAAGAATTTTCTTAACAATTTTAGGTTAATCATAGATTTCACCCAGATTAAATGTAGAATTAACAATATCATTCAATTTAGCATAGAATTCATCAAAAGATTCATCATCAAACATTCTAATGCTTTCAAATCTAGAAGTTAACTGCTGCAATTTATTAATTTTAACTGCCTTGGAACCTTCATGCATAGGCTGGAGGATTTTCCAAGCAGTATGAGCAGCCTCAACATTAGAGATTCTCTTAAAATCATCCATAGAAACAGCGTTAAAGATGTCATTCATAACTTTGCTATTGAACCTAGCTACTTCTTTTTGAGAAGTTTGCCACTCACTCACAAGAGTAGTGGGCATCTCCCATTTGTATTCAACGGAGTTCCAGACTCTCTCATCAATTAATTTAAGGAATGCTTTCATTCTTACTTTCTAATAAGTATAATTATTCCTATCAAAGTGAGGAGAAACAACCAGAGAGTGTCCGTGTTCCATGACAACAGGGGTCAAAGATCAGCTCAAAGATCAAAAGATCTTAAATAGAGAGCTACCTGCTCTGATACCACTTGAACGGTTTTTAGACCCCTTAACCCAACCAAATTAACTTAGTTAATTATCCAAGTAATTCACTTAGTCAAATTATGTCAATCTAGGTTATCACAATCAAACAATCGTATTAAGAATATAAAGTAGGGAAAGGAAAATAACACAATGATATAATGACCTAGGAAACCACACGGTAAAAACCTGATGAGGATTTGACCTAACTATCCTCAAGGTAAACTTGAATCCACTATCTTGAAAAAATCGAAGTTCATACAACAAGAATTACAAGCCTCCACGCTCGACTTCTTATTGCTACCCATCAATAGAACTTACTAACACAACCACATGCAAGCTCTGAGACTACGGATTCCTTCTTTCTTAGATTCTCCAGCAAGTATAAGCACCCACACTTGTTTTTCTTTAAGCTTCAATGGCAAACTGAGTTGATCATCAAGGTATAGATAACATCTCCTCTTGAAAATCATAAACTTTGTGTAAAGGAAAGTTCCTCTAGATCTCTCAAGAGATTTACACAAAACAACAATATGAGCCACCTCCAAAACGTGGCTAGGGTTTGCCTTATATACCAAGGGAAAAAACATAAAACCCTAAATGTTTTAGGAGTTAGAGCTGAATTGAAAATCTACAAAAAACATGTATTGGCCGATATTCGATCGATCGAGTCTAAGCTTCGATCAATCGAGCTAGGCTGAAAGTCACTAATACTTTCTGCAGCCACTCGATTCCAACTGTACATAAACGGACAACTTTGAGCAAGCCTATAACAAGACTAAACAACCTGTTTTGATCATGGTTTACCACAATACAAATTAGAGTTCTAAATACATAAATTCCTAAATCTTTAGAACCTAACAGAATGTATCCAAATTGGGGATTTTGTTCAAATTGAGTTTAATTGATAAAATTGGCTTGTTGGTTGATTAATTTAATCATAATAAAATATTTTCTAGCTTGTGTGATGATCAATTGGTCAATTTGGTACAAATTGAACAAGTGGCTTTTTAAAATTTTTGGGGTTTTTGTTCTAAACTCTATGCTCAAGCCAATTTTATGATTCTAAACTCAAATTGAACTTGTTATTACTGCATTAGAGCATGAATCATGATATTTATCTATTCATGCATCATATAGATTGTTATTTCTATTTTTCTTGTGCTAACTGGCAATCTGCCCTTGGTTTTTCTTTTTTGTTCTTTTTGGGTTCTGTCCTTGTGTCTTGTCCTTAGCCTAGCACCATGCTGAAGACTAGAGCTCATAGGTCTACCCCTTCACCTTCTCCCCCTTCTTTTAATCATGAGAAGTTTTCGAGTGAGAAAAATCAAGAGATCTTTAACACTCTGAACCTTAGGAGAAAGATTTGGGCTAAGGTAAGGTGCTGTTAGATGAGCTTGATCCAGCCATTAGGGCTAACTTTAAGCGTAAGGGCTAGCTACCTTTGTTGGATATTGGTCCTCCACCACCAGCTACCCTAATTAAAGAGTTCTACTCAAACATCTCTATCTGCGTCTATGATTTCAACACTTTAGTAAAGAGTTGGATACGAGATGTAGAGTTCACCATTACTCCTAAAGTCGTGGCTGATACTCTTGGGGTACCGTTGGTCTAGCACTTTGTCTATTCCTATGATGAGTCCCCTCCCTTAGACGACATCATGTCTTACATCACTGGGTCTTCTATTCAGAGGGGTTCTGGTCCTCGAATCACCACTGCTGAGCTTGCTGAGTTACACTATCTTTTCTTTAAGATAGCATGTCATTCTTTGTGGCTTATCACTCATCTGTACACCATTCCTTTAGAACGATGTGCATTTCTGTACGCTCTTGTTATGAATGCTCCTATTAGTTTCCCTCATCTGTTTCTTCATTCTTTGAATGAAGTTTATAAGAGTTCTTCTACCGCTCATGCTCTTGTTCATCCTATTTTTTATTCATAGGATTTTGTTGCATCTTGGTTTAGATGATTACCCTGCTTCTAAGCTCGTACACATAGTTGCTCCCATAGATGCCTCTTTCCTTAGGTATAGGGCTGCTCATATAAGAGAGAGCTCTAAACGCCCTTATGTTGAGCCTTCTAGAACCGCACCCCCTCCTTCTTCTATAGATGCTACTTCCGGTGAGGCTTCTGCTGATCATGTTGCTGCTGCTGTTGTTGTTGTTCCTCCACCATTTACTTCAAATGACTTTGACATTCGTTGTACGTTGAAGACTGTCTTAACCATTCAGGTGGCTTAGGGTCAAATTTTGGTGGATATGCTTGATGAGCTCCGTGCTTTGCGAGCAGATTTGGCGCATCTTTGACGTTCGCTTTGACCACCTCCTTTTGATGATGGACTTTGATTGCCTTTGGCATTCCATCACAAAAAAAGGAAGTATATTTTGGACATTTGTAAAGGAGATTTTGTTGTTAGGGGGAGATTTTTGTTCATTAGAGCTTGTGGAGTTGTTTAGATTGTATCTAGGTGCTTCACTGTGTATGTATTGTTTTTGGGCTATTCATGATAGGGAGAGATACATTGTTATATATGTTTCTTGTTTCACTGCTCATTGATTTATATTTATGAGTTATTCATAATATATGTCTTTGTTTTGTGTTTTGTGAAGTCAAGAATTTATTTTTGTTTTACTTGTATTTTCCTCATATGCATTTATGCGTTTATTGAGTATTTCAAGAAATACAAGTTGATTCAGTACTGCTGTCTACACTTGCAACTGATGGATAGTAGTTAGGTTGGATTTTTGGTAATGGGCATTATTTTTGTAAAGGGCTTTTCCTTGTAACTTTGAGCATTGTGTTTGTGTTTTGTCACGAATTGTCAAAGAGGGAGTTTGTTAGGTTCTAAGTACTTAGGAACTAATGTATTAGAACTCTAATTTGTATTGTTGGCAAACCATGATCAAAACAGGTTATTAGTCTTGTTTTTGTCTTGCTCAAAGTATGTCTTTTATGTAAAGTTGGAATCAAGTTAACAGTAGAATTGAGCGTGCAATTCTGACTGACTTAATCGATCGAAAATTAGACTTGATCGATCGAAATTCGTGCAAATTGTTTTTTCTATAGAATTTCCAACTCAACCCTAAATCCATATGACATGTAGGTTTTATGTTTTGCCTTATAAAAGGTAAACCCTAGCCACGTTTTAGAGGTTACTGTATTTGTTGTGTGTGTGAATCTTTTGTGAGATCTGAGAGGTGGTTGTCTTCACATATGCCTAGGATTATCAAGAAGGAGATTTCATTGATAGCTTGATGATCATTCAGTTGTTGAACTAAAGAGTTTAAAGATACGCAAGCGAGAGTGCTTGTACTTGCTGGAGAATCCAAGAAAGAAGGAGTTCATAGTCTTGGAGCTTGCACATGGTCTAAGTTGCTATTGTAAAACTTCGATTCTTTCATAGTGGATTCAAGTTTACCTTAAGGATAGTTAAGTTAAATCCTCCCCAGGTTTTTTACCAATTTGGTTTTCTTGGGTCATCATATCTTTGTGTTCTTTATATTCTACACTCTACATTGTTATGATTATATGATTGTATTAACCTAGATCTAGAATTTGGACTAAGTAATAACTTGGCTTATTAACTAGGTTAATCTGGTTATGTTTTAAGGGGTCTAAAAACAAACAGTATTTACAAACCACAACCAGATTCCACGAACAAATTTAATTAGAATAGGAATGTAATGACATTGATGTAATTAAAATTGGGTTTGAAAGAAAATGAACAGTTTCCAATTGGATGCAAGTTACAGTGTCTAATTAATGTATACTTACTGGCACAAATAACATGGAAATTCTGTTTAGCTAAAAATTAAGCTAGAGAAGAATGTTGGTTTGAGAAGATGAAACAAACAATTAGGGAGCAATGTAAATATAGTATGATATTACCGAGACAATGGTGAGCGTCGATGGGCATGACTTGAAGAGTGGAAAAAGAAGTAGAGGAGGGGGAGACGAGAGAGATGGAGTACCAAATGCCAACGGCCAGTAGGCAAAAGAGGGAGAGGTTGAAGCCAGGGAATTTGAAGGGGAAGAGCTTGGCGGTGAGTCAAAAGTAGAAGATTGGACCCTTAGCCCAATTAGTAGATAACCCTTAGGTGTGGTCCGAATGTAGGTGTGTCAAGAAGTACGCCTTGCTATGCCCCATCCACCGGTCCATCAATATCAAACCTTTCTCCATTTCCACAGAATCTTTGAGAGAGAGAGAGAGAGAGAGAGAGAGAGAGAGGTTTCTATTGTTTTGGTTTTGGGAGGCAAAATTGGTTGTTTTTTGAATTTTAAGCGTTTTTGGACTTTATAAATAGGGGCGAGATGGGGAATTGGGAATGGAAGTCTACGACGTCATTTACAAGTGAGAACTCTATTTCTTTTCTTTTTTTTTTTTCTTTTTGTTTTTTTGGAGTGTGGTTGTGACCAGGTGGAAATTATAGTTTTAGGACAAGACTTAAGTATAGTACTTAGGTGTTATTCCTTAGGTTCCCCTCTTAAAATTTTGCCACATGAATTTTTTCTCATAGGATGGAAATATATTTTTTAGTTAAGTAGCCACATAGCTGAATCTTAAGAGGGGAACCTAAAAAATAGAACCTAAGATATTGTACCTAAATTTTGTCCATAGTTTAATTGTTAGAGCACTATGGGGGGGCGTAAAAATAAATGTTTGCTATTTTAGCAACCAAGACCCAAAAATAAAGTTACATCTGAGTAAGGGAATGCAAAATTTTTAAGCATCTGTGAACAATAAAAGTGTTTATATTTGCAACCAACTATTCATTAGATGCAAACAAAGAATAATATATTTTATTCCTTGGTTGTTGTTTGGTGGGTTCGGGTCGGCATTTGGGTCAGATTTGAGTGGCGTTTACTATGTTAAACTTTTGCATAACATAGTAAAATGAAAAATTCATAAAAGCTACTCATAAAATTTTGTTGTTACTCATAAAAGTTTATGATGTAGGTGGAAAAATTCATAAGAAACTAATATTATCATTAATTTAATTGTTAGCTTAAATTTCATTTTGTCATCCTAATGAAAATGGATCATCATAATTGATATGTTGTAGTCTTATTAAGTACACTCAATTATTAATATTCTAACTTTTTCTTATCCTTGAGTTTAAAAATATAAAAGGGATAATTACAGTAAACCTACCTATGGTATGGCCCGTTTTCACTTTGCCTACCTATGATTCAATCATTTACACTTTGCCCACCTGAGGTAACTTCTGTTGGCCTTCCATAATCCACCTCTCCGTTTGACGTTAGAAAAACACATTTTTAGTCAAAAACTAATATAACAAGAATCAAAAAGCTAGGGTTTTGAATGCTTAAGAACTTCTATAAGAACAAAGTGGAGGAATAACACACAAATCCCACTCTAATCTTGGCTTCTCTCCCCACTGTAGCTGGGATTCAAAGTGGGTTTGAAGTTGGAAATGGGGTGGGTTTACTATTGTGGTTGGGTGTCATTTGAATTGCCTCAAATGAGACTCCATGGCCGACTCTTCAAGTGTGTTTCCCTAAATAATCAACACCACCTCAGCGACGAGCTCCTCCTTCTCAGCAGCGAGCTCCTCCATCGGACCTTTGTGGCTGACCCTTCAAGCTCCCACAATAAATCTCACCAAGCCCTTTTTCTCACTCTAAACGCAAGCTCAGTCTCTCTAAGCTCTCGACCTAAGCTTTCTCTAAACCCTTGTTCTCTCATCTCTAAAACTCTCCCAAATGAACTCTATGGCCGTCCCTCTCAAGCTCATCCCCTCACATCAACATTGCCACCTCAGGCAATGTCGCCTCATCAGACCCTCACCAAGCCTTTACCAAACCCGAGCTCCCTCTCTCTAATCTCTGAAACCCTCTCAGGTTGAGCCTCCCTCAAACTTCCAAGGTCGCCCATCTCCAATCATCAACCCCCACCACTCCATGGTGGTTCCTCTGCTCTCTACATCTAGGCCTAACCCGGGTTTTGGGGGTGTGTTAATGGTGGGTTTGGGTGAATTTTCCAGAGGGTTTTCTTTGTGTTGGATTGTGAATTAAGTTTTGGTTTGATAAAGGGGTTTGATTGAAAGGTTGGTCCAGAGGGTTTGCTAGATTTATCTCCCTCTCTTACATTCCAATCTAGCACCTAGAAGCCACCACCACAACACCAAACCCATGGCTAATCTACCATTATCCAAATCCACGGCTGGATTTTTCTATACCTCACACTTCAGTTGTTGGCTTATCTCTATCTCACTTTCTCTCTGTTGATAACATTGCTGGTTATTTTGAGATGTTGGTCTTCTTGTAAAATTTGGTTCAAAATTTTGAGTTGTTGTGAAATTGTTGATATTGTTATAGATTAAAAATAATGTCATTGAGCCATTTGATTGGCTTGTTGTTCCTCCATTTTGTTCTCATTGAAGTTCATGAGCAATGAAAAACTCTAGCCTTTTTATTCTTGTTATATTTGTTTTTGCCTAAAAATATGTTTTTCTAACGGCAAACGGAGAGGTGGGTTATGGAAGGCAAACAGAACTAATTTCAGGTGGGCAAACTGTAAATGATTGAACCATGGGCAGGCAAATTGAAAACGGGACATACCACAGGTGGGTTTACTGTAATTATCCCAAGATAAAATAAAATGAAGTATCAAGCTAGGCTTGGGGCTTGCCCGTGGGCAAAATAAAATAATCCATAAATGTAACTAGTTAACAATTAGGGATTACGGAGTCTACTATGCTTTTACTATTAACTTTTTCTTTCTTTCTTTTCTGAATACTATTACTTTTTGAGAGCGGTCAAATACATGAACTCAATAAGAAAGAAAGAGAAGAAAAAAAACCTCCCCAGCTTAGGGTTGGAGTTAGGATTTGTTGCTTGAGGCCGAAATTTTAATACAAAAATGATATATATATAATGCATAAATATATACATACGATTTTACTTAAATGTCAGTGAAAAATACCATATTTTTTAAGAAAGGAACAAACCAACATGATAGGAAGATTATTGATTCAATTTATATTTTGAACTTATTAATTTGATGCATTTTAAATTGTCATATAAGAATTTCAAAGACTTAGAACCATACAATGCTCAATAGATATCATTTTTTTAACAAAAAATAGAATGAAAAATATACATTTATATTGTGTATAACTTAAACTTAATAATTTTATTCTTATTTATGATATCACATTTCTACTAACTATATAAAAAGTGTGATAGCCTTAATTTACAGTAATTTTTGGTTTATTCAATTGGGTGAGGCAAAACTCTCCGTTTTGCTTGAGCTAGCCCCTTCCCCCCCCCCCCCCCCCCAATAGTATGCCAATGTTTTAGTCTGTGCTCTTTTTGTTTTTTTTTTTTAATTTTAAATATTTATCTGTGCAAACACAATATTACTACACTGATTCAAAATAATCTTACAATATTTATACAATTATTGAGGTGTTAATTTCTTATAATTCAAAATAAAATAATAAAATATTAGACTGGGACCAACCACAACTAAAAATAAATGTATTGTGAAAATATTATAATATCTTGTTGTTGTCACAATATTTTTACAATGGCTGAGATCTCAATTCCATATAGATCAAAATAAAATATAAAAAAATGCTAAGTTTACAACATTTTCATGATAGTTTCACAACAAATTCTAAGTGGAAAAATACTATTGATGGATAAAAAAGGGATATTTATAATGGGTCTAGTTTAAAACCGATTTAAATTTGTCATCAAAAATTTGTTTGAAAATGTTGTGGAGGTAAAATTTCTCTAAAATAAAATAACAAAATATCATATTGGGACCTACAATAGCTGAAAATATTATGACATTTTGTTGTATTCCTAGACCCTTTTTCTTTTTAGTCAATTTGGGTGAGTCAAAATTCATTATTTCACGCACAATTTTCTTGTATTAGTTTTTTTTTTTTAATAGAAAATATAAAGTGGTGGTTTTAGTTTAAAACCAGTAGCAATTTAACACTTAAGATTTGTTGTGAAATTATTATAGACGTAAAAAATAAAATATTAGACCACGACCTACCACAACTAGAAATAAAAGATATTGTGAAAATGTTGTGATATTTTTTTGTGTTCCTAGGCTTCTTTTTTGGTTTAGTAAAATTTAGTGAGCCAAAATTCACTGTTTCAGGCACAATTTTCTTCAATTGTCTTTTTGTTTTTTTTTTTTTAAATGCACAATTTAAAACCAATAACAATTTACCACCTAAAATTTGTTGTGAAAATATTGTGGACATTCCATTACTCTAAAATAAAATATTAGACTAGAACCCACCATAGCTAAAAATAAAGGTATTGTAAAAATATAGTGAAATTTTGTTATGTTGCTAGACTTTTTTTTTTATTATTAGTCAATTTGTTGAGTCAAAAATTCATTGTTTTATGCATAGTTTTCTTTGGCTGACTTTTTTTTTTCTTTAACAAATTGTTTAATGTTTAACACACACACACACACACACACAAAGAGGCAAAAAAGCACTTTCACCCTTTATATTTGGGGTAGTTTCATTCCTTCCCTAAACTAAAGTTGAAAATTTTCCTACTTTATATTTTGTAAAGCAGCAGATACCCCAACTATTACACTCTTAGATAAACCCTAAAGGAATCTTATGATTTCTAAAATATTTTATCGTGAAAATGTCTAAAATACACCCCACTGAATTTTAACATCCCAAAATTTTTTTTCAAGTATTTTGAATTTTATGTTGTAGTCATGCCTGGAAAGTTAAAATGGTAATATATGGTGTTCTATTTGTTACCTAGAAAACCCTAATTTATTAAGTTTAAATCTTCTATACTTATAATTTTATCCAATGGAACTTTGATGGCATATGTCTTTTGTTATCTTGTTCTTTTGTAATTTATTTTCTTGCTTAAAATGGTTTTTCATATTAAAAATTAAGTAATTTAAACATCTTAGTTATGCTTATAAAATAAGAAAATAAAGAGAGAAGTATGCATGGATAAAAAAATCTTCATTGTAGATGATTGCAAGTATTTCATTTGATTAAGAGTTTCAATTGTAGTATATATTATCATTCATTGCAAAATTTTATATATTGTTACAATGTCTTATCAAAATTTAGTTGTTTATTGTTGAAAGATAATGAAATTCGTGATCATTCTTAGTATTATTTTTTAGAAGGTAGATATTACATTTAGCAAATAGGTTCTAAGAAATTGTCATAATAAATAGATATTCATATGTTAAAAAACTATTTTAAATTTAAGTACATAACTTTGTACTTTTTCCAAAAATAATTACATCTTAATTTTCTCACAAAAAGAGCGGCAACCCAAACTAATGCTTTCTTAAAAGTGGTAACTTGCAAGCCCTTGAATATTAAAATTTATAAAAAATAAATAATAAAAAAATTAACACGTTTTTTTTTCTTTGAAAAAAAGCTCATAAAATTTTGGGGGCAAAGCTAAGAATATAAATCTTATAATTAATTTTTATATAAAAGAAAAATTCAAAATTTTCGGTGGATGGCTCTGCCAAGCTTTCTCTATTAAATTCACATTCTTCACACACCCTTCCCAATCAAAACAGCTCATCTAAGGTCAAGAGTGCCACTCCGTGATGACGACCCTGACGACCCACCCATTTTGTCCAGAGCTTTATCAAAATAATGTGTGAATTAATTGGTTTTGTACTCTCATCTAAAACAAAATGACAATTCACCATGTCACACACATGAAATAGCGATATTTTATGCGCGGACAAAAGCATGAAATCGTCCAGGTACTTTTTCCCTTGCTTAGGAACAGTGCTTATGTCCCATGGTCACTAAAAACTAAAAAAAGAGACTGGAGTTTGATAAGTGACCCGCTGAATATGGACACAACTACGCACATTTGCAGCTATGCGCAGCTAAATAATAGATCATATTCATACTTTGATAGCCCCTTGGAGACTAGTCACCACCGGATAGCATCCAACAAAGCCCACTATTATGTCTTGTTCTTTAACCATCATGACTCAAAATAAATACAAAAATAGACCTACACTGTTTTGGCTTGCTTTGGAATCACTACATATTTTGCTTTCTCCTTTACCTTTCTTTTTGGTCACTTTCTAATTAATGGTCTCCTTCAAAGTTGGAAACTCAAACATACTTACACTTGTCCACACAAATTAATTATTTCAAAATTATTTTTTCTTTTTCTTTAGATTTTTATATTTTTATCAGATATAATATTTTTTTTTTCCCAATGAATAAGGAATATATATATATATATATTTTTTTTTGGTTAATATAAGGCATAATATTGTTAAACTAAGGGAAAACATTAATTATTATCCACAGTCATCATTCAATCAATATTGACTACTTTTTTTTTTTTTTGAGAATCAATCAATATTGACTACTACTTACGTATGGATTCATCCTATGTGTATGTACCGAAGTACGATTCACTCAATTGATAAAAAAACTTGTTTAATATTATTAATTCTAATTGATAATAATTAAGTAATAATGGAATCTTTTAACTAAAATACTTAATATGACTTTACATTCTCATCTTAAAGCTTGATAGGATAAAGGAAACAATTAAAATTAATTCAGATCTTATCTCTTCGCTATCTCAGAAAGGACTCTTTCTTCATGATTGATTTTTATTTTAAACAATAAGTTTTGTTTCATAAGAAAAGAGCAAGATTTGAGAGATTGTTTCTCATCATGATATTAAAGTATTTGTAGTCTAAACACTCAATCCTAGAGGTTCTGATCCATGGGCTGTGAAAAGTTGGAAGAAACATTTAGAATTAGTGAAATACACAATGACCTTCTAGGAGTCTGATCTTGAAGACTTTAAATGGATAAACAAACGAGTTTAATTTGGTTATATGGCAGTTTATCTTATCTCAGTTAGTTAGTCTTTTTAATGAATTAGTTACTCGTATTAGATGTAACCAATGTTAGTTTGAGATGTAGGACAGATTGAATAAGTACTATTGTACTCTCATATTTGCAATCAATTTTTGAGAATTAGTATTTTTAAGCCTATATATGATGTTCATTGGAACTTAGTGTTCTTGCAGAGGTGCTTAACCACCTACAAAATAAAATGTTCTAAGCAACTCTCATTGTTAAACAAACCCAAAACAGTTAAGCCTACTAAACCACCAAACCACCACCATGCCAAGCACCATTAACCAATGCACAACAAATCTATGCCCAAATTCTCTATCTGACGCTTTGACAATATTCAACACCACATCGACGCTCTTTGAGTTGTGATTTTGTCTTGCATGAATAAACAACATTCTATCAACACTTCTTTGAACAAGTGACCCAATTAGTGATTTGCTAACTCGATTGTAATTTTTCTTTTATAGTGATTTTTTAACAAAATTTTCTTAGCATGGAGTTCTATCGAAGATGTTTTTTTTATTGATTTTCCTCTTTATTACCAAATCTTTGTATTATTATTATTATTATTATTATTATTATTATTATTATTGTGATTTTTTTTGTATTATAACTTTGATTGATAATTTACTTGTGAGATTTGTGTGGAACTCATAACATCTTAGTGTAATAAATCCATTAATTCTGCCGCATAAATCATTTAGGCAACCTATATTTTTCATGCGTAGAAAAAGCAAGTACATGTCACATCAAGGGTTCAAGATAACAACAAATCTATGTGAAACCTAAAAGAACTAAATCAAATTAATCATTACTTCGTGGATAAAAATGAAATATTACACATTTTTTTTATATAGTTTAAATTAGTTTTATTTATTCTTTTCTAAGTTTTTTTTTAAATAGAACTTTTTGAAATTTCAGTTGTTCCGTACAGTTATGTTAATTCTATCTTTTGAAAATTAGGTGGAAGTACACTGAAATGATTAAAATATTCTAACTTTGCTTATAATGCTTGAGTTAAAAGAGAATTGAAAAGAAGCATCAATTTGGGCGGACAAAAATATCCTTTAAAGCTAACTACTAGGAAGGAGGGAGACCAAGGCAGCAGCAGAGTACAGTTTTACTTATATGTATTAATTTCTGAGCAGCAGTAAAGAAACTCTAGGAAATAGGAACCAACTATTACTATTAATTAATCAGCTGTAGGAAAAAAAAAAAAAAAAGTTGTGAAGAGAATTAATTAATTAATTTAATTTTTAAACCTCCCTCAGCTTCTCCACTTCTAAATTTCACAGTACCATTCCACCTCTCACTCTTCATATTCTTTCTTCACGCACAACACAACACAACCTAACCTTTCCCACCGGTCAAAACTCGCAAAAGCACCACTTCCGTGATGACGTCCCTAACGGTGACCCAACCACACCGCAAGATCGCGATCGCCGTCGACTTAAGCGACGAGAGTGCCTACGCCGTCAAATGGGCCAACTTTTTCTTATCCTTGAGTTTAAAAAGATAAAATAAAAAGAAATATCAAGCTAGGCTTGGGGCTTGCCCGTGGGCAGAATAAAAAAAATCCATAAATGTAACTAGTTAACAATTAGGGATTAGGGAGTCTACTATGCTTTTACTATTAACTTTTTTTTTTTTTCTTTTCTAAATACTATTACTTTTTGAGAGCAGTCAAATACATGAACTCAATAAGAAAGAAAGAGAAGAAAAAAACCTCCCCAGCTTAGGGTTGGAGTTAGGATTTGTTGCTTGAGGCCGAAATTTTAATACAAAAATTAAATATACAATGCATAAATATATACATACGAGTTTACTTAAATGTTAGTGAAAAATACCATATTTTTTAAGAAAGGAACAAACCAACATGATAGGAAGATTATTGATTCAATTTATATTTTGAACTTATTAATTTGATGCATTTTAAATTGTCATATAAGAATTTCAAAGACTTAGAACCATACAATGCTCGATAGATATCATTTTTTGACTTAAAAAAGAATGAAAATTATACATTTATGTTGTGTGTAATTTAAACTTAATAATTTTGTTCTTATTTATGATATCACATTTCTACTAACTATATAAAAAGTGTCAATAGCCTTAATTTACAGTAATTTTTGGTTTATTCAATTGGGTGAGGCAAAACTCACCGTTTTGCTTGAGCTGGCCCTTTTTTTTCTCCATAGTATGCCAATGTTTTAGTTTGTGCTCTTTTTGTTTTTTTTTTTTTAAATATTTATATGTGCAAACACAATATTGCTACACCACTCAAAATATTTTTACAATTTTTTCACAATTATTGAGGTGTTAATTTCTTCTAATTCAAAATAAAATAATAAAATATTAGACTAGGACCAACCACAACTGAAAATAAATGTATTGTGAAAATATTATAATATTTTGTTGTTGTCACAATATTTTTATAATTGTTGAGATCTTGGTTCCATATAGATCAAAATAAAATATAAAAAAAAAATGCTAAGTTTACAACATTTTCACGATAATTTCATAGCAAATTCTAAGTAGCAAAATATTATTCATGGGTAAAAAAGTGATATCAATAATGGGTCCAGTTTAAAACCAATTTAAATTTGTCATCAAAAATTTGTTGTGAAAATGTTGCGAAGGTAAAATTTCTCTAAAATAAAATAATAAAATATCATATCAGGACCTACGATAGCTAAAAATATTATGACATTTTGTTGTGTTCCTAAACTTTTATTTTTTTTAGTCAATTTGGGTGAGTCAAAATTCATTATTTCACGCACAATTTTCTTATGCTAGTTTTTTGTTTTTTGTTTTTAATACAAAATTTAAAGTGATGGTTTCAGTTTAAAACCAGAAGCAATGTAACACTTAAGATTTGTTGTGAAATTATTGTGGACGTAAAAAATAAAATATCAGACCTAGACCTATCACAACTGGAAATAAAAGATATTGTGAAAATGTTGTGATATTTTTTTGTGTTTCTAGGCTTCTTTTTTGGTTTAGTAAAATTTGGTGAGCCAAAATTCATTTGTTTCAGACACAATTTTCTTCAATTGTCTTTTTGTTTGTTTTTTAAATGCGCAATTTATAACCAATAACAATTTACCACCTAAAAATTGTTGTGAAAATGTTGTGGACATACCATTACTCTAAAATATTGTGAAATTTTGTTATGTTGCTAGACTTTTTTTTTTATTAGTAGTCAATTTGTTGGGTCACAAATTCATTGTTTTATGCACAGTTTTCATGGGCTAACTTTTTTTTTTCCCTTTAACACATTGTTTAGTGTTAAAAAAAAACACACACACACACACACACACACATATATATAGTTTTACGCGTACACGCGCGCGCGCACACACACACACAAAGAAGCAAAAAAGCACTTTCACCCTTTATATTTGGGGTAGTTTCATTCATTCCCTAAACTAAACTTGAAAATTTTCCTCCTTTATATTTTGTAAAGCAGCAGATACCCCAATTGGTTTTTTTTTTTAGTAGAATCAAATACCCCAATTGTTACACTCTTAGATAAACCCTAAAGAAATCTTATGATTTCTAAAATATTCTATCCTAAAAATGTCGAAAATACACCCCATTGAAAACATCCCAAAATTTTTCTTCAAGTATTTTGAATTTTATGTTGTAGTCATGCCTAAAAAGTGAGAATGGTAATATATGGTGTTCTATTTGTTACCTAGAAAACCCTAATTTATTAAGTTTAAATCTTCTATACTTATAATTTTATCTAATGGAACTTTGATGGCATATGTCTTTTGTTATCTTGTTCTTTTTTAATTTATTTTCTTGCTTAAAATGGTTTTTCATATTAAAAATTAAGTAAGTTAAACATCATAATTATGCTCACAAAATAAGAAAATAAAGAGAGAAGTTTGCATGGATAACAAAATCTTCATTGTAGATGATTGCAAGTATTTCATTTGATTAAGAGTTTCAATTGTAGCATATATTATCATTCATTGCAAAATTTTATATATTGTTACAATGTCTTATCAAAATTTAGTTGTTTATTGTTGAAAAATAATGAAATTCATTATCATTCTTAGTATAATTTTTTTGAAGGTAGATATTACATTTAGCAAATAGGTTCTAAGAAATTATCATAATAAATAGATATTCATATGTTAAAAAACTATTTTAAATTTAAGTACATAACTTTGTACTTTTTCCAAAAAAAATTACATCTTAATTTTCTCACAAAAAGAGCGGCTTGTGCCTTGCTCGTGCAACCCAAACCAATGCTTTCTTAAAAGTGGCAACTTGCAAGCCCTTGAATATTAAAATTTATTAAAAAATTTAACACTTTTTTTTTTCTTTTGAAAAAAAAGCTCATATAATTTTCGGGGCAAAGCTAAGAATATAAATCTTATAATTAATTTTTATATAAAAGAAAATTTCAAAATTTTCGGTGGATGGCTCTGCCAAGCTCTCTCTATTAAATTCACATTTTTCACACACCCCTCCCAATCAAAACAGCTCATCTAAGGTCAAGAGTGCCACTCCGCGATGACGACCCTGACGACCCACCCATTTTGTCCAGAGCTTTATCAAAATAATGTGTGATTTAATTGGTTTTGTACTTTCATCTAAAACAAAATGACAATTCACCATGTCACACACATGAAATAGCGATATTTTATATGCGGACCAAAGCATGAAATCGTCTAGGTACTTTTTCCCTTGCTTAGGAACAGTGCTTATGTCCCATGGTCACTAAAAACTAAAAAAAGAGACTGGAGTTTGATAAGTGACCTGCTGAATATGGACACAACTACGTACATTTGCAGCTATGCCCAGCTAAATAATAGATCATATTCATACTCTGATAGCCCCTTGGAGACTAGTCACCACCAACTAAATAAATGTCTTGTTCTTTAACCATCATGACTCAAAATAAATACAAAAGTAGACCTACACTGTTTTGGCTTGCCTTGGAGTTTCTACATATATTTGCTTTCTCCTTCCACCTTTCTCTTTGGTCACTTTCTAATTAATGGTCTCCTTCAAAGTTGGAAACTCAAACTTACTTAGTGCCTGTTTATTTCAACGTTTTGAGCCCAAAATGCATGTGATGAAGTGTGAATTCGTCAGTCAATGTATATAGACAAAAATGATCTTCGAGCTCCTGCAAGTATGTATCCATGAGTGTGGTCACCGGTGTGGTGCCTGCCACGACACCTCCGATGCCAAAGTCAGTATCAGAAGTTATTTAGGAATGAGCTATGTAGTGTATGGAGATCAGAGAAATCTCACAGTATCTATATCAATGTGTACGTACCTTCTTCTTGGCCATGCGGGGGCTTTATATATGTTGTAGCCTCTAGTCGTTGGGCAATTATGGTGGTTCTTAACACCCCTCTGAGTAACGTTTTCTGGCCTCATCATGTTGCCTTAATTTTATCCCAATGGTCTGTACAACTGGTTTTGTAACCGTCTAGGGTGTTTATTGGTGGCATTGAATGAGGTGTTTAACCTCGTCAGTGAAGTGGGAACTCATTGGTGTAGGTCTATCTTGTCGGCCCAGTTTATCTCGTCTATGCTTGATTTCGTCAGTCCCATTAGTTACCCCCGGATTCCGTGGTCGTCATGACATGTTGTGTTGACCAGGGAAGGTGAAAAGTTTCGAAATTGTAAGCGGTTGGGTTCTTGAGCCGTATTAAATGCATTGCGGCGGTGCCTTTCGGGTTGTGGCCTACATGGCATATTTTGATTGGGGGAGTTAATGCTTCATATGATGGGTCTCACTGATTTTCACGCTGGTTTTTTAGCTTCCCAATCCTTGGTTTAAAACCTCCCCTTTTCTTACTTTTCCCTTCTTACTTTTTCAAAAAAATCCTTCAATCATTGCTCTGACTCTCTTCTTCTTCACCCTTTCTTTCTGCAATTTCCCTTCCGACTGGTGTGCAATGCAACAATTTTCCTTATTCAAGGTAAATTCTTCCTTCTACTTCCTTTTATTTTGCCTATACGCATTGTAGCAATTTTCTAATCTTCAATTTCTTCTTTCCTTGCTGTTTTTCTTTCTTTTGTTTGGCTTTTTTTGGCTTCTTTTTGGCTTTGGGGGTATCCAGATTTTCCTTACTTCTTGTGTTTTCTAGTTTTCTATGTTCAATAGTTCTGAGGTTAGATTAGACTGCCCTTCGATTTCATTTCTTTTTGCTCGATTAGGGGGGGGGCGTTAGGAAATTTTCCATATCTTGAAAATTTCATTCACGAGGGTAGCAGTTTGGCTGTTGTAGTGGCTGATTTATTGCCTTTACTGCGTCAATCAGTTGATTGGTTTGAGAATTTAGTGAAGGAGGGTAGGACGATGTCAAAAGTCAGGTCTAGTGAGCTTGAGACTGGGTTATCGTCTAGTGGTAACCCAGTGGAGGAGGATATAGCCCTTTCCAATCCCTGTGAGGTTAGAGCATGGGTACTACGAGCTGGTGCCCTGAGAAAGAAGGACTAGGATCGTCAAGGGGTTGCCGTCCTCTTTTAGGTATTGGAAGTCCAGGTTCTTCTTTGTGTCTGGGGACGATTTTGAGACACCCTCGGGCCAGTTGTGGGGTGATCTCCCAAGGTTACATCGTCGGTGGGAAACCCCGACTTTAGGTGCGTCGATATTTCTTCTTTGTCTCTTGAATTCTGTTGTGCTTACAACTATGGCTGCTAAACTCTTCTTCTTCTTCTTCTTCTTTTTTTTTTTTTTAAAGTCAAGAGACGACCAAAGTTTAAGAGTAGATACAGAGAGCAGGTGCAGAAGGCTATTGAGTATGCACAAACAATTAAGAGTTGGGACGATCTCGTTGGTCCCAAGACACTTTCGTTTTA
The DNA here is from genome assembly GCA_030445155.1 of Quercus variabilis. Taxonomy (NCBI): domain Eukaryota; kingdom Viridiplantae; phylum Streptophyta; class Magnoliopsida; order Fagales; family Fagaceae; genus Quercus; species Quercus variabilis. The sequence continues at coordinate 33,681,021 of CP129452.1, read as the reverse complement.
CTGCCTCGGGCCTGACCCTTCTGCCTTTGTCCTACGGAATCTTGATATAGAAGGAAAAAAAAGTAAGTTCCAGCTTCGTCAGTATCAGTCTTTTTCTTCTTCTTTTTTTTTTTTTTTTTTTTTTTTTTTTTTTTTGCGACTAATGTTCTTCTATTAACAGAAATGACGTCAAAATTTAATAAAGATATGTATGCAAAGATCAAGGCAAAGAAGGATGAGCCCTTGTCAAATATTGGGAGAAAGACTATGTTCGTGACCGGGAGGGGTCCATCTGCCACCCCGCCAGCCTCCATCACTCCCCTTGTCTCCGGTACTAAGACAACGAGGACTGCTTCTCCGTCTACTTCGGTGGAGGAGCTCCCTACGCCCGTCTTTAAGAGGCCAAGCTTGACGGAGAAGGAGAAGGAGAAAGGGGATTCTCGTCACTCTACAATTTGGGGGGATGAAAGGCTGGCAGTTGAAAGGGCCCACAGCACCGTGACGGCTGACGATCTGAAAGCTCTTTCTGGGGTCCTTTTTAATACCGTTGCTGGTGGCCATGTCCACAAGCTTGTCCAAGTGAAGTTTTTTTACTTCTTTCATGAGCAATCCTTCCTCCCTTTTTTATTTTTTTTTTATTTTTACTGACGACTTGGTACTTCTTTTTAGGCCTTGGGAGAAGGTTTGCATATTGCTTCTGAGTATCTTACTCAAGAGGCTAAGCTGGAATCTCTTTCGTCAAGGGTGCAAGCTTTGAAGGGTAAGAACTCAAAGCTAAAGAAGAGCTTTATTGACTCAATGGACGAAGCCACTTCTTTGAAGGAGAAGGTCAAGGTTCTTGGTGACGACCTTAGGGTGGAGCGTTAGCTGAACTTGGAAAAGGACGAGCAACTTCAAAATGCTAGGGAATCACTGAGGACAATCGCGGCTAGGTCAGTTAAGGCCTTTCAAACCACTGTACAGTATAGTGATCTTCAGTTGGTACTTTAAAGGCTTTGAGCTCCTTCGAAGGTACATGGTCAAGCATCCGACTGGAGTTGATATCGAAAACCTGGACTTGGAAGAAGTGGACAAAGAGATGGTCGCTGACAAAGCTGCTCAGTCCGTGGTTCCTGCTGGTGACGGTCCAGAGAATGCTCTTGTTGATGATGCTGCTGCTGTTGACGCCCCTCCAGCTTCTAAAGCCTAAACCTGCTACTTATGTTTTAACATAAATATTTATTTTGTTTGTTGATCAGTGCCCGTCGTGGCCTTTTTTGTAAATCTATTTTTGAGACATCTTTTTCTTTTATTTTGGGAACATTGTTTTAACCCAACGTTTATGGGTTTGTAAAACAATGGTAATTTGCTTGTTTGCTTTTGGTTTTAACTTACTTCTTGTATTTACCTACGTTTGTAAGTTGCATACTTTTAACTGCTCATGTGATGTGCTTGGTGAAGCTCTTGCATCTCCTTCTTTCCACTCGCATTTTTTGTTTCTATAAGAGACACCCTTTTTGGAATGATATGCGTTAGTAGCTCATGTTCGTCACAGCGTGATTCTGCTTCTTAGCTCTTTTCATGGATTTTATGATCGTCAATAGAATATATCCGTCAGAGCGGCATCTTCCTACTTAGCTTTTTTTTTTTGGCCTTTTATGACTTACGCCTTTTTCCAAGGATCTTATGATCGTCAGTAGCTTACATCCGTCAGAGCGGAATCTAGCTACTTGGTCATTTTTTACTCCTTTTGACTTACACCTTTTTTTAAGGATCTTGTCATCGTCAGTAGCTTACATCCGTTAGAGCGGAATCTTGTTACTTAGTCATTCTTGACTCTTTATGACTTACACCTTTTTTTAAGGATCTTGTCATCGTCAGTAGCTTACATCCGTCAAAGCGGAATCTTGCTACTTAGTCATTGTTGACTCTTTATGACTTACACCTTTTTTCAAGGATCTTGTCATCGTCCGTAGCTTACATCCGTCAGAGCAGAATCTTGCTACTTAGTCATTTTTTACTCTTTATGATTTGTGATCATATACACCTGCTTGTAGAGAAACGTTAGCTGAATAACTTATTTATTAATTCTAATAATGAATAATGAATACATTTAACAATTGTGTTTATTGATGGTACTTCTTTAAGTGTTCTATATTCCACGGCCTAGGGAGTCTTTGCCCGTCTATGGTTTCCAGGTAATAACTGCCCTTCCTAGAGTAATAATGACCCGGTAAGGTCCTTCCCATGTGGGGCCGAGTTTCCCTTGAGTGGAATCCCTGGTAGTCAGGTTTACTTTACGAAGGACGAGGTCACTGATATCAAGTTGTTTGAGCTTCACTCTCTTGTTGTAGTAGTCAGTCATCTTTTGCTGATATTCCACCATTCTGCTACAAGCTTTATCTCTTACTTCGTCAAGGAAGTCCAGGTTGAGTCGCAAATGATTGTCATTGACTTCTTCAATGAATACCTCCCGTTTGATGTTGGTTATTCCCACCTCAACCGGGATCACTGCTTCAGTACCGTAGGTGAGTCTGAAAGGCGTCTCTCCTGTTGGTGTTCTCGTTGTTGTCTTGTAGGCCCACAATACATTGGGCAATTCTTCTGGCCAGGCACCCTTCGCATCATCCAGCTTTGTTTTGATAATCGTGAGCAACGTTTGATTTGTCACCTCCATCTGCCCATTCGCTTGTGGATGACCTGGGGACGAGAATTGATTCTTGATGCCTAGGCCTGAGCAAAATTCCCTAAAGCCTTGGCTGTCGAATTGTCATCCATTGTCTGATATGATCGTCCTTGGAATCCCGAACCTGCAAATGATGTTCTTCCATACAAAGCTCTGGATTCTAGCTTCGGTTATGGTCGCCAGCGCCTCTGCTTCAACCCATTTTGTAAAATAATCAATAGCAACTAGTAAGAATTTTACCTGACCTTTGCCCTGGGGCAGCGGGCCAACGATGTCGATTCCCCACTATGCAAATGACCATGGAGATGAAATCGTCGTCAATTTTTCTGCTGGAAGTCACTAAACGTTTTCGAACCGTTGGCACTTGTCACACCTCTTGACGAACTCTACCGCGTCCACCTGTATAGTGGGCCAGAAATAGCCTGTTCGAATTATTTTTCCTATCACAGATCTGGGGCCAGCATGATCCCCGCAAACACCTTCGTGGATTTCCTTCAGGATGTACGTTGCTTCTTTCTCATCGACACACTTAGGTAAGGCATGGAGAAGCCTCTTTTGTATAGGGCGTCATTGAGGATTATGAATCTGGCTACCCTCTTTTTGATCTTCCTGGCTTCTTCTTTGTTCTGTGGGAGGTGCCCGTCCTGAAGTAAGGATATAATAGGTGTCATCCAGCTGTTTGCGCTTTGGATTGCAAATGTTGGAACCTCTTCAATGCTGGGTTTTTTCTGAACTTCCATCATCAGGCCTTCTTCCACCGCTCCTTCGTCAGACGAGGCTATCTTTAAGACTTCGTCTGCCATCACATTCTGGTTTCTGGGAATCTACACGAACTCCACCTTTTCGAACTCCTAAACTAGATTCTTCGTCAATCTGAGGTATCTCTGCATTCTTTCTTCTTTTGCTTTGTATTCTCCCCTGGCTTGCCCAAGTACTAGCTTTGAATCACTCTGGATCACCAGATTCTTAATTAAAAACTCTTTTCCAAGCCTTAACCCCATCAGAATCCCTTCATATTCGGTCTCGTTATTAGTTGCTGGGAATTTCAACTGAACTCCATATTTTAGCTTTTCTCCGTCGGGGGTGATTATGACTACCCCTACTCCTCTTCTCTTATGAGTTGACGAGCCGTCAGTCTATATTGTCCATTACTTGTGTTCGATGGTGAAGTCGTCCTCGTCCAGGTGGGTGAATTCTGCGATGAAGTCTACTAAAGCTTGTGCTTTTATGGCCGCCCTGGGGTGGTATTCAATATCAAATTGACTGAGCTCAATCGCCCACTAGACCATTCTCCCTGCCGCCTCGAGCTTGCTTATGGACTTCTTGATTGGTTGGTCTGTCATTACTAGGATAAGTTATGCTTGGAAGTACTGCCTGAGTTTTCGTGAAGCTACTATCAGCGCGAACGTGATCTTCTCGATCTGAGGGTACCTGGACTCAGCTCCCTGGAAGGCTTGGCTGATGTAATAGACAGAGAGTTGCTTCCCATCTTCTTCTCGGATCAAGGCTTCGTTGACGGCCGTATCTGACACTGCCAGGTACAAGTACAAGTTCTCACCTTCTTTTAACGGGCTTAGAAGGGGTGGATTGCTTAAGTAACGTTTGAGTTCCTGGAATGCGGCCTTGCACTCGTCAGTCCAGGCGAAAGCCTGTCTTAATGTCTTAAAGAAGGGTAGGCATTTATCCATCGCTCTAGAGACGAGCCTATTGAGGGTTGCAATCCTTCCTATCAGCTTCTGGACATCATTAACGGTCTTGGGCTTGGCCATATTGATTATGGCTTGTACCTTCTCTAGATTCGCCTCGATTCCCCTCTGGGACACCATAAATCCCAGGAATTTCCCTGAGGCTACGCCAAAGACACATTTACTGGGGTTCAGCTTCATATGATATTGCTTGAGGGTAGCAAATGTCTCTTTGAGGTCGTCCAGATGGGTGAGTTCCTCTTTACTCTTGACGAGCATGTCGTCCACGTATACTTCCATGTTCTTGCCTATCTGCTTGCTAAACATTCTGTTTACCAATCTCTGATAAGTGGCACTTGCATTCTTCAGTCCAAAGGGCATTACCCTATAGTAATAGAGCCCTTGGCTGGTGATGAAGGTTGTTTTCTCCTGATCCTCTTCTGCCATTTTTACCTGGTTGTATCCAGAGAAAGCGTCCATGAACGTTAGAAGCTTATGCCCAGCTGTGGAGTCTACCAACTGGTCTATTCTCGGGAGAGGGAAGCTGTCCTTCGGGCATGTTTTGTTCAGGTCTGTGAAGTCTACGCACATTCTCCATTTTCGATTTGCTTTCTTTACCAGGACGACGTTTGTGAGCCAATCTGGATAACATACTTCGCAGATGAAGCCTGAAGCCAAGAGCTTGTTAACTTCGTCAGTAACCGCTTGATCTCTTTCGGGTGCGAAAACTCTTCGTCTTTGTTTGACAGGCTTCCTTTCCGGGTCTACATTCAGCCTATGTTGGATGACTTCTGGAGATATGCTTGGCATGTCATCGTGACTCCAAGCAAAGACGTCTAGGTTTTCTTTAAGAAATTAAACCAGCTTTGTTCTCATCTTAGGACTTAAAGTTGTCCCTATGTTGGTTGTCTTATTTGGTTCTTCATCGGATAATTCTGCTATCTCCAAGGCCTCTATCTTTTCTTTCTCCTTTTCTTCGATCGTCCATGTATGGTTCTCCTTTGCGCCCACGACGGCCTGGTAACACTCCCGAGCTAAAAACTTGATCTCCTTTGACTTCTCCTACCCCATTCTCCATTGGAAATTTTATCTTCAAGCAATAGGTTGACATGGATGATTTCCACTTGTTGAGCGCTGGTCTTCCAATGATTACATTGTAGGTCGAGGGACAATCTACCACCAAGAAGTCCAGATCACAGGTCAACTGCTTCGGGTAGGTTCTGACTGTCACCGTCAATGTCACTATGCCCTTGGGGTTTACCCTGTCTCCACTGAAGCTGACAAGGGGAGAGTCAAATGGATGCAATCTTTTTGGATCCAATTTCAACTGCTGGAACACAGGGAAGTAAAAGATGTCAGCGGAGCTTCCATTGTCCACGAGGATCCTTTTTATGTTGAAACCTTCTATTGTAAGTGCTATGACCAGGGGGTCATTATGAGGTTGTTTCACTCCCCTAGCATCTCCTTCATTGAAAATCATGTCCTGATCAGTTCGTCTCTATTTCAACGGGGGTGTCATGTGGACGTTATTCACCTGTCATTGATATGCTTTCTTAAGGGACTTGAATAACCCACCTGCCATGGGCCCTTCTGCGATCATCTGTATTTCCCCTATCACCTTTTGAGGAGAATGGTACTGACGGTTATTGCCCCCGGAGGTGGACTCGTGCTGACCCTTGTTTCCATCTCGAAATCTACTGTATTCCCCTTTCCTCACAAACTTCTGTAGCTTTCCTTTCTGTATCAACTCTTCTATTTGTTCTTTGAGGTCTCGACAATCTTCAGTGTAATGGCCGTGGTCCTTCTGAAATCAGCAGTACTTATTCTTATCGTGGATGTTAGGGGATGAGTGCAATGGTCGCAGCCACTTAAGGTAATGCTCGACCTTAATCTGCGTTAATATTTTATCGACTGGCATAATAAGAGGGGTAAATTTTACCGCTTACGGTCCCTTGTCATCCTTCCTCTTGACTCCGTCATTGGTCTGACGATTTGGGCACTCCTGCTTTTGCCCTCTACGATCATCATCTTTCCTTTCTTTGTCCCCTGGTCTCCCTCCATCCCTGATGGAAGCTAATGCGTCTTCAGTGTTCATGTACTTCTGTACTTTCAAGAGCATTTCGGCCTTTGTGTTTAGGGGATTCTTTACGAGTGATGAAACGAGCTCTAGATCTCAACCCTGCCTTGAAGGTCGTCAGTTACACCTTATCGTCTACTTCGTCCACCTCTAGTGTTTCGCGAGTAAAGTGTTTCACGTATGACCTCAAAGTTTCCTTTTCTCCCTGCCTAATGGTAAGTAAATGATCCGTGGTTCTCTTAGGACGCTGTCCTCCAATGAAGTGACACAAGAAGGCATTGCTCAACTGCTCAAAATTGTCAATGGACGATGTTGGCAGCTTTGTGAACCATTCCCTTGCAACTCCTTTGAGAGTGGTTGGGAAGGAGCGACACAGTATCTCATCTGGGGGCTGCTGGAGCCCTAGGGTCGTCTTAAAGGTGTTCAAATGATCCTGAGGGTCCTTTAGCCCATCGAATGGTTCAAGTTGGGGCAACCGAAATTTTGATGGTACTAGACACTCAAGGACCGCTGGGGTGAATGGCGAATCTGTTGCCCTAACCATTCGATCTACACTTCGATCTATTTTCTCCTTGATGGCATTTCTAAGTTCCTCCATCTCCTCCTCATCTCTTGGAGAAGGTCCGAGTCATGCTCGGTTGGAGTAGCGGGCCTTTAATGGTCACTTCTTCTGTGGCTATCTCCCTCGTCATCTTGGTTCCCTTTAGATTGATTCTCCTCTTGTTGAAGCCATAGTTTCAGCTCCTGATTTTGCCTGGTCAGTTCTTCAACGGTGGCTGCGAGGGCTTGAACTTGTTGAGCTAAGGCTGCAGAATCTGGATTGGACTCCATGTGAAACTATTTTTCTGGATTGAACACGGAAATGTCATCCTCACAGACGGCGCCAAACTGATGAAGCGTGAATTTGTTAGTCAATGTATGTAGACAAAAATGATCACCGAGCTCTTGCAAGTATGTATCCATGAGTGTGGTCACCGGTGTGGTGCCTGCCACAATACCTCCGATGCCAAAGTCAGTATTAGAAGTTATTTAAGAATGAGCTATGTAGTGTATCGAGATCAGAGAAATCTCACAATATCTATATCAATGTGTACGTACCTTTTTCTTGGCCATGCGGGGGCTTTATATATGTTGTTGTAGCCTATAGCCGTTGGGCAATTATGGTGGTTCTTAACACCCTTCTGATTAACGTTTTCTGGCCTCATCATGTTGTCTTAATTTTATCCCAAGGGTTTGTACAACTGGTTTTGTAACCATCTAGGGTGTTTATTGGCGACATTGAATGAGGTGTTTAACCTCGTCAGTGAAGTGGGAACTCGTCAATGTAGGTCTGTCTCGTCGGCCCAATTTATCTCGTCTATGCCTGATTTCGTTAGTCCCATCAGCACGTTTTGAAAAAGCCAGCCCTTTATGTGCGTTTGGTTCAGCACAAAATGCAACTTTTTGAAAAAAGTTGCATTTTATATTTGTGAAGAAACGCGCATATCACTGAAAGCAGCTTAGAACTCCATTTTGGAAAAGCTGGGTGCGTGTTTGATATCTATCCATTGGACTCACAGGGCAATTACCAAATTATCCTTTCACACCATTTCTCATTCCTCTCATCTCTTTGCTCTGCCCTTTTAATAACAAATTTTCAAATCCAGACACAAAAAAAATCTATAACAAATTCCCAAATCAGCTAAGGAAAAAAAAAAAATCAATCCCTTGCAAATTAGGATTTCTCAAAATGCACAAAAAAAAAAAAAAAAAAATCAGAATGTAGCAAAATCTTTCAAATGGAGAAGTGCATGGGTGTTACAGATGAAGTGCTAAGAGAAAAGGGGGAAAAAAAAAGGAGAGGAAGAATGAGAACTTTGGAACGTTCTGGAGTTTGGAGGAATGGCAGGGACAAAAAAGAAGGAAAGAAGGAAAAAAGAAGAAGATCATGGGTGTAGAGAAAAGGGAGAAAGGAAAAAAAAAAAAAAAAAAAAAAAAAAAGAAGAGAGGAAGAAGGAGAGCTCTAGAACATTTGGGAGTGTGGAGGAACGGCTGGAAAAAAAAAAAAGGAGGAAAGAAGGAAAATAAAGAAAGGGTAAGGGAATGTGTGTGGTGGAGAAAAAAAGAGGGAAAAAAAAGGAGAAATAAGAAAGAAATGCCGTGTGTGGAGGATAAATAAAGAGGGGAAAAAAAAAGGAAAAACAAGAAGGAAATGTTATTACAATATTTTCACAATAAATTTTAATGGGTAAGTTATTATTAGCTAATATTGGTGAGAAAAAAATAATTTTTTTAGAAAGAGAAAAAAATAATTTTAATAGTACGTTCAAATTAAAATCAGTATCAATTTTTATCACAATATTTTCACAATACTTTCACAATAAATCTTAAGTGGTAGGTTATTATTTGTTAATATTAGTGAGAAAAAAATAATTTGTTTAGAAAGAGAAAAAAATAATTGAAATAGTACGTTCAAATTAAAATCAGTATAAATTATCACAATACTTTCACAATAAATCTTAAGTAGTAGGTTATTATTAGCTAATATTGGTGAGAAAAAAATAATTTCACAATATTGATTTAAGTATGAAATAAAATCTCTTATATATACATTGTCATTTTTGGTAATTTACCTTTCAAACTGCCACTTTTATAAGTGCTAGCCAAACATTTAGCTTTTTCAAAAAGCACTTTTTAACAGTTTTTACTAAACACTCAATTTTTTGAAACTCCACTTTTTCATTATGCACTTTTTGAAAACTCAACTTTTTCATTATGCACTTTTACAAAAAGCTCAACCAAACTCACCCTTAAACTTGTCCATACAAATTAATTATTTCAAAATTATTTTTTCTTTTTCTTTAGGTTTTTATATTTTTATCATATATAATATTGTTTTTTTTCCCAATGAATAAGGTATAATATTGTTTTTTTTTTTTTTTTTTTGCTAATATAAGGCATAATATTGTTAAACTGAAGGAAAACATTAATTATTATCCACAGTCATTATTCAATCAAAATTGACTACCACTTAGGTATGGATTCATATTATACATAAGTACTGAAGTACGATTCACTCAATTGATAAAAAAAAAAAAAAAAAAACTTGTTTAGTATAATTAATTCTAATCGATAATAATTAAGTAATAATGCAATCTTTTAACTAAAATACTTAATATGACTCTTTTTTTTTAATTATACTTAATATGACTTTACATTCTCATCTTAAAGCTTGATAGGATAAAAGAAACAATTAAAATTAATTCGGATCTTATCTCTTCGCTATCTCAGAAAGGACTCTTTCTTCATGATTGATTATTATTTTTATTTTTATTTTAAACAATTAGTTTTAGGGTGTGCATGGGTTGGGTTAAGGGAATTTTTTGACCAAACCTATCATGGTGGGTTAAAAACAAATTCAATCCAACCCAACTCATCACATAAGTCCAACCCAACCCACATGGGTCGAGTTGAACCCATAGGTTGGGCAATATTTTTATTACTATTATTATTAAATTGAGCAAAAAAAATATAAATATAAATATATTTAAAAAAAAAAAAAAAAAAAACCCAAAGTTTAGTATTAATGTAACTCCTTAAAGGCAAACAGCACTAATAACTAAACAACAATAGCTATTTATTAGGGTTTGTGTGAACTAATTAACTTTTATATAAAATAGGAAGAGCTGGTTTTTTTTTTTTTTAATTATTACTTATATAATATATATTAAATATATGAGTGGATCGAGTTGTGTTTGGAATTTTATGACCCCAACCCAACCCGCCATCAAAAATATTTTGTAACCCAACCCAACCCACCAAGCCCTAAAAACCGACCCAACCCAGCAGGTTGGGTCGGGTTGGTTTTGCGGGTTGGCAGGTTGGCAGCACACCCTTAATTAGTTTTGTTTCATAAGAAAAGGGTGCAAGATTTGAGAGATAGTTTCTCATCATGATATTGAAGTATTTGTAGTCTAAACACTCAATCTTGGAGGTTATGATCCATGGGCTGTGAACAATTGAAAGAAACATTTAGAATTAGTGAAACACCTAATGACCTTCCAGGAGACTGACCTAGAAGACTTTAAATGGATAAAAAAATGAGTTTAATTTGGTTATATGGCAATCTATTTTATCTCATTTAATTAGTCTTGTTAATGAATTAGTTACCCGAATTAGATGTAACCAATGTTAGTTTGACATGTATGACAGATTGAATAAGTACTATTGTATTCTCATTTTTGCATTCAATTTTTGAGAATTAGTGTTTTTATGCCTTTGTATACTGTTCATTAGAACCACCTACAAGTTTCAAAACTTAATATATTTTCAAATAGAAGATTCCTGCAGAAGTGCTTAATCACCTATAAAATAAAATGTTCTAAGCAACTCTCATTGTTAAACAAACCCAAAACAGATAAGCCTAGAAACCGGTCACACCAAATGATGAGTGTAAGCTCGTCAGTAATGTTTGTCGGATGGAGATGATCCTTCAACTTTCACCGATGGTCACCGGTGTGGTGCCTGCCACAATGTCTCTGATGCCAAAGTCAGTATATGAAACTCTCTTCAAAATAAAGCAATATAAGATGAACAAAAATCAAAGAAAAAATCTCCTTTCTTACTTGTATCTCCCCTTTCTTCATGGGAGTGTGTGGGCTTTATATATGCTCTCATGGTCTCTAGCCGTTGGAGGAGATATGGAGGTCTTAATGCTCCTTTTTGTAACGTTTTGGGGTTATGTAATGAGGCATCAATGTCTTCAAACGGTTCATACAGTTGGAGGTATAATCATTTAGTTGATTGTATTAAATGGCCTGGATGCCTTCATCAGCAGTGTTGTCTTCCACGTCGTCTGTCCTGAGGGTATACTCGTCCATATCGAAGGACTCGTCCACATAGGATAGACTTGACAGTTTCGTCAGTACTTATCAATTTCGTCAGCTGCCCCCCGATTCTGTGTTCGTCGTTTTAGTGACGATCATAGAATATGAAGGGTTACAAGTTGTAAATGACTCTTGGGGTTCTACTCCGTGTTAAGTGCGAAGCGGTGGCGCTTCACAGATCGTGGCCAACGTGGTACGCGCTGATTGGTACAATTAATGTCCCAAGTGATGAGACTATTGGGTTTCCCGTCGGTCTTTCCGTTTTTCGAGCTTTTACTTTTAACTTCCTTCTCTCCTTATTTTTCTGCTTCACATTTCAATCATTACTCTTCTTTAGCTTTTTCCTGCCATTTTTCTTTGAGTTGGTACGCTGGTTAAGCAGAGCTTCCTCAATCCGCCATTGATTAAGGTATGTTTCCCCTTCCCTCTCGCTTTTCCTTTCTTAGTTTCGCTGTGGTACTATCCCTAATTTTCTCTTTTCCTGCTTCTTTTTGTTTTTAATTTACCTGTGATTCAGTTGTGTTGTTTTCCTTTTCTACATTTTTTTTGGGTTTTCATGGTTGATAATTCTGAGGTTAGAGTTGTTTGTCCCTCGGTTTCTTTTCTTTTTGCGCGCTTAGGGGGGGCTTTAGGCACTTTCTCAGATTTTGAAAATTTTGTTTTTTAGGGTAGTGGTCTTAGTGTGGTATTGACTGAATTGTTGCCTTTAATTAGGCAATCAATTGACTGGTTTGAGGGTCAGGTGAGGAAGGAGAAGATAATGTCTGAGGTCAGATCCAGTGATCTCGAGACTGGGTTGTTGTCTAGCGGCAATCCAATGGAGGGGGATATGGCTGTCTCTTCTCCCCGTGTCGTTAGGGCTTTTTATGCCCTTGAAGAGGTTTGTGGTCTGGATGCCAAGTCGGTGAGTAGATTTAAGGATAGGTTTCAGTTTCCAGAAAGGGTTCGTGTTCGTCAGCCTAGTGACGAGGATAGTGCTTGTCATTTCTTCCCAAGTGAGGTGTGCTTTTATGAGGCTGCCTTTACCTATGGACTTAGATCCCCCGTCCACCCTTTCTTCATGGAACTTCTGAGCCATTTTGGGATTGCCCCTGGGCAGTTAATGCCCAATTCATAGAGAATAGTAGTCAACTGTATGGAGATATGGTTGGCTGCTAACGGGGATATGATTAAGGTGGGTGAACTTGTCCACCTTTATTGTTTGAAAGAATCAAAGGAGTATGGGTATTATGGGCTGGTTCCTTGGGAGAGGAGGACCAGGATTATTAGAGGGCTGCCTTCGTCCTTCATAATATTGGAAGTCAAGATTTTTCTTTGTGTCCGGAAATGACTTTGAGACTCCCTCCAGTCAAGAATGGGGTGACATTCCAAGGTTGCTTCGTCGATAGGGAACCCCAACCTTAGGTGCGTCAGTTTCCCTCCTTGTCATTTTAGTTTGGTAGTATTCATTTGCTTATGGTCGTCACAATTTTTTTTTTTTTTTTTTGTTATCCTCCTTTTTGCAATGAAGAGACGACCTAAACTCAAGAGCAGGTACAAGGAACGAGTTGAGCAAGCAATTGAATACGTCTAGACAATTGAGAGCTGGGACGACTTGGTAGACCCGAGGACGCTTGCTTTTTACAATCTCGGCCCGGATCCTTCCTCTTTTGTTTTGCGAAACATTGAAATTGAAGGAAAAAAAAGTAAGTGTTGAACCCGTCAGCATTTTTCTTTCCTTCTTCCTTTGTTTATTTTTTTTTTATTTTATTATTTTATATGTTGTTCTTTTCTGGCAGAGATGACGACGAAGTTTAACAAGGACCTCTTCGCTAAAATGAGGTCGAAGAAAGATGAGCTGTTGTCCAACCTCGACAAGAAGACAGTGCGTGTTACCGGGAGAGGCACTCCCGTTGCTCCAACTACTTCCGTCCACCCGATCGTTTCCGTGGGAGAGACGACGAGGATAGCTTCTCCAACCATGTCACTAGAAGAGATAGGTGGCACTCCTATCTCAAAAAGGCCATGTCTATCTGAAAAGGGGAAGGAGAAGGAGAAGGCTGACTCTCGTCCACCTACCATTTGGAACGACGAGAAAATGGAAGTGGACCGGGCCCATGAAGTAGTAACAGCTGCCGACTTAAAGGCCTTGTCTAGTGTCCCCCTTAGTGGGGTAGCCGCTGGCCACGTCCATAAGATCATTTAGGTACCTCTGCCTCAGGGTTTTTTTTTTTTTTTTTTTTTAATGCCTCTAACTCTCTTTTAGGTGTTGGGGGAGAGTCTTCATCTTTCTTCTAAGTATCTTACTCAGGAGGCAAAGGTGGTGTCTCTAACTTCTAGGGTGGAGCTATTGGAGACAGAGAATTCTGCCTTGAAGAAGGATCTTATCGAATCCATGGGTACAGCGAATACCTTGAGAGAGCAGGTAAAGAAGCTTACAGACGATCTTAGGGTGGAGCGCCAACTGACCATTAAGAAGGACGAGCAGATTATTGCAGCCAAGGAGAGCCTCAAGACCATCGTAGCCAGATCAGTAGCAGCCTTTCAGACCGCTGACGAGTACAACATCGTGCTCCTCAGTTGGTATTTCAAGGGTTTTAAGCTTCTGAGGAGATACCTCGTCAAGCACCCTTCCGGAGTGAACATGGAGGTGCTGGATCTGGAAGAGGTGGATCAAGAAATGGCGACTGATGAGGCTGTTCAATCGTCTGCCACCGAGACTGAAGCTTCAGCTGACACTCCTGATGATGCCGCTCGTACCGAGGATGCCCCTGCCGACAACGCTTCTAGACGAATTTGACACTTAGCAAAAATTTCTTTCGTTTTGTGATGCCCGTCATGTTTTGGGCGTTTGTTTTTTGTAAATCTATTTACTTAACAATTTTATTTATCTTGAGGACAGCGTCTTTAGCCCAGCGTTTATGGGCTCTTAGTTGTAAAGACAATCGTAATTGGCCTGCTAGTTTCAGGCTTTAATTTTATTTCTTTGGCACTTACTCGTATTTGTGATTGCATTTTTTTTTTTTTTCGATCTGATGCATGCTTGCCGTGTCTGTCATCTTGGTGGCACCTTATATTTGTTTTTTAGCCGTCAGTAGCGTACTTCCGTCAAGATGGAGTCTTGCCATTTAGCCTTTTCTTTTGGCATTTTATTATTTGGCCAATTTGGCGCGTATATATTTGTTAGTAACTTACATCCGTCTGGGCAAAATCTTGTTATTTAGCCATTTTTGGCTTATTTGGATTCCCCCGTCAATAACTTACATCCGTCCAAGCAGAATCTTGTTACTTAGCCATTTTTGGCTTTTTAATCACTCTTAGTGATATTATCTACGTCAGTAACTTACATCCGTCTAGGCGGAATCTTGTTACTTAGCCATTTTTGGCTTTTTAATCACTCTTAGTGATATTATCTTCGTCAGTAACGTACATCCGTCAAGGCGGAATCTTGTTACTTAGCCATTTTTGGCTTTTGTTAGTTTCTTCTGGACCAGGCTTATTTGTACACAAATATTGGCTGAATAATTCATTTATTGATTGTTAATGATGAATACATCTTTCCATTACATCTACTGATGGTATTTCTTCAAATGTTCAATGTTCCATAGCCTTGGGAGCCTTTGTCTGCCTAGGGTCTCCAGGTGGTAGTTGCCTTGTCTGGAGTAGTGAATGACTTTGTATGGTCCTTCCCAAATGGGGCCGAGCTTTCCTTGAGTTGGGTCTTTGGTTGCTTGGGTTATTTTGCACAGGACGAGGTCTCCTATGTTGAGTCGCCTGAGCTTCACCCTTCTATTGTAGTAGTCTGTCATTTTTTTCTGGTATTCCATCATCTTGCTGAAGGCTTTGTCTCGTACTTCGTCAAGGCAATCTAGGTCAACTCGTAGTAGGTCGTCATTCTCTTCTTCATTGAACGCTTCTCGTTTGGTGATGGTTATTCCCACTTCGACAGGGATCACTGCTTCTATACCGTAGGTAAGTCTGAAGGGGGTCTCTCCCGTTGGGGTTCTAGCCGTGGTTCTGTAGGCCCACAAGACGTTGGACAGTTCTTCTGGCCAAGCACCCTTTGCATCGTCCAGTTTGGTCTTTATGATCTTGAGCAATGTGCGGTTCGTCACTTTTGTCTGTCCATTCACCTGGGGGTGGCCTGGTGATGAAAACTGGTTCTTGATGCCCAGGCCCAAGTAGAAGTCTTTGAAACCCTGGCAATCTAACTGTCGTCCGTTGTCTGATATGATCGTCCGCGGAATCCTAAATTTGTAGACTATATTCTTCCACACGAAACCCTGGATTCTGGTCTCGGTGATGGTTGCCAATGCCTCTGCTTCAACCCATTTAGTAAAATAATCAATAGCAAGTAGCAAGAATTTTACCTGACCTTTGCCTTGAGGCAGGGGGCCAACGATGTCGATTCCCCATTGTGCAAACGGCCATGGAGATGTTATCGTCGTTAGCTTTTCTGATGGAAGTTGTTGAATATTCCCGAACCTCTGACACTTGTCACACTTCTTGACGAACCTTGATGCGTCATCTTGCATGGTTGGCTAGAAGTACCCTGCTCGCATAATCTTTCTCACCAAGGATCTTGGTCCTGCATGGTCTCTGCAAATTCCTTCATGGACCTCTCTCAGGACGTATTCGGCCTCTCCTTCGTCAACACACCTCAAGTAGGGCATGGAGAAACCTCTTTTGTATAAGGTGTCATTGAGAATCGTGAATCTAGCGGCTCTCTTCTTGATCTTCCTGGCTTCATCTACATCCTGAGGTAGGTGGCCATCTTGGAGGAAGGACATGATGGGCGTCATCCAGCTACTTTTGCTCTGGACTGCAAATGTTAAAATTTCTTCTATGCTGGGGTTTTCCTGTATCTCAATCATCAGGTCTGTCTTTGATTCTGTTTCTTCCGACGAGGCTATCTTTGAAACTTCGTCTGCAGCCCTATTCTGGCTTCTCGAGATTTGGATGAACTCCACTTTTTTGAATTCTTAAGTCAATTGCTTCGTCAATTTGAGGTATTTCTGCATTCTTTCTTCTTTTACTTCGTATTCTCCTCTAATCTGCCTAATTACTAACTTTAAGTCGTTCTGGATCAGCAGGTTCCTGGCCCCAAGCTCTTTTCCGAACCTTAAGCCTGTCAGAATTCCTTTGTACTCAGCCTTATTATTGGTGGCTGGAAATTTTAGCTGGACTCCATATCTCAATACTTCTCCGTCAGGGGTGGTTATGACGACCCCTACTCCCCCTCTTTTTTGGACTGATGAGCCATCAGTTTGCGTTACCCATGTTTTGTCCTTGCTGGCATGGTTGGGCTCATCTGGATAGGTAAACTCAGCGATGAAATCTGCCAACGCTTGTGCTTTAATGGCCGTCTTGGGATGGTATTCCACGTCGAATTGGCTGAGTTCAATCGCCCATTGGACCATCCTTCCAGCTGCTTCGGGCTTGCTCATAAACTTCTTGATGGGTTGGTCCGTCATCACTAAGATTGGATTTGCTTGGAAGTATTGCCTGAGCTTGCGTGAGGCTACTATCAATGCGAACGTGATTTTCTCGATTTTTGGGTACCTAGATTCTGCTCCTTGGAAAGCTTGGCTGACGTAGTAAACTGGGAGCTGTTTCCTATCTTCTTCTCGGATTAAGGCTACACTGACGGCTGTAGATGATATTGCTAAGTACAAATACAAGTTTTCACCTTCTTTGGACGGGCTTAGAAGTGGCGGATTGCTAAGGTAACGTTTGAGCTCTTGGAATGCCGCTTCACATTCGTCGGTCCATTCAAAGGCTTGCTTCAGGGTCTTAAAGAATGGTAAGCATTTATGCGTTGCTCTAGAGACGAACCTGTTGAGTGCTGCAATCCGGCCTATGAGCTTCTGGACCTCCTTGACGGTCTTAGGTGATGCCATATTGATTATGGCCTGTTCCTTCTCAGGATTTGCTTCTATTCCTCTCTAAGACACCATGAATCCCAGAAATTTTTCGGAGGCAACACCAAAAACACATTTACCAGGATTCAGCTTCATTTGGTATTGTTTGAGGGTATCGAATGTCTCCTTAAGGTCGTCCAGATGTGCAAGCTCTTCCTTGCTCTTAATGAGCATATCGTCGACGTACACCTCCATATTCCTGTCTATCTACTTGGCGAACATTTTATTTACCAACCTCTGATAAGTCGCTCCTGCGTTCTTCAGTCCAAACGGCATTACCTTATAACAATAGAGCCCTTGACTAGTAATGAAGGGGGTTTTCTCCTGGTCCTCGTCAGCCATTTTTATCTGGTTGTACCCTGAGAACACGTCCATGAACGTCAACAACTTGTGCCCAACCGTAGAGTCTACAAGCTGGTCTATTCTCTAAAGAGGAAAGCTGTCCTTCGGGCAGGCCTTGTTTAGGTCCGTGAAGTCCACACACATCCTCCATTTCCCATTTTCTTTCTTTACTAGAATAACGTTTGCCAGCCAATCTGGATAATATACCTCCCTAATGAAGCCTGCAGTCAAGAGTTTGCTCACTTCGTCAGTGATGGCTTGGTCTCTCTCAGGCGCAAAGGTTCTTCGTTTCTACTTGATGGGCTTCCTCTCTGGGTCCACATTCAACCTGTGTTGGATGACTTCTGGAGATATGCCTGGCATGTCATCATGGCTCCAGGTAAAGACGTCTAAGTTCTCCTTAAGAAACTGAATGAGCTTCGTTCTCATCTCAAGACTTAGGGTCGTCCCTATTCTGGTTGTTTTCATTGCTTCTCCTTCGATCAGCTCCACTGCTTCCATTGCCTCTACCTTTTCTTCCTCTTTTTCTTCTATCGTCCATGTGTGGTTTTTCTTAGCTGCTAAAACAGCCCGGTAGCATTCCCGAGCTAGAACTTGGTCTCCTTTAACTTCACCAATACCATTTTCCGTTAGGAATTTTACATTCAGACAGTAGGTGGATGTAGACGCCTTCCACTTGTTGAGTGCTGGCCTCCCAATAATGACATTATATGACGAGGGAAAATCTACTACCAAGAAGTCTATCTGACGAGTCAACTGCTTCGGGTATGTTCCCACTGTTACAGCCAGCGTCACTATGCCTTTGGGATATACTCTGCCATCGCTGAAGCTAACGAGGGGGGAATCAAACTGACGTAGTCTTCTTGGATCCAGTTTCAATTGCTAGAATGCAGGAAAGTAAATGATGTCAGCAGAACTACCATTGTCCACGAGAATCGTTTTGGTGTTGAACCTTTCTATGGTAAGCATTACGACCAAAGGGTCATTATGAGGCTGTTTCACTCCTCTAGCGTCATTCTCATTGAAGGTCATATCCTGATCAGTTCGTCTGTACTTAGGCAGGGGCACCATGTAGACACTATTCACCTGTCATTGATGTGTTTTCTTAAGTGATTTGAATGAGCCTCCTGTGATAGGCCCTCCTACGATCGTCTGTATTTCCCCAATCACATTTTGAGGAGGCTGGGACTGACGGCTTCCTCTCTTGGACGAGGACTCATGTTAGCCTTTGTTTTCGTCTCGGAATTTGTTGTGCTCTCCCTTCTTTATAAACTTCTGCAACTTCCCTTTTCGTATCAATTCCTCTATTTGCTCTTTGAGATCCCTACAATCTTCGGTGTAATGGCCATGATCTTTGTGAAATCGACAATACTTACTCCTGTCACGGATTCTAGGGGACGAGTGCAATGGCCGTGGCCATTTAAGGTAGTGTTCATCTTTAATCTGCGTCAAAATTTTGTCAACAGGCATAACAAGAGGGTGAATTTTATCGTTCGTGGACTTTTATCATCTTTCCTTCTGACTCTGTCATTATTTCGACGATCTGGACGGTCCCACTTTTGTCTTCTACGGTCGTCTTCCCTTCTCCCTTTGTCCCCCGGTCTATCTCCATCCCTGATAGCAGCCAACGTGTCCTCAGTGTTCATGTACTTCTGTGCTTTAAGGAGCATTTCAACCATCGTCTTTGGAGGGTTCTTCGCGAGTGAGGTAACGAGCTCCCTGGACCTCAACCCTGCCTTAAAGGTTGTCAATTACACCATATCGTCAGCCTCGTCTACCTTCAGTGTCTCCCTGGTAAAGCGTTTCACATGTGACCTCAAGGTTTCCTTCTCTCTCTGCCTGATGGTGAGCAAGTGATCTGCAGTTCTCTTTGGTCGTTGTCCTCCAATAAAGTGACGTAGGAAGGCGTTGCTCAACTGCTCGAATGTGTCGATGGACGACATTGGCAACTTCGTGAACCACTCCTGGGTAGCTCCCTTGAGTGTTGTTGGGAAGGAACGACACAATATTTAATCTGGGGGCTGCTGAAGTCCCAGGGTCGTTTTGAAGGTATTTAGGTGATCTTGGGGGTCCTTCAGCCCATCAAAGGGCTCGAGCTGAGGTAACCGGAATTTTGATGGCATTGGACAGTCGAGGACTGCTATTGTGAATGGCGAATCCGTCGCTCGGACCATCTGATCCACACTCCGCTCTGTTTTTTCCTTGATGGCATTCCTAAGTTCGTCCATCTCCCTCTTCATCTCCCGAAGAAGGTCTGAATTTTGCCCGGCGGGAGTGTTTGGCCCTCGATGGTCACTTCTTTTGTAGCTATCCCCTTCGTCTTTCTGATTTCCCCTCGAACGATTTTCCTCCTGCTGAAGCTGTAACTTCATTTCCTGGTTTTGCCTAGTCAGCTTTTCAACTGTGGTTGCAAGGGCCTGAACTTGCTGAGCTAGGGCTGCAGAATCTTGATTGGACTCCATCCAAAAAGAATAAGAATAGGAAACTACTATTTCGAGTTTGAACACGAAAATGTCGTCCCCACAGACGGTGCCAAACTGATGAGTGTAAGCTCGTCAGTAATGTTCGTCGAATGGAGATGATCCTTCAACTTTCACCGATGGTCACCAGTGTGGTGCCTGCCACAATGTCTCCAATGCCAAAGTCAGTATATGAAACTCTCTTCAAAATAAAGCAATATAAGATGAACAAAAATCAAAGAAATAATCTCCTTTCTTACTTGTATCTCCCTTTTCTTCGTGGGAGTGTGTGGGCTTTATATATGCTCTCATGGTCTCTAGTCGTTGGAGGAGTTATGGAGGTCTTAATGCTCCTTTTCGTAACGTTTTGGGGCTATGTAATGAGGCATCAATGTCTTCAAATGGTTCATACAGTTGGAGGTATAACCGTTTAGTTGATTGTATTAAATGGCCTGGATGCCCTCGTCAGTAGTGTTGTCTTCCACGTTGTCTGTCCTGAGGGTATACTCGTCCATATCGAAGGACTCGTCCACATAGGATAGACTTGATAGTTTCGTCAGTACTTATCAATCTCGTCACCAAAGCCCCAAACCACCACCATGCCAAGCACCAGTAACCAATGCACAACAAATCTATGCCCAAATTCTTTATCTGACGCTTTGACAATATTCACCACATCAACGCTCTTTGAATTGTGATTTTTTGTCTTGCATGAATAAACAACATGCCATCAACACTTCTTTGAACAAGTGACCCAATTAGTGATTTTCTACATCGATAGTAATTTTTCTTTTATAGTGATTTTTTAACAAAATTTTCTTAGCACGAAGTTCTATTGAAGATGTGTTTTTATTGGTTTTCCTCTTTATTACCAAATCTTTGTATTATTATTATTGTGTTTTTTTGTATATAACTTTGATTGATAATTCCCCATCCAAAAAAAAAAAAAAAAACTTTGATTGATAATTTACTTGTGAGATTTGTGTGGAACTCATAATATCTTAGACTGCGTTTATTTTGGTTGAAAACCACTTCCGGAAATGTTTTTCTGTAATTTCGGGTGTTTGGTTGCGCATGGAAAATCATTTTTCCAAAAATCCATTTCAGTTGACCGTGAGTCAAGGGTGAAAAGAATTTCTGTTTTTATTTTCACTTCAAATATCCTTTTCCGGAAAACAGAGAGCAAGAGAGCACGAAGAGAGAGAGAGAGAGAGAGAGAGAGAGAGAGAGAGAGAGAGAGCACAAGAGAGCACGAACCACTGCTCCAAACCTAGAGCCCATCGCCAGCGACCTTCGACTCACGAACCTAGAGCCTTCGACCTTCAACCCAGACGCATCGCCTTCGACCCAAACCCAGACCCAGACCCATCGCCACGAACCCACGAATGTATTGCGCTGGCGAGACCCAGCGAGTCGCACTGCGAACCCACGAGTCGCAACGCACCACGCCGATCGAACCCAGTCGCCTCACCGCAATGATCTGACCAGATTTGATGATTTTTTTTCTTTGGTTTTATTTCTTTTGTGGCTTTTGATTGTCGGAGTTTGCTGCCATGGGTTGAAATGGAGTTTCGATGGTGTGTGGTGTTGGAATTTGGCTGTGATTTTGAAATTTTTTATAATAAAATTTGTTTGGATGCTAAGAAAATAGGTGAGAAAATGTGAAAAATGTGTAAGAAAATAGTATTTTCAGAATAGAACTAAACACATGAAAATATTTTCTATAATAATTTTCATAATACAACTAAACACTTGAAAATATTTTTTTTCAAAAAATAACATTTTTAAAAAATATTTATTTTTTAAAAAATATTTTACGAGATCTAAACACTAGTGTAATAAACCCATTAATTCTGGCGCATAAATCATTTAGGCAACCTATATTTTTCATGCGTAGAAAAAGCAAGTACATGTCACATCAAGATAACAACAAGTCCATGTGAAACCTAAAATAACTAAATCAAATTAATCAGTACTTCGTGGATAAAAATGAAATATTACACATTATTTTTTTTATAGTTTAAATTAGTTTTATTTATTCTTTTCTAAGTTTTTTTTAAAAATAAAAATTTTTAAAATTTCAGTTGTTCCGTACAGTAATGTTAATTCTATCTTTTGTAGATTAGGTGGAAGTACACTGAAATGATTATAATATTCTAACTTTGCTGATGTGCTTGAGTTAAAAAAAAAAAAAAAAAAGAGTTTGGGCGGACAAAAAATATCCTTTAAAGCTAACTACTAGGAAGGAGGGAGACCAAGGCAGCAGCAGAGTACAGTTTTACTTATATGTATTAATTTCTGAGCAGCAGTAAAGAAACTCTAGGAAATAGGAACCAACTATTACTATTAATTAATCAGCTGTAGGAAAAAAAAGAAAAAGAAAAAAAGTTGTGAAGAGAATTAATTAATTAATTAAATTTTTAAACCTCCCTCAGCTTCTCCACTTCTAAATTTCACATTAACATTCCACCTCTCACTCTTCAATCTCCATATTCTTTCTTCACGCACGCAACCTTTCCCACCGGTCAAAACCTCACAAAAGCACTACTACTTCCGTGATGACGTCCCTAACGGCGACCCACCCACACCGCAAGATCGCGATCGCCGTCGACTTAAGCGACGAGAGTGCCTACGCCGTCAAATGGGCCGTCGAGAACTACCTCCGCCCCAGCGACCACGTCATCCTCCTCCACGTCCGCCCCACCTGCGTCCTCTACGGCGCCGACTGGGGCTGCTCCGCCATTCCTCCCCTAAATCAGAATCCCGATTCTGCCCTCGACACCGAGTCCCAGCAGCGGAAGCTCGAGGACGAGTTGGACAATTTCACGACTTCTAAGGC
Organism: Quercus variabilis; assembly: GCA_030445155.1. Lineage (NCBI taxonomy): Eukaryota > Viridiplantae > Streptophyta > Magnoliopsida > Fagales > Fagaceae > Quercus > Quercus variabilis. The sequence continues at coordinate 33,658,210 of CP129452.1, read as the reverse complement.
CAACTCGCTGGCTCAGCCCTTGGTCCAGGCTCAAATCCCCTTCAAAATCCACATCGTCAAGGACCACGACATGAAGGAGCGGCTCTGCCTCGAGGTCGAGAGGCTCGGGCTCAGCACCGTTATCATGGGCAGCCGTGGCTTCGGCGCGTCCTCCAAACGCTCCACCAAGGCGCGTCTCGGCAGTGTCAGCGATTACTGTGTACATCACTGTGTCTGCCCTGTTGTTGTGGTTCGTTATCCCGATGACAATAACTCTTCCGCTGACGTGGCAGACAAGAACATCATCATTGGTGACGAGGTTGAACTCCACCCTGTTCCTGAGGCTGAGGAGGAAGACAACGACCACGACTTCCACGACTCCCCGGACGACCATCCCAAAGGTATCGGAATTTTTTTTTTTTTTTAATTATTACTTTTCTAAAATTACAGTTTTAAGTCACACTTTCTCGTATTTTATCGCGCGGTAATTAGATTAAAATTACTGTTTCACTGACGGGTTTTTGAGGTTCAAGGAGAAATTGGTAGTTAATCATGGGTTAAGGTTTAGTTGGGCAAGTGCCAACGGTTTTTATATGGCGGTGATGTGTAGTGGTAATAAGTTATATTTTGGATAAATTCGATACTTACAACAGGGGAGGGGGATTTAATCTGAATGCTTCTGTTGGAAACAGGAGGATGTGTTTGTTGAGCTACAAGCTATTGGCGTGTAGTAATAAGTTAAAATGACTGTGTATATTATTTGGTTTAGTGTGGTGTGGTTGAATCCTAATGGTTTTATGGGGGTGATTTGTGTCATTGAATATGATAATAACAACAAAGCTTTAGTTCCAAATTTGTTGGGGTCCGCTATGCATCCTTATCAAATTAGTTAAGGTCAGTTATATTTTTTTTTTCCTCCATTTTATTCTAGAAGAAGTCATACTCTCAATTATTTCTTTCACTGTTAATAAATTGAATTTATCGTTGCCAAAGGTTGAGTATTTGTTTTGGTTATTATTGCCATTGATTAATAAGCTACACTTTGATTTGTAAAGAAGTTGATTTGAGGGTGTTGAAGTGTAACAGTTATGACTTATGAGTGGTAGGATAAGATGGGATGGGATGGGCTAGGAAATATCTATTCGTGGGGATGGGGTGGTGCAAGCCTCAAGGATGCTTATTTTTGGACAAGAAGAGAGAAAGTTAGCAGTTTCAGCACAGATGGCTTTACTAAAGATGTCAGATAAGCCAACTGATTTACTCTTCATTTTTAGTTTCTCTACTGTGGTGACTTAAATTGTTCTTGATTGTTTCTTTTTTTGGGAGCTTTCCACCAACAGCCCCTAGTCATTTATTGTGCTTCCACATACCTCAATCATCAAACATAAGAAAGTTTCTCTTTTCCCCTCTTATGATCATTTCTGATTGTGACAAAAGTTGCATCAAGAAGATGAGTTGCTAATAATTCATTGTTCAATTCTGTTATTCTGTAAAATTATATTATAAATTAAATAATTGGGGTATACTGGAACTTTATAATTACATTCCAAATAGAATAGTTTCATGATTTGAACTGAAGTTGGATAAGATATGCATTGAAGATTATGTAACAATGATAGGATAACTTGACCTGAAGTTGACTTTTCTGGGATCAGCTTGACTGTGTCTCTTCTGCAATGCCTAGTGTATCTCTGATGTCCAGGGACACCGGTGGACTTGACTTCACCAACACCTCTGGTATCACTGGTGGAGTCATTATTGATGTTCTCTCATTTTAATTACCGCTAATCTAATATTAAAGGGTGACAAATTGTAATGTGACAAAATAATTTGTCTCAATTGTAAAGGATTGATGATTAAAGTACTACTACTACTTTTTAAAGGTTTTTAACTTATTTTTTTTTTACTAACTATTGCTATTCTTGCATGTGTCAGCAGATGCTTAATGTACGTCCAGTGCAGTGGAAATTTCCTTCTGGGCTCAGGTGATGCATAATTGAATTTTTTCTGTCAACATATCCTTGATCATCCTCCATTTTAACAACCGCTGTTTAAAGTTATACTGTTATTATGAGATACACTGACTCAGCTAGAAGAACATTTTGTGCTCTCTCTCTCTCTCTCTCTCTCCTTTTATTTTTTCCTTGGGGGGGGGGGGGGGGGGGGGGTGTTGTTAAATATAAGAGGATTATTCTCCCCTAGTTTTTTTATCTATGTGGAATTCTTTCCAACAGTAAATCATTCAGAACTTCAACATGCTCCAACTTTAAAACCTTAGACACAAGGTTTTAGTAGTCCTTTGTCCTTGCAGATTGAACTGGTTTTTGGCCTGAGTTGGATTTTCACTGTGGTTTTGTTATGTGCTTCAAATCAAATGCTCTATTTATATGCCTTTCAATGCATGAGCTTGTTAATTTATGAATTGCAGAATTAGTTATATATCAATTGATTTATGATTCACTGGTGAATAGCAAATACTGATTTACTATAGGGCATTGGATTTATGTTGTAGAAAGTGATGAACTCAACTGGAAAATGTGGAGGCAGCAGGTTAGTGAAGAAATTTTAAGAATGTAATGGGGTTTGCTTCTTGGTGGACATATTTCTGTGTAAAAAGGATGCTGGTGGTGTTGCATTTTGGTCACTGTCCGTATGTTCTTGTTAGTTTCCTTCCCTCTTTATGAAGTGCATGGTATACATGTACGGGTGAGCTTCTCTGGAGCATACATCTCTCCCACAATATTTGTATAGGAACCAGCTCTTATGCTGGTTAATATTCATTTACAGCTTTTTACTGTGTGTTGTGAATCGGATTTTCTTACTGATTAGTTTCCTCTTTACACTAACTATGTACTTGGCACCATAGAAGAAGTGTTGTCTGGCTTTGTAACACAAAATAGCTGTTCAGTGGTATTTCATGGTAATAGACTAATATTAATGTTTTATGTTTACTAGCATAGCCACTCAAAACACTTATATATTTGGAAAAAATCAAATGCATACAGCCATACATACGTTTACATTTAGGATATTGTATGTGATTGTTTCACGGCGTAAACCATGCTTTCATGCTTGTACTCGTGGTGCTTGGCTGCTTGCTACTATAGCATGGCACACTAAATCCAAAATCTAGTCCTAATGTCCTATGTTTGGATATATCAAAGCTACCAAGCTTGGTCCCGCTCACTAATTGGCAACTAGCAACTGCGTCGTCCAAGCTTGGCTAACTTCTAACAATTTTTTTTTATAGGTAATAAGACTTTTATTGAATGAAATGAACATCGTGTTCATGATGATGAACACTCTAAACATGAAAAGAAATCACATATAACACGAGCTAAAACTAATGGAATGCAAAAAAGCAAGAACAGAAAGACATTGCGTAAATCCCCAAATGTGAGCCTATTGAAACAAAGTACCAAATAAAAGAGATTTTAAGAGACCTAAATGTCACTCCTTATCTTCAAAGGTATGGGTATTATGTTTATGCCAATCTAACCCCATTAGACATGTTGGAACCATATTCTAAATAGTTGATAGGTGCTTTTTAAGCCAATCCCTCCATGCATAAAGAAGAGAACTAATTTCTTTGGCATTACTCGTTGGATCCCAAACACCTTAAAATTTTCACTCCATCAAGCATGAGCAAACTTACATTGAAGTAAAAGATAGTCCAAAGATTTTTCATCACAACGACATAAACTACATCAATTAACTAGAGACTGCCCTCTCTTAACAAGATTATCAATGGTGACTATCCTACCCCTAGTTGCTATCCATAAAATGAAAAACCCTCTTAGGCACTTTTACACACCAAAAGCTCTTCCAAGGAAATTCATTAGTAGGAAGACCAAACAAAAAAATTGTAATAAGATCACACATCAAACACACCAGTTTGAGTCAACTTCCAAGTCAGGTTATCATCATCCTCACCCCTTGGCATATTTAAATGAAAAAGCTCAAAAAAAGAACATATACCCTCCAATTCTCAAACATGAAAATCTCGGTGCAATTGTAAATTTGAACTCCTTCTGATGCAAAAAGTACCAAATTAGAAATCCGAGCTTCTTTAGAAAGAGAACAAGCAAACAAATTTGGAAATAGATCCTTAAGAGGAGTATGTCCACTCCAAGGATCGTACTAGAATCGAATACGATGACCCTCCCCCACATCATGCAGTACTTGTCTATGCCCCTGCCCTAATACTCCTCCACATCCCACACCCATAAGTCCCTCTTACACCTTTAGTACACCAAACTCCTCTAGCCACACCATATTTAGATTCTATAACTTGACGTCATAACTTGTTACTCTCCTTCCCAAAGCGTCATAACCATTTTCCAAGCAATGCTTGGTTTAGCAATCCAATCCTCCAAATCCCAACCCACCAAACTCCATTGACAAATAAACCTTATTCCAAGTGACTAAAGGATATTTAAAAGCTTCCTCAAAAGCCTCCCAAAGAAAATTCCTCTAAATCCTTTCTAGTCTAGCCGCTACAACTTAAGGGATTTTAAACAAAGATAGGAAATAAGTAGGAAGGCTCGAAGGTGTACTTTTTAACAAAATAAGCCTATAACCTTTCAACAAATATGGATGTTTCCAACCAAAAATCCTCCTCTCCATCTTTTCTATAATAGGATTCCAAATTGGTGAATCCTTATAATGGGCCCCGAGGGGCATACCCAAATAAGTCATAGGCAAACTACCCACCTTACAACATAAAACAGGAGCCAAAGCATTCAGATTTCCTACATCACCAATTAGAACAATCTCACTCTTGCCAACATTGATTTTCAAGCCTGTAATAACTTCAAAGAAAATCAACACCATCTATATATATAATAATTGTTCCCTTGTATCAAAAAAAAAAAAGTTCCTTGAAAGCATTACAAAATAAGATAGTATCATCAACGAAGAGAATGTGAGAATTATTCAAACCTCCTTGAACATAAAACCCTGCTTGAAAACCATAAAGAAAGCCTCCCTCTTCCATTTTTTTCAACAACTTGCTCAACACCTCCATAACTGTTAGGACATACATGTTTTCACTTGTTAAGAACATATGTCACTTATTCATGTAAATTGGCTAATCCTTTGATAAAACGCACTCTACTTGTAATTTGGTAGTTCTAAGTGTTTTTAATACTTCAAGAAATAAGGTTTCAAGGTCAAGTGTTGAAGTCATCAAGTCTGTCCAAGAAAAAGCAAGCTGAAGTGCAATTTCATTAAAGCTTGACACCTGCTCGACAGCTACCTCGACACCTGCTATCTGTCGAGATTTAAAAACTCAGATTTCCAATCTGATTTTCTTGGGATCCGTGAATATGTTTTTAGGTCTTCTTTTCTTTTAACCCTAAATATATAAAATGATTATTTTAAGAGCCGTCAAGTGTGACACAAGTTGCAAAATCATTGAACAATCCCTGTTCAAGCAAATTGTGATCAAAAGACGAAGTTCTTGACCTAGTTCATCTTCCTTCAAGAAGTTGCTGTGTATTTGCACCATAGGGTTTTGTAACCAAGCATCTTCCTGCTATTCATCATAAAGGATGAACTGAAGAACTTTGCAGCTAACCTTTCTTCCTAAGTTGGTGTTCTGAAGTCGCGTACTGGGATCCGCGCATTGGTTAGTCACGTACTTGGGAGCCGTGCATCAAAGGTGGGAACTGTCGCTACAGATCAAGTCCAATTGGGTATTGGGGTAAGGGTTCAACTGTAAGTTAGTAAGGTACTTGAGATTTCTTTACTTGTAATCGCTTGATTTGATAATAGTGGAGTTTCGGGAGTGGTGACCTGAAAATCACCCGGTGGGGTTTTTGCCGCGAGGTTTTTCCCCATTCGTAAATAAATTACCGTGTTATTTAATTTCCGCTGCATATTTAGTTTTTGGTGATTTGTTTGTGCTTCCACACAATTGCATAATTAATTAATTAATTAATAACTTGGCTAATTAATTAATTAGAGTTAATCACAAGGGGTCATTCAGATTGTGGCCTATCAATAACCAAGAGAAATAAAAGTGGAGACAAGGGATTCCCTTGTTGGAGACCATGTGAACTATCAAAAAAACCCGTTGGATAACCATTGACAAGAACTAAGAACCTACTTGTAGTAATACAAGCCTTCATCCACCTCGCCCCAAAATCCATCCTCTCTATACGATAAAATAAGGTAGCCCAGTTCACATAATCGTAAGCCTTCTCAATATTCAACTTAACTATCACACTAGGAGTACCACTTTTCATTCTACATTCCAAGCATTCATTTGTAATCATAACCGAATCAATGATTTGTCTCCCTCCAACAAAATAATTCTAAGAATCAGAGATGAACTTATCCAAAACACTACGAAGTCTACGTGCTAACACCTTAGCCAAAAGTTTATAAAGGCTACCAAACAAGACTTATAAGGCAAAAGTCTTTAATATTGATAGCATTAGTCTTCATGGGGATCAAATATAGAAAAGTGGCATCAAGAGACTTTTCAAAAACACAGTGTCTATGAAAATCCACAAAAAAGCCATAACATCCCCCTCCAACACACTCCAACAATTTTTAAAGAAAGCCTTAGTAAGCCCGTCAAGCCTATGGGCCTTGTCACCTTCAGCCTCCTTAAGTGCGTCAAGAATCTCCTCCCTCTCAAACCCCTCTCCATTTCATCTAAATAGGCAAAATATAATCCATCAATAGTAGGCTTCTAAGATTCTGGCTCCCAATATAACTTCTCATAAAAATCCATCACCTATTCCGGAATTTCCGACTCATCCTCATAAAAAATTTCTAACAATCTTTAGCACAACCCTGATAAAGATGGTTAAAGTAGTACCAACAAAAAGCCATGAGTTACTAATTTGTCTAATAAATATTAATTTGCAACTGTTGGCTTATCACCTGTGCCTTGCTCTCTTATCAAGTTACGATTTCATACTTATGCTTAAATAAAAAGGTTTACCAATGTAACGTAATTTGAAGTCTCTATTTATGCTAAGAACGGAAATTATTGAGTTCAAATCACAATTTGAATGTGGTACTAGAGCTAAAAATGGCTGGGTAATACAAATTTTACTCATGGAAATTGTGGTTTGAACTCATGCTTTCAAAACTGCCGTACTCTTCAAAAAAGCGAAAATATACTGTTGGTCCCTAAAATTTTAGCTGTTGAGCGCTTTTAGTCTTGAAGTTTCATATGAGCATTGGCCTCTAAAGTTTAAAAAAAAAAAATGAGCATTATTGATCATTTTATCAACTTCTATTATTTTTTTGCTTGTGTCTAACGAAACAATAACATACCATTTTTTTAATGATGTAACAATTAATTTCATTATAAAAAAATTACATGCCAGCAAACCTCACCACCCTCCCCATCTAAAAAAGGTATTCTCCTTCAATTCCCACCACCCAAAGTTCGCCATTGTCTCTGGCACCGCCATTAATAGCTCCAATCAGTACTTCTCCCACCTCCTCGTCGAAGAAATTGGCAACAACCTAAAAACCTCAACCTCCAAGAAACAAACTCAACCACCATAAAAAGCAACAATTTTACTGAATGAGATGTAACCTGATCCAATCAATAGACCCTAGTCCTTAAACAACAAAGCCACATGCGAAATCCAACCTCCATCCAAAATGCCTCATACCCATCAAACCTGAAGAGTCACACCCTATAGTCTAAACCCATCTCATAGATTCAAAGTCAAACTCGTAACACAACCCTACAGAGAACAAATTTCTTTTGGGATTTGTAATTCCATCTTAGACCTTGGACCAATCTTTGTCTAATATGGATTTGAGGTTGGAATTTGGATTATTACCCATTTGGAAAAATTGTTGTTGTTGTTGTTTTTTTTTTTTTTTTTTTTTTTTTAAATAATTTTTTTATGGAGGTTGAGTTCGTTTGAGGTTGCTAGCTGTGTTAACGACAAGAAGGGGTTGGGGAGTAGAACCGAAGAGGAAGGAGACAGTATGTTTGGAGCCAGTGGTGCTTTGGTGATGCCGAAAACAATGGCGCACTTAGGTCGTGGGAGTGAGAGCTTGGAATGGTGAGCATGGTTGGATTTTGTAATTTGCTCATAATAAAATGCTTGCTACATTGTTGAACAAATGTCATATCATTACTCCGTTAGACACATATGTAAAAAAAACTAATGGAAGTTGATGGAGAAACTAATAGTATTCATTTTTAAATTTTAGGGACTAATAAAGTTAACTTGAAACTTTAAGGATCAAAAATACTCAATAGATAAATTTTAGGGATCAACAGTGTATTTTCACCTTTTAAAAAAGTATTATATTCTATTAATAAATAGTTTTTACAACTGTAATTTTTAACCCAAAATTCCTAAGGCCACATAAAATATCACAACTTAGGCCGCAACTATCCAAGTGGTGGATTGTGAAGGGAGAAAAAGTGATGAGTCTATGTGAAAATGACAATCAACCAATCACAATCTAGCATGTAAAATAATTGTAGCAAAAGTTGACATTTTATGTGGTACTAGAATTACTCATTTTAACCAAAAGTCTATACCTCTACAAGGACTAGCATAACTTGATGCAAAATGCCATGATATCCCACAACTTGTTTCCTCAGCTTAATGCAGGAAAATACAGTCCTCAATGGCTCAACACAATAGTACCACCACATCTATAAAGCCTTCGGTCACACTAATTTGATCTCATTCATGTAAAATGAAAGCACTGTCATAGGCCAGGTTCCATACAAGGAGAGCATATTTATCTTATGAGTCATAAATTAATGAGTAAGATGCAGTTCAGCTAGAACCAATACTCTCAATTCTGCCAGGGTGATCCACTCAAAGTGGATGAGTTGTATTATGTGATATAAACTTGTCAGTCTTAGAGCCAGTCAGCTTCCCAAATTTTGATATTATTAAATAATAATGTCAAACAAACTGATTATTCTTAAACAGTGAATTTAAACAATAGCTTCTGCTCATAGAGGAGAGAAACATCAAATATCACAAGTAATAAATATTGCAGGCATAAAAACCAACACAACAAAAACCCAAATTTCATGTGAAGAACACTGTAAAGCACAAAATCACCTCAGAGAGCTCCTAGAGTTCCTTCACTTCGACTCCTGCGAATGGAAAGATCTGACCTGAAGTTCAGAAGTTTGCTGCTGAAATCAAGATGTTGCCGATTATGTGTTGTCGCTTTGTTTCCCATAGGGGGCAGGAGCCCATGCCTGCCCTTGGACCGTTTTGGTGAGTCCACTGCTTGACTTTTACGACCATGAGTTGATGATGACGAGGGCCTGGGAGCAGCAAGACCATGACTAACCTTACGAGGAGCCTTGTGATCTGATCTAAGGCCACGATCAAACTGATGAGAACCCATGCCTAACCGAACTGACCTATCTGCAGCATCCTTCAGACTGCTGGCTTTGATAGGCAGCCGGTTGAAGTATGTCAAATGTGGAAGAAGGCCTTGGAGATACTTCTTCAGTTGTTCATCTCCAACATTCTTCTGGGCTGGGTTTCCTTCCAAGCTGATGGCTTGCAAGGAATTGTAGTTAGCTGCAAGTTGCCCAAGACATTTGGTTGTTGAGATTTTGTTGAAACGCAGGTCCAGCACATTCAGTTTTAATAGTCGGTGAAGACCTTCTACCTCGCTTATTTTATTTCCAGCCAAGTACAACTCCTTCAGAGAGGAACAAGAAGCTAGGCCTTTGAAAATTAATTTAAAATATATTAGGATTTTGAATGTCCATAAATTAGGATAATTGAGGAATAAAATCCTGGAAAAAAATTATTTTAAAAAATACGACGAATGTGAATCATATTGTTAATCCTTTTTTTTTTTTTGGGTATCATGTAGTATATCGTATTGTGTATTTTAAGGTACATAAACACTTCATAAAATTTATTAAAAAAATTATAGATATGCATAATATAAAAGGTATATTCATTCTAAATTTGGAATATCTTCGACTAATGACTAATTTAATCATCGCTTATTTAACAATACTTAACAAAACTAGCTAAATAAATCAAATTAAAATATGTTTATATCATCCACATACAAATTGATTAAACTTGAAAGTGATAATACATGTTATATAAGTCAAAATAATAATTTTTTTATTATCATAATCAACTTCATCTAAGTTAATGTTATTATCATGTTCATCATCTTTCATAATTATTTCCTTCATTAAAATTTTCTTCATCATCATCAACATTTGCTAACTCTTCTTGTTCTTCTATTTCAATACTCTTTTTCTTTAAATATCTTCTTGGCATTCTAGTTTCTTGGACTTTTAACAATAATAACAAAACTAAAAAATAATTATATTTTCATTTAATACATTATTCCTTATTCTTAGTCTAGAAAAGAAATTTGCAAATGTGAAAGCAATGTGTCAAGTTTGTGGTCCAAACTTTGTAAGAGAAAGAGAAAAGGAAAAAAAAAAAAAACTCATGTGTATATGTATTGTCATATGGGTACGATTTTATAATACAATTCATACAATATGCATTTATGTCTCATACAATTCATCGGTTGATATGTATCCATGACATGCTACTCTTTCGAAATAACTAACTCCTGGGCAATAAATATTCATGTACATGCATTGTAATGATTGTATAGATGGATAGATTGATAGTGAATTTCAGAATTTCTTCAATTTAGATTGAGATGTGTTCCTCTCTCTAGAAAATGTAAGTATTAATTTTCTTGCACCATTTTTCTATGATACTAACAACTATGCCAACAACATTTTTTATATTGAAAAGAAGCCAACAACATACCATGTCCAATTCTAAATATCCGGTTGTAGCTTAGGTCCAGTACACGAAGTCGTGTAAGTTCACGCAAACCTTCAATAGTTGGAATATTGTTTTTTGAAAGATTCAACACATGAAGTCCTCGAGGAAGAGTCCCAGCAGTTATCCTCACTGGAAAGAGTCAACAAGAATATTACAATTAGAAAACAGAATTTCCTTTTTTTGCCTTTTAAAGTAAATTTATTGAAAAAGTACAAGAAGGAGCACAACCCTGATACACAAGATATGTACAAGAGAAACACTAATCATCTAAAATTAAGAAGATTAACAGAATTTCCTAAATCATGTTGCATGAACTCAACACAAAACTAAAAAATAATATCAAAAGGGAAACAAGTAAGAAGATGAAGGTGCTGTTAGATAAGCAAACCTATAGCATTTCCTGACAAATTGAGCACCCTCAGGCTTGCAAATGCACTAAGAAATGGGATCACAACCAATCCATGATTTGACAAGTGAGCTGTGGTGGCCATTGCACTCAAAGAAGAGATATATTTTTTAGCAGCTTCCATGCCAGGAGTGACCTTACCATCCACCTTCAAAGCAGTCCAACTGTTTGGGATATTGGAGTCTCTATTTACCTGGTCCTCAGATTGGAATGATTCGTTTGTTTCTTCCAGTGGGCTGCAAAGTTGAAGATCATTAACCCACTCCTGAATACGCTTGATCTTATAATCCTTACCTGGCACTTCATCCAAATTGTGAACAGAGGATTTTCCTTGAAAGTTTTTCACAGGGTTTACCTCATCCATAGTGGGCATTATCCAGTCTTTTGCTAAATTAGAATAATTATACAAATCATATCCATCATCAACTGAACTATCAAAATGATTTTTCTCAGCTTTATCAATGTCATCATCTCTTTCTTGTTCTCGCATCACAGGCCTCTCAGACTCATGAACTGATATCTCTTTTTGCCTCATTTCTAACATATGCAGATTGCCAGATGAACTTGACCGCAGTGCTAAGTGTCTGTCAGGAGAACATCTTACAGAAGTGGGCATAGAGGCCCCAATGTTTGGCAAAGAACATGATTTTACAATCAAAGGAGGGGTACGAGGTGTGTGGTCACCAGAGTCACCAGCACATTCACCAGATAAATGAGTATCAGAATTTTCATGGCCTTCCTTCTCCGAATGTGGTGGATCTCCGATTGAGAAAATTGATTCATTAATGGCAATATCAGAAATTAATTGAAAGGACCCCAAGGTAGGACTTTCTTGATTTTGGACTGATTGGCTCACTCCTTGATCTTTGCTGGGACCTGATACCACTAGCCCTTTTTGGTTATGGGAACCCTCACAAGAAAAACCCAGATAAGTCTCATCCTCGGTTGCATTGTTTGACACCATCCCCTCCTGGAAAAATCTACTTTCTAGAGACTGACTTTTCCTATGGCCCCTCTGGTCAACTCCTATTTCACCTTCAATAACAAATTTGCTCTTCATGCCCTTTGATTTTGAATCACTATCAGCAGGAGACAAATTTATATCATGCTTGGTGCTGCCAATCTGAGCATCTCCTTGCATCTTCAATGATGAAGGGTTTAAGCTGGAAGGGATAGGCGAATCCTTTGAGATTTGACTCTGAGAACAATCTTCTAATGTATTATACAATGCCTCAGCAGAAGGTTGAACTGCTTTCTGATTGAGAAAGGGAGACACAGTCAGAACAAACCATGACCTATTACCATAATTACACCAAATTTAAGTTTCATAGGCCTGAAGTGAGTCTTCCACTTACCTTTGGTTTGGGGCTATGAATTTGAGAGTTGAAACATGAAAACCTAACCATTGCGGTGATATTGTATGGAGCTACATTCACACACACTGCCTGCTTTTATCTTACATGAAAAGCTATTACTGACAAATTGTTCTACTCAATAATGTCCAGAAGCCTGAGACAAAGATCCAATGACAAACTACCATCAAGCTTCTGGGGACTTATCCAATAATAGCCTTAGCCATAATCAAGTGACAAACCCACTGAAACACGACACAATCTCCAAATGTGTGATGATCTGGATTTGCTCAAAACACAAACTAAAATAACTCTTTCACTAGTAATACCCCACACCCTCTTAGAGGTGCGAGAAGAGTTTAACTTTGTTGCAGCGGCCAGAGTGAAAGAAAATCTTTTCCAACTAGGAGAAACCAAACCCAAACATGCGTAAGAGAAGCCGGCCTGATATATAGAATGAACAGAGAAGGGGGTAAAAATTAAATTAAATTAAAAAAAAAAAAAATGAGTTAAGGATGACAGTTGAAGTAAATGCATATGTATAGTCTCAAAAGGGGCAAAAAAGGCGCATTCGCATACAAGATATCTTAAGCAAAACCATGAAGAAATTTGAAAACTTCACAATAGAAACGTTTTTTTTTGATAAGTAACTTCACAATAGAAACTTCCAAGAACCAAAACAAATGTATTAAAGTTTTCGCTGTCTTTTTAATCTGTATCTCCCATTAACCTTCTTATACATAAGACTGCTCTTACTCCATGAAAAATTGAAAAATGAAAATACTTCAAGAAGGCTCGCTTCTAAAATTTTGTTCTAGTTACCTCCAACTCCTTTTCTTTCTTATGACCAGGAAAAGGTGAATTTCACTAGGAACTATAAGATATGAAGCTTAAAAGGCAATCCATGTTTGATTGCAAGTAGATTGCAGTCATAAACTACAAAAAAAATTCTTTTTTTTTTTTTTTAAACCATAATAAGTTCCCGAGCTTATGGAAATCAATCTCAATTCTTTCATGGCCTCAGCAATGAAATTGAGCATAATTTGCTATTGACCCAAAAGGAAAAGACAAATAAAAGAAACAGATAAACATATCCATTCATGTTAGATACAAAAAGAAAAAACAACAAAACAGATTACGACAGAAAGGCCCTTACATTTCCGGTTGTAGATCAATCATATTCTATACATATCAAATGGAATGAATTTTACGAGAAACTAAGGCAATAAAACCCATCCAATTTGCTCCATTGCTTTAAAAGCTGAGCATCTTATAATCCATATAGATGAATCATATTCTCTCTTTCTTCTTTCACTTATATCCAACGGTCTATGAATGAATTAAATCGATACAAACACAGCAGCATAAAAACATAGGATTTATGATTGTACCCAATACAAAAAAGAACATAAACATTGATTTACAATCAACTACACCCCAATAAAACAAACAACATAAGAACAAGCAGCAACAACAAACAAACCAAAAAACATGTTTTTGTATTGAAAAAACAAAGACCCAGAACAGAAAAAATGAAATATAAATGGTTGAGACAGAGATCTGACCTCTCTCTAGCCAGATTGTGTGTGTGTGTATGAACCTTGTTCTACAGAAGAAGATCTTGTTAGTTCTTATTCTCCTCCTCCTCTTCTTCAGCTACCAAAAAAACAGAAACACCACACCATAATTAATATATCATTATGATAGATATATAAATATATATATATATATTGTTATAAACTAACGGCGTGTGCCAGTTGCGGAGATTTCAACGCTTACCCTAAGTTCTGGTTGTAATTTATAGACCAATCAACGGCCCTGATTTCTTATCTTATTAGTTATTACTTTTTTTTTTTTGAAGGGTGGCAATCAAAAAAAGGAAAATGTAGACCGTTGTAGTTGAAAAAGAACTGGATTCTGCCTATGTGATTTGTGGCCAAAAGTCTAAACGGAATTTTCCTATATTGTAAAGATGAAAAGAGATTGTGTTACATCCACAAATGAAACGAACGGGTGGGTAGCTAAATATTAAATAGTACACCTCTTGTCTTTTTTCACATTATGACTCATAAAGGAGTGGCTGTCTGTTTTTAAAACCAATTAAATGATAATTATATATATATATATATATATATATTATTTTAATTATATTTATCTGTCTTTAAGGTATTAGTTAATAATTCAATTAAAGAAAGTTTTTATAAAAAAAAATAATTAATATTTTGATGGTTTTTTTTAATAAAATTAATGTTAAAACTTTCTTAAAATAGATTATTAGTCAATGTCTTAAGGACAATTGTTAGCATTGTCAACTTGAACGATCTAGGAGATGAGAATTGGAAATATTTGGAAGAGTAAGGCAATATTTTGTAACTATTTTTGTATTTTGCTTTCAAAAAACTTGTTTTTGAGAATGAAAACGAAAAGCAGTTTTATTGTGTTTCCAAAATTAAAAACACGTTTTGGTTAGATCAAAACAAAAGTGAGTATTTCTTATTTTCCCCTATCAATGTTTAATAATAATAATAATAATGATAATAATAATAATAATAATATTTGAGAGTGGGTTTGGGTTTGGCCACACATTCTCAACTTTGTTCTTGAGCTTTTGGTTTTATTTAGTTATTTTTTGTTTTGTTTTAGCCAAGATTCAAAGCATGGACCTCATTAAGTACACTTGATTTCTCCGTGTTTTCAAAACAAAAAAAAAAAAAAAGCTCTTTTGTTGTAGAAATAGAAAATAACTTTTGAAAACAGAAAATTGATATAAAAAAAAAAAAAGGTTGTTAAACATGCCCTAAGGTTTTTGTGCAACTTAGATTGCATGAATTTTTATGTAACCCACCACGCGATAGTTAAAAAATCACATGTATTATTTAAATAAGTCACATGACTTATTAAAAATGCCATTAGGTACATGTAGATAATTTTTCTAACAACCACATAGTGGGTTGCATAAAAATTCCATAAAAATATTTTCCTATTTGGAATGGTAAGAATATAGAGAGATTAGGAATTGAATGAAACTATTTTGGAAATAAAGGATGATGAGTTTGGATTTTTTTAGTATTTGTATAGATACATTATATATTTTTTATTAAATCATGAATTATACCCTCTAAATATGAGATCATCGTTCCATTGGTAGTAGTGTGGATTTCTAAGAATATTATTTAATAGCTGAATCCTTAAAAAAAAAATTGTCATAGGTGAAAGTTTCTGTTATGTATCTTTTGTTGGTGTGCCTCTAAGATGTAATTGAGCTGCTCTAGCACTTGCTAGTGTTGCAAAAGAGACTGAGGAGGTCATTATTTGATTAAAATAATACTCTTCTTTTCTCTTTCCCATTATACAATATAATTTTCAATAAATAAAATCTTTTTTTTTTTCAAACAAAAAATATGTTTTTTTTTTTAAATGAATTTTTGTCAATAACGTTATTTAGTGTTTTAAATCTCATCTTTTCGTTTATATTGGTGGGTGATATGACTGTTAACACAAAAAAAAAAAAAAAAAAAAATGCAATCTTAATATTTGATCCAATCAAAATATTTCACATCATTTAAAAATACAAATCAATAAATAAAATAGTCATAAACATTAGCGGAATAAAAATAAATAAAAACATTGCCTATTTTGTTGCACCTCTCTCTTTCTCACTTTCCTATATTTTATTATCACTCTTTTTCACTTGCAACAAAAGGAAATGAAAAAGGTGCTTGTTGGAAGATAGGGAATGGAATTGCCCTAGACATTTGGAATGCTCCATGGGTACCACAACTGAAGGGATTCAATCCAAAATCAAGAATAGCCTCCCTAAATAATCTTGCCTAGGTCTCCAAGGCTTATTTTACAAAATCCTATTAAGTGGAATAAAGTCAAAATTAGGGAGATCTTTGACAGAGAATCAGCAAAGTTTCATAAAAATAAATAAATAAATAATAAGACAGAGAATCAGCAAAGAAAATCCTCCAAATTCAGTTGCCCCAGTCTACCCATCATTAATATGGGTCCTCAATTTGTCAGGTAAATTTTCTATAAAGTCAGCCTATCAATTTACACAACATGATGGCAATATAGAGAGTACTGTTTTAAAAATCGAATTGGACCAGCCGGTTGAACCAAACTTAGAATCGGCGCAGTTAAAATCGGCAAAAAAAACCAGTCAAAATTGGGAAAAATCAGTCAAGAACTGGGTTAAACTAAGAATTGGTCTCTTTTCTGGTTCTTTGACTATTCTAGTTTTTAAAACCATGATAGAGAGTACTCCACTAGATACAAAGGGCTGGAAAATCTTTGAAAATTGAAATTCAAGAAAGACTCAAGCAATTGCCGTGGAAGTTAGCTTGGCAAATAATTCCAACTAGATCAGTAATCAAGAAAGATTTCATAAAGAGGAAAAAGAGTGCATTCAAAGTGAGGCCAATAAGGAAGCCTTGGAACATCTTCTCATAAATTGCCTAGTAGCAAAAATTATATGGAAAAATTCCCCTTAGCATAATAGATTTTTGGATATGCAGTTCAATTCCATAACTGACCAGGTGAGTTTGATCTTACAAGCTAAAGGTAAGATGAGACTCCCAAAAGAAGATGCAAACGAATTCATATTGTTCACAATAATCTGTTATGACATAATATGGATAACAAGGAACTAGATGTTAAAGCAGATTGGAAGGGAAGTTACTAATCCATTGCTTTTAGTTAGACAAATTAATAAAATATATGTTGATTATGTAACTAGTTGGGAATTTGTAGGTGTGATGTCTAACAGAAGTTGGTTTTGGAATCCTCCATTGCCTCCTTTTTTTGAAAGTCAACTTTGATGCATCCATCAATGAGGAAAAAAATTGTATTGCAACAATGGGCAGGAATCATATAGGGGAAATCGTTTTTGTAGACAAAGCTTATGAAAGACCAAGACCCTTTGATAGCAGAAGCAAAAGCAACTTATCTAGTAGGAAGAAAAGCAGTGAAACAGGGGTATAAATTTGTAATATGCGAAGGAGATGCTATGAATGTAATTCAATCTATCAAGAACTCCTCCATCTCTGCTCATTGGTTTATAGAAAGCATCATGCGAAGACTAATGGTCTGTTTGGATTGAGGAAGATGGAGGGAGAGTAGAGTAAAGTAAAGTAGATTTAGAACAAAATTAGCTTAATTTTTTTAGCCAACTTTACTCTACTCCCCTCTACTTCCTCTTTTTCCCCCCTCCATCCAAACAGGCTATAAGCGTGTTTTGAAATCCTTTATTGATTGTTTTGTAAATCATACTTATAGAAAGACTAATTTTGAGGTTCATAATATAGCTGAATGAAAAATGATGGCAGAAGGGAACTTTGCTGAGAATCAATGGCGTTAACATTGGAGTGATTCTATTGGCTGATAAAACTGATAAGACAAAAAACTTGAAACCAAGATTTGAAGTTTATCACCAAAACTGAGGCAATTACAAACATCAACAAAACAAAACCATCAAAGATTTCATTAAAAAAAAAACTACTTTTACAACATTTTCATAACAAATTATAAGTAACAAAATTGGTATTGGTTTTAATCTAAAGTCCTCATTGAAATTACTTTATTACCCATCAATAACTACAACTAACAACATGTCTATCACTTAGGATTGTTGTAAAAATGTTGAGAGTGTAATATTTCTAAAAAAAAATGTAAAATTTAAAAGCATCTTTTGAATTTTGGATCAAAATCTAATTGAGCATTTATTCTTCTAATTTAAACTAAAAGCCCCAGGTTTTGATAAAAGTCCAAATCAATCCAATGAAATGGACAAAAAATAAAAATGTAATCACGTGAAATATTAAATATCATTTTAAAGGTATATTTAATAGAAGATTTGTTTTCAATTGCATTTAAATTTTTTTTGTCTTTTATCTTCTTCTTCCTTCTCTTCTCCGGCAAACCACTACCAAATCCAGAGATATATGTGGATTGTGGACTGCATTGGCAAATGGGGTTGTTGTTCTTTTTGGGGTTTGCGAATCGTGGGATTGCAATGGCAGAAGGAAAGGCAATTGAGTGTTTTTGCAATTTTGAAGCTTTTGGTTTATTAAAAACAGAAGAAGTTAAATTCACTGTTTGATGAAATTCTAGGACTATGCTACGATGGTTCGGAGTCACGAAGTGGTGGTGGAGTAGTTAAAAGAACTTGGGTTCGTGTCAGCCTATCGCTGAAGTTGTTACATATGGATTTATAGTGAGGCTGATGGGGTCTTCCAATTGTGGTGTATTGGTTTGAGAGTTGTAGCTGCTAAAGCTGTTTAAGAGTTGGGGTTCAGTACAATAACCAGAATAGAGATTGGTGAATTGCATTGGTCCTGTGATCAAAATGTTGGGATGGTAAGGCTCTGGAGGAGAAAGAAGCTACAGTAAAGGCCTTATCGATTTTAACATTGTAAAGCATCCGCATTTGGATGGCTATATGCCAAATGCAAAGCACATTTGGCATACAAGCCCAAAACACACCCGGCAGTTGGAAGGCCATATGTGAAATGCTAAAAATTTTTGGCATATCGCTACAGTACCATCTTAAATGTAAGATGGTACTGTAGCTCAATGTTATAAAAAAAAAAGATTTTTTAATCCGCTCTCCTCATTTTTAACCCGGGAATTTCTCTCTCATCTCTCATTATTTCTCTTCTTTTCTCTCTCTGCCTTCTCTCTTTCTCATTTGCTCTCTGCTCTTTTCAGACCCAAGACCCCGTGGCTTCCTCAACGGTGGAATCAGATGGGTCAGCGTGAGGGCTCTGATGGCTCCGATGGGTTTGAATCGGCATGAGAGCATCGGTGAGCCTGAATGGGTTTGGATCGGTGTGAGGCTCCAGTGGTGGGGTTTTTTTTTTGGGTTTGGATTGGCATGAGGCTCCGGTGGATAGGTGGATCGGTGTGTGTGGTGATCGGTGTGGCCTAAATGGGTTTGGATCAGCGTGAGGGCATCGGTGAGCCTGAATGGGTTTGGATCGGCGTGAGGCTCCGGTGGTGGGGTTTTTTTTTTTTTTGGGTTTGGATCGGCGTGAGGCTCCGGTGGATAGGTGGATCGGTGTGTGTGGTGATCAGTGTGGCCTAAATGGGTTTGGATCAGCGTGAGGGCTCTGGTGGTGGGTTTTTTTTTTTTTTTTTTTTTTGGGGGTTTGAAACTCTTGGATTGTGTTTAGTTTTTGTTTGGTGTGAAGATGAAAGAAAATAGAGAAGGTTCTGGATAGATGGATCGATGCATGTGGTGATCGGTGTGTGTGGTGATGGGATTGTGTTTTGTTTTTGTTTTGAGTTTCTGTTTTTGTTTTTGTTTTTGTTTTTTTTGTTTTTTTTTTTTTGTTTTTTTTTTTTTGTTTGTGGCTTTGTGTGTGTGTGGTGATGGGTTTGGCTATGTGTGATGAAACTTGTGCTAGAGGTTGGCTCTGTGTGTGTGTGTGTGTGTGTGGCTGGGTTGAAACCGGTAATGAGGGAGAAAGAGAGGAAGAGGAATAGAAAAAGAGATATAGAAAAAAAAAAAAAAAAAATAGAATATTTAAATAAAATGAGATAAGAAATAGAATTTTGGGATGCTGGGTGTATTGTAAATGGTATGGTATAATTGTAAATAAATTGAAAATAGTGGATTCCACATATTTTTTCCAAACTCTTTTATCTTTTAAATTAAAACACTTATCTTTATTACAAAAAAAAAAAAAAAAAAAAAATCACACACTTCAAATTTGAAACTTATCATTAGGAAAAAAAAAAGTATATGATGAACTCTATTCACTTGTCATTATCCACAAAAAATAAAAATAAAAATAAAAAGTAATCTACAGATTCTACAAGTTACATTTTTGTAAATTTAAAAAAAAAAAATCTCAAAAATAGAAATTGTATCCTAAAAATTAAATTTTTTTATTGAAATGAAAAAAAAAAATTTATTGTTTAGGATACCATTTCTATTTTTGAGATTTTAAAAGTGGAAGCCAAACATATATAACATAAAAATTATTATCTGAAAGCTAGTTTCAAGTTCAATTTTTTGAAAAAATTTTTTATACTATTTTGAAAACAAAAACAAGAATTCTCCTACCAATCAGGCCTTAGCTTTTTAATATTTGTTTTACATTTTTATTTTCCTTTAATGAGAATATGGTGGTATTTTGCAAGAGAGAAAGGGGAGGAAGATGAGAAAGAAGAAGGAGATAAAGAAAAAATGTTTTAATAAAATGTAAAACAATCATTTTATTTAGGCGAAAAGCCACTTTTAGTCCCTACATTTTTAGGCGATTCCTATTTTAGTCCCTACATTTTATTTTTACCGCTTTTAGTCCCTATCTTGAAAAACACTTTCCGTTTTGGTCCTTGCCGTTACATCAGAGACGGAAAAAGCTAACGTGGCAAACGGTAAGAATAAATAATACTTATTTAATATCCACGTGGCCTAAATTAATAATAAAAAATGTCACGTCAATATCAAAATTAAAAAAATTAATTTATTAATTTTTAACTAAATAATAAAAATTAAAAACAAAATTAAAAACTAAAAATCGGATGAATTGAAATCTAAGTGTGTCTTGAACAAGAACAATAAGAACACAAATTTAAATTCAAGAACACAAACCCAGATATTCCCAAAAAAAAAAAAAAAAAACCAGTAAATCAAAACCCAGCCAAATCAAGAACAAAACATCTAAATCATCCAACATCAACAACAAAACAATATAGCACCAATCAGACCACAGATCATCAACAAACCCTATAAAAAAAAAACCCAATAATCAACCCAAAATCCATAAATTACATCATCAAATGATTCAAACCACAGATCCTCAACAAACCCAAAAAAAAAAATTTTGCCTTGATTCAAAATCAATACTACCCTTACAAGACTGCAGCTTCAAAATCTTCAAATTCCCACAAAAGAAAACCGCAGCCAACCAGCCTCCATCCATTTTATGATCACTCAGAGTCAATTCCTTAAGCATTTGGCAGCATTGCCCAATAGCCTTAATCCCATCATAACTCCCTTCACAACCACAAAGCTCAAGCCTCACTAGCCTCCTACAACCCTGAGCTAATATGGTTAACCCGATATCCGACACCACCGACCCGAAAAACCCATCAACAAAACCGATCAAATGGCACTCCTTCGCCACGCTCAACAACCCATCTTCGCTGGCTCTGATAATGACCACGTGGTCGAGACCACCACGAAGCTCCTGGGCTCCACCTCGCACGACCAGCTCTTGATTCGGACCTCCGACTCCTTCTCGGGTCTCCTGTTGTTCGCAATTGGGTTCTTGCTATTCATGGTTTCCTTCATCAAGGGCAGGGAGTTTCAGGCTTTCTTCGCCAAAGGCTTCACGGTGCTGCACGTTTTCGTGGCTATGTGGCTGATTTACTTCGAGAGAAAGGTCGAGGAGCTCGCCTGGGATTGGCTCAGGCAGACAGTTGACGATACTATCTGATCCAAATCTCAATATATCTTGTTTCTCAAGCTCTTTCCTAATCCGAATCTCATGGGCTTCAACTTCTTTTGCAATTCTAGCTTCTTCATTCTACAGAAGGCAAAAAAAACAATTTTTGGGTTTGTTGAGGATCTGTGGTTTGTTGATGTAATTTATGGATTTTGGGTTGATGATTGGGTTTTCTACAGGGTTTGTTGATGATCTGTGATCTGATTTATGCTATGTTGTTTTGTTGTTGATGTTGGATGATTTAGACGTTTTGTTCTTGATTTAGCTGGGTTTTGATTTACTGGTTTTTTTTTTTTTTTTTTTTTTGGGAATATCTGAGTTTGTGTTCTTGAATTTGAATTTGTGTTCTTATTGTTCTTGTTTAAGACACACTTAGATTTCAATTCATCTTATTTTTAGTTTTTAATTTAGTTTTTAATTTTTATTATTTAGTTAAAAATTAATAAATTATTTTTTTTAATTTTGATATTGACGTGGCATTTTTTATTATTAATTTAGGCCACGTGGATATTAAATAAGTATTATTTATTCTTACCGTTTGCCACGTTAGTTTCTTCCGTCTCTGATGTAACGGCAGGGACCAAAACGGAAAGCATTTTTCAGGATAGGGACTAAAAGCAGTAAAAATAAAATGTAAGGACTAAAATAGGAATCGCCTGAAAATGTAGGGACTAAAAGTGACTTTTCGCCTTTTATTTAATATTACTTTAAAATGAGTAGCCCAGTAAAATCAAGTTATCTTCTGCATTATCTTCTATGAATGCTTTTAATTTGAATTTTATGTATATATCTAAATGGATTAAATGAATATTTGAAAATACTCTTTGTTTGAAGGAATGACGAGCTAAAATTGGACTAAACTTGATGTATTGCTACTTTTAGACCGGTCAAGATTGAACAAAGAATAGGAATGACATCAAACGCAAATTGCCATCAAACGCAATTCACCAATGCCACCCCCAAACACAAACCCATCTGTCGACACCCACAACCCATGACCCATTGCACTCCGATTTGCAAACCCATGCCACCACAATGCCACCTCCACATTATTGATCGTAGATCCCCAATCGTGCTGCCACAATCCTGTCGGATATCCTCAGCCTTGCAAAATGTTGAACCCCATCTCCTCCATTACTGGCCCAAAAGATTTTCTATGTGAGTCTAATTGGATGAGAGAGAGGGAGGGAGAGAGAACAAAATGAGAGGAAAAGATTTACATGTGATACAATGGTAATGTATTTTTAGATGTTACTATAGCATGTTGTAAAAAATTGAATAGTGACAGTGTATCAGATTCAGATGTGAAGGTGTTTTTGCAATATTTGGTGAACACTGTTCTTTATGTTACATTTTAGCAAGTTTAAGATAAGCAGAGGGAATGCTTTAAGGAACTAAAATCTAAAATTTTAAAGATAATGAGAAAAAAAAAATCATAATCGGAAAAATTAAGACAAAGAATGGTGATTTCCATTCTTGTGCATGGATTTGATCAAATGTGTGAGCAGTGGATAACAATTTTGATGTCGCTGTTGGGCATAAAATTACTCAATTAATGTCTTATCTAAAAAAAATAGCGTCTTAGCCATTTAATACAAATTGAATTCATTCTCAAAAAAAAAAAAAAAAAAAAAAAAAATTGAATTAATCTATGGTTAGTAATTGTGACAAGTGTCAAATGCAATGAAAAGAGCCTCTTTAGTTTGGATAATGCCTCTTCTCAAAAATAAAGTTTGGATTTTACGTATATATTTATATGGATTAAATAATTATTTGAAAATATTCTTAATTTTGATGGAATGATGGGCTAAAATTTGACTAAATTTGATATATAGCTACTTTTAGACATAGAACAAGAACGAGATTACTACGTATGAAATTGCATAGCAATCAACAATCTAATTGTAACAACCACCCATAAAAGTTGGTTGTTGAATAAGATATTTTACCTGGTATTAATATTGCTGCAACACATCATTAATTTTGTTGTGTCGTGGCAATTTTAATACCATAAGATTTAAAATTTATGGCAACATTTTTTTTTAATGTCATAGTTATTAGCTTTCCATTTTTTTTTTCTTTATGCATAACTGAAATAGCTCTTGTAATGGAATATCTATTCATGTGTAATATCAAATCGGTCATTTGGTTACATCTTTATTACATGGATTAATTATTACATTGGAATAATTATTCTTTAAATTGAAGAATAACTATTCCTCTTTAAAATGGATGTAATAGCTATTCCTTAGTGTATATAATAGGTTTTAAAATTAATATATTTCCAAAAATGTAAAGTTTCCTTATACATCTTTTTTTATAAGTTTTCTATATGTAACAACCAAACTTATGAATAGTAATAATTATTCCATTACAATGTCTTTTATTCCCAGTAATAACGATTACTATTCCTAATGTAATCTACATTCAGTGTACCAACCGTACCCTAGAAATCTCAGTTGATTATGAGTTAGCCTGCAAAGAAAGAAGTAAGGAGGAAAGTACTAAAAGACATTGGTATGATGCCAATTAAAGGGCTTCTGATGAGAAAGAGGAGTAATAGTAATACAATTGGTCTACAAAGAAAGAAGTAAGGGGGGAAGGACTTGGATATCCATGTGGTGCTAGCCAAAGGGTTTTTTACCATAAAATTAGTCAATTGGAGAGGAGTAAAGTCAAGTCAAAAGAAAAGAAAACAAAGCAAGGAGGAAAGGACTAGGACACCAATGTGGTGCTAGCGAAAGGGCCTCCTGTAATAAAGTTAGTCACTTGGTAAGGAGTAAAAAACCAGATTACAAATGTATATATATGATTGATGGTATTTTATTTTTATTTTTATGGGAGATATATGATATGATGTTGATGAAGATGATTAACGGACAAACGTTGAGTGCATACAACATAAACTCTATTCAAAAAGTTAAAAGTAAAAGTAACTTTTAAATGAGTATGAACAGGTTATATTATACACAATATATTTTTTTAAGTGATGTCGAACTTTAATCTTTTTTTTTTTTCTTTCTTTCTTTAAACAAACACACTTACCCACAGAGATTTATAGGATTGTTTGTATAATGATTTTTCTCCTTTTATTCATGGTCTCCTTTCTTTTTTTCTTTTTTCTTTTTTTTCTTTTTTTTTTTTTTTTTTTTTGTTTATGGTCAAATGCTATTATCTACACAATGATTACAGTGCTCGAAAAATTACACTTTCTCTTAAATCATCAAATCAAATCAGTATACATCACTATCTTTTCTCTAAAAAAAAACAAAAGAAAAGGAGAAAAATCATTATACAAGTGAGGAATGTGAAATTACGAAGTAGTTTGCTAAGCAATTGCCCTAGGAGGGGTGGCCCAGTTGGTGTGAGATCCCGTGTGCATGCATGAGGTCCCTTGTTCGAGTCATGGCAGGTACCATGTAAGGGTGGGTTCCTAGCATGCATTGCACCTCATCTACTAGCTCTCTTAGGGTGCTAGGGTGAGGTCTATGACACCCCGATCACAGTAACTATGACTCAATCCAACATTCCCTAGCGGGAGGTGCCCTTATTAGGTCACGCCCAGGGGGTAAGCCACATATGGTCGCCCCTGCCGCCCCTTTCATTCATCAAAAAAAAAAAAAAAAAATGCTAAGACTAGCACCACTGGTTCAAGGCCGCTTTAAATGTTATTGTGGGGCCTAAACTAGCTTATCTGTATGATTCAATTCGATTTGATCATAAACGCGTTAATTTTATTTTTACTTTTGGAGGTACCAGCCCACGTGTTGGACTGCTACAGTTTCTCATCAAATCAAATATGTATACATCACTATCTTTTCTCTAAAAAAAAAAAAAAAACAAAAGAAAAGGAGAAAAAAATCAATACACAAGTGAGGAATGTGAAATTGCGAAGTAGTTTTGCTAAGCAGTTAGCACCACTAGTTCAAGGCCACTTTAAATGTTTTCGTGGGGCCTAAACTAGCTTATATATATGATTCGATTTGATCTGATCATAAACACGTTAATTTTATTTTTACTTTTGGAGGCACCAGCCCATGTGTAGGGCTGCTACAGTTTCTCATAGGTAAATGAGAAAGAAGTTTCCAAACTTTCAAATATGCCCACTACCACTAGTGAGCAAGAGCTTCTTTACTTTCAAAAAGTGGTGAATCTATTTTTCATTTTCTGTAGAATTTGAATATAGGAAAAAAATACTCATTTTTATATTTGTTAGTGTTCGGTAAGTTGTTTTTAATATATAATTTGGATATAAAATACATCATACTTGGGTTTTGTCACTGTTTTTTTTTTTTTTTTAAGTAACTTTTCTCACTCACACAATTCACATCACTAAAAAAAAAGTGACTTTGTGTTTTCACAATATTTACGAATATGCCATTGTATTCGCATTCATAGAAAATGAAAATGCTAAAAAGTATTATTCATTTTTTATATTCAAATTCAAATTTTAGGATATTAAAAATGAAAACTGAATACAAATGTTAAAACCAAACCATTTTTTAGTAGTGGGACCACTAAAAATTGAAAATGAAACAAAAAGTTATGCTTTTTTAGCTAACCAAACATGCCTTAAGGTTGTTTACTTTGCAATTCAAAAAATAGAAAAATAAAAAAGCTTAGTGAGGTTGCGTCCATTGATGAGAAAGTCAGTTAAAGGGCTTCTAACGAGAAAGTCAGTCATTTCGCCTAACGAGCTCAGCATCTCTAAATTTCATCCAACGATGGTTTCCTTCACCCAACGAGCTCCACTTTAGCTCTCATTTGGGAGGAGGGAGTGAAATAGAATGGAAAGGAAAGGAATGTAGAGAATAATTTTAGAATATTCTTCTCTTCCTTTATTTGGAAGTTTTAATGGAGGCAATGGAATGAGTATGAGGAAATACTCATTTCTCTCTATTCTCTTAAAATCTCAAATTTTTATTCCCCCCAAAATTGGGAAAAATTAAAGGGAATGAAATTAGATTTAATGAATTTTTTACTAAAACTCCCAAAATACTTCTATATATTCAACACTTTATTTTAAAATAAAGGTTTTAATAGTAATATTGTCATAAAATGATTCAATTCTTTTCCCTCTATATTACTCCCAAACAAAGTTACTTACATTTCATTTATTTGAATTCATTTCCATTCCTTTATTTTAAACATCCAAATGGTTTAAAAAAAAAAAATTCAAATAAGGTTACTGAATTCCATTCCATTCATTTCTTTTCTATTCATTTCCCTTACTTAAATATATTTCATTCTATCCCATTCCTTTATGATCATTCAATTCCATTCCCTTATAAACTCCCAAATGAAACCTTAGTTTTTTAAGGGGTAAATGAATTAAGTTGTTTATGAATAGCTCGAGTTTGGCTTGAGAAAAAAACTTGTTTATGTTCGTTTGTTTAAAAAATAAGTTAAATTCAAGCCTTAAGTTTAGATTTGATTATTATACAAGCCAAACTCAAACATAATAATATATTTTGTGAACACGAGTGCTCAATTTAACTATATAAAATATTATATTTTTATATGTATATTTATTTAAAAATATACTTATAAAGACTTAAAATTGGATTTTATAAGTTTGTTAATAAGTTTTATATGATATTAAATTATTATTTGTAATTTATTGATGATATAAATAGTCTATTCATAATAGGAATTCATAAAATTGTGATGAGGTAAAATATTTTGGTTATGATTTCACAATATATAGGAAAAGAATAAGTTAATTAAATAGCTCATAAACAAGCTTATACATAAAATCTTGTTTGATGTTGGACTCAAGCTCGGCTTGTGTTAAAAAAAAAAAAAAAATTTCGATGAACAAACTTGAGCTCTTTATACTTGATTTTGCTCGGTTCTTATATGGCCCTAGTTTGGACATAAAGGGCATCTGATCTTGGGCCATGAATTTGGGCCTAAAGATTGAAGGCGCCCCCTGTTCGGGTAAAGCCATTATTCACCTCCCCTCCGCTCAACCAAGTCAAATTCCAATCCCTCACGGTCGAAACGAACTGTGTTCCCTTCTGTTATGGCTTCCAGGTTGCGTTTCTTCCAAAGGCTCCCAAAGCTTCTAAAGCTGAATCTCTTGGAACGATGTTGCAGATGAAACAACACTTCCGTTGAATGTGTATTTTTATATTTGGCCATTCAATAAACCTGGAATTATCAGCTAAGTCAAAAGAGAAGGTTTACTGCATACTTTTTTGGGTTTTGCCAATCATAGAAGGTTTGAATCTAATTGAAGAGAGTGATATTTACACAACTCAATCCAATTTTGTTTGATTAAATTCCTAACTTCATTGTAACCACAATACTTATTAAAAAGAATTATTGTAACCAAAATATTATTTTATAGTAATTTAACCAACAAATTGCTTTGCATGACATATATATTATGACATATGTCTTAGGGGTGTCTATGGATTGAGTCAAGTTGAGGCTCAAGTTGTCACTCGACCATACTATGTCAGGTGGGGCGAAAAGAGGAACCTGCTATTGATCAAGTAGAAAGGGCCGATTGATCATTTGAACGTCCACGGTTAGTTGTTAGATGTGATTGAAAATAATTATGGTTGACGAGGAGATCTCCATATTCCACGTAATTTGGATAGTGATTTCTAAATCACCACTAGATTTGAGCATAGATTTTTAGATCTCTTGTAACCTTTTGTTGGATCTGGACCTCCTCTTTGCTATCTTTGGATTGGTCAAATTGGACTTGTCAATTTCTTAGTTCATGGTTAGTGCAGCAAGATAATCAATTTCTTCTTCCTCATGTTCTTATAGCATGCTAGGATAGAATTTTTACCATACTAAACACAATGGCACCATCACAGAGATTCACGAATTTTGACACTCACGCCATCAGCTCCATTTCTAGTCATAGTGTATGATTGAGTAATATAATTAGGCCTCTTGGCCTATACATATAAACCTAATATTTCTAAAAATAAAAACATTACTAAAATCATTTAACATACTAACATAGTACGCAAGGATATATAATATGGGCATGAGTAGGAGAGAACCTATGTTTAACCAGCGTTACAACTTACGACAGAGTTGCAGACAGAATTCCAAAGTTCAAAGCCACACGTTATGACCATTCCTTAAACAGATTGCAAGAAATGTTTGGCCACACACGAAATAAGCATGGAACCAACACGTTATGACCATTAAGTGGGTTACATGGTTCAATGTTGGTGCGGATAATGGCCATTAAAATTAAGGGCAACCGTTCCTCCAACCACATACTGATACAGCCATTAGACACACTTTCAGAGGTCCCACTTCCCCCTACCCCTCCATAGGTAGGTGTATGGGTTACTTCTTGTCCTGAAGAGTGAAGATTGTCCATGATATTTTTTTTTTTTTTTGGTCACTTGCCATTTTACGATTGGTAACAAAACACCTCCGCCATTCATCAATTGCTATTTCTGTGAATGATTCAGGTCTCCTCCATGTTCACCCATTTCAGGCCTATCTCTCTGGCTAAAAGCCTAGCTACCAAGTCGAGATTTAGGCCAAACCATACAGAAAAGGGAACATAAAAATACCTAACTTAAACAAAAAATTTCTGTGGGCTATTATTAGAGGAAATGTCTCACACCATTTCCATTTGAATCTTCTCAAGACTTTAAAAATATACCATTTTTTTGGGGTGATTTTATTTCAAACATTAAAATTATTTCCCAACCTCGCTCCTTGGTTATGCTTTATTAAAATTACAGGTTTCTCAAAAAAAAAATAAAAAAATAAAAAATACAGGAGATTCAAATTGAATTACAAACTCTTAGAAAGTATTTGTAGTGTTAACGATACGACAGCGATTAGCTGAAACAACGAGAATTTAGGACTTGTAATAATAATAATAAAATAGAGAAATTCGAACAGTATTACCACAATTGGTCAAAATAAAACCAAAATATCTCTATATTTAAGACTAAAATACTCGATTCTTTTATGGCCTAGTTTCGACATAAAAGGGCATCTGATCTTGGGCCATGACCATGTTAAAGCCCATTTAATATAGGCCTAAAAATTGAAAGTATCCGTTCTAGTAAGCCCATTATACACCTCCCCTCCACTCCTCCAAATCAAATTCCAATCCCTCACGGTCGAAACGAACTGTGTTGCCTCCTGTTAGCGTTATGGCTTCCAGATTGCGTTTCTTCGAAAGGCTACCAAAGCTTCTAAAGCTGAACTCTTCTTTTTCTTCTTCTTCTTCTCAATCGATTCGTAGATTCCGTTTTCTGCTTGTAGGAACTTCGAGACCTCTCACTCTTTCCGAGAAGACCGCTCATCGGTTTCCTGCTTCTAGAACCTTCTCTTCCAATCTCGTCCAAGATTCTCAAGGCCCCGCCGCCATTGATTACAGGTACGTTGGTTTTTATGCTGGAATTTTTTTTTCTCTGTTTGGCTCCCGAGAAACTAGTGAAAGCAAAACAAGAAAATAGAGGTTCGATTTATGTTGTTCTGTTTTATGTTGCTTTTGTTTTTTGGGAAATGGATGATTATCAGTTTGACTAAAGATAAATGCTTGTTGTTTGCTCTAGTCTAATCAGTGCTAATTATAAATAATGAAAAAAAAAAAAAATTAGAGCTTGCAAATTTAATTCCTTTTATTTCTTTAATTTTCTCGGATACCAAACGGAGGCTTAGGGTTTATGACTGAATGGTTTAGCTCCTTTTTTTTTTAAGAAACGAGTAATTTTCAATTCGACTTTGCTAAATACATTTTGGTTATTTTAAAGTCTGAAAAATACTGACAAACAATTCATAATTTAAAGCTTACAATTTGAATTTTATTTATTTATTAAAATTATAGGAAACTAAACAGATGGTTAGGGCTTGTGATTGACTGCTTTAGGATTTAGCTTCTTTTTTTGGAATAAATTGGTTTATTGGAAATGGGTGAAAGTGAATTTGCTAATGATTGATGTCAATATAGTTCTGTACTGCAGGAGGATGAGTTTCACACGCTAGCCAATTCCACAATACATCACTTCCTAGAGAAACTCGAGGTAATTTTTGGCCTTGAGTTGTTGTATATTATGATTTATGTGTGTTTCTGTTTGCAAATCTTGCAATGTTTGGCTATTTCGAATTTGTAAGTTGGTTTTCCATATACCCATTTTAGAATGGGAGCTTAGAATTATCATGCCTTGATATTTGAAATGGATTTATGTTTGACTGGCAACGTTCAATTGTGTGTTGGTGTGGAGATTTTGTTATTGAGATATGCCCAAGTTTTTATGATTTGTCTAATGCTAATCATTTATGATGGATATAGTATACGGTGTTATAGTTTTATTTTTGGTAGGTTATTTTAGAACAATAACAATCAAGCTTTAGTCCCAAAATTTTGAATTGGTTGTTGATCTTCAAATAATCTAGACTGGCTACATGTTTTCATCATTTTATTTTATTCAAAGTCATACTATTTGTTACCTCCTTAATCAACATATCATTTTTTACTACTTTTTCTAATGTTAGTTTAGGTCTTCTTCTACCTTTTTTTCATTCGCTCGACTTGAATCAATTCACCCCTTCCTCACTTGTGTATTAACTGCTCTCCTTTGCACATATGACATAACCGTACCATCTCAAGCAATTATCCCTCGTCTTTTCACTAATAGGAGTTAGTGAGTCACTCATGTCTTTGAGTGAATTTCATCACTTGGAATCCTTTCTTTCCTTGTAAAAATTTAAAAATAAAAAAATAAAATAATAAAATAAAAAACCTTTCTTTCCTTGTATTTACACTTATTAATCCTAGCATCATTTCAGCTATAACATTTAGTATCATAGAGCATATAAGGTCTTGTAAAATTTTCTTTTTAACTTAGTAGGTATTCTACAATCACACAATACTCTTGATGTTCTTCTCTACTTCATCCATTCTGCTCTTTGCCTATGATTAACATGTTTTTCAATCTCTCCCTTTTATGAATTATTGATCTAAGATATTGAAAGCTCTCAAACATGGGTATATTCTGACCATCAAGTCTTAAAACCTCTTCATCTTTCTTTCTACTTTTACTAAATTTACATCCCGTTGACTTTGTTTTAGTCTTAACTGAGAACCTTTAAATTCTAAAGCACATCTCTAAATTTCTAACTTGAGTCACTTGACATTTACTAATTTTGGTCTGTTATCATATATTATTCAATAATTTTTAAGTTCCTTCATGACAACAGGCACTCTCAACCTTGTGGGTTTTAAACTTTTAATTGTCTTTGGCATCTCTTGACAATCATGTCTTACAACCCCTTCATCTCTTTCTACTCTTACTGAACTTATATTCCAATCTATGTTTCAATCCTATTTAGGTGAAAGCCTTTAAACTCTAAATTGGATGTTAACTAATATAAAATAACTAATTTTGTGTGTCGGTTATTTTATGTTCCTTCATGACTATGGGCATTCTCAACCATATTGGTTTTTAGTGTCTTTGGTATCTCTTGAACATAAGTCTTACAACCCCTTTAGCTTTCTTTTTATTTTGACTATACTTACATTCTATGTACTCTGTTTTAGTCCTACTTAGCTGGATGCCTTTAAACTCCAAAGTATCTTTCCAAATTTCTAGCTTAACATTAACTAATTTTCAGTATGTTTATATTATACAATAATGATTTTTTTTTCCCTCTTCATGACAATGGGCATTCTCAACTTTGTTGGTTTTATGTTGTCTTTGGTGCGACAGGAATACGGTGATAATGTTGAAATCGATGGCTTTGATGTAGACTATGGGGTGAGAATGATTGATTCATTTTTTCACATAGGTTATTCTTTTAAAGGGTATTGTAATTGTTTTGACATATTTTGGGTGTGCATTTGGCAGAATGAGGTGTTGACCTTAAAACTTGGTGATCTGGGTACCTATGTTTTGAACAAACAAACACCAAATAGACAGCTTTGGCTATCTTCCCCAGTCAGGTATGATTTATGATTCATTCTTCTGGTGTGGGTTTTTTTTTTTTTTTTTTAATTTATTTTAAATATGTGTATATATATATATATATATATATATATATTTAATTTTTTTATTTATCTATTTGTAAGTATTTATGATCCATTCTTCCTGGACTTAGTGTTTTCCTTATTTTTAAAATGTTGGACTTGGAGCATGGCTGGTTTTGTCAAATTAATCCTTATAATCAGTATGCTAACACTGTATGCTTATGTCCTTGAAGCTGAGTGTGTTGGATAAAATACTGTTATCATATCCAAATATCTGCTAAAGTAATAAACAGATGTAAATTAAAACAGTCTTGAGTTATTTAATGTCTACCAAAATAAGATTTTAAGGATTGTTTGAAAAGATTCAGCTCAACTCTGTCGAATGAAACTGATAGAATATCCTTTAGAGAATTAGACACAAATGACTTTCAGATTATTTTATTGTATTCTGAATGTACTTACTGGAAAATAATCAGTATTTCACTTACGTTGACATGCTGTTAAAAATGATTTGGATGTATTAAAATTCACCAAAATCCTTTTTTTCTTTTAAAAAAACTTTTAATCAAGCCATATAGATTTCCATCATGTCATAAATCAATAGATGTTTCTGGGCTTATCACCACTGAAACTAATATGTGGTGATCTTTTATACTTAAATTCATGTTTCTGTTGATTTATTGTCAAATGCCCGATCTACAAATAAGTAGAAATTTGTGGTTTCTCCTAGGGCCTTGTTGAATAATAAGTGCTTGACAAGAAAAACATGCTTGTTGGAATCAACACCAAGCAGGGATCGAAAGCTTAGAAATGAACCCCAACCCTTATTAACACGGGTGAAAGTCCAATTATTAAATTATAAAAATAACCTCGACTCTAGGAAATTGAATAAGATGCTAATAGCCTAAGTGGCTAATAAGACCTAAAATAAAATACAATGGACTAATAGCTAATGAGCTCTAGCTCAATTGGCATTTGTAGATCTCCTCCCTTCATAAGTTCTAGGGGGGGAGGATGAGCTTTAGCTCACATGGGCATATGACTTATGTGATTTTCTCTGAGTTTATATTTCCTAACAGACCTTGAAATTTATATGGTGTGAATCATTTATATATAAACTATAAAGTAGTGGTGTGTGGTCAAGTATTTTTTTTTCTGCAATCTCTGAAGGATGCAGCTGGGAAGATTTGAATCTTTTGGGTTTTACAACCAAGAAAGATTGTTGGTAGTGTCAGAATCAAGGCGTCAAAAAGAGTTTTTATTTTGCTTTCTTCTCTCTCCCCCCCCACCCCCCCCCCCCCCCACCCCACAACAAAAAAAAAAAAAAAAAAGGAAAAAGAAAAACTGTTTCCTAATCCCACCTGAGCCAACTGAATTGGTTTGAATTCTGCATTGAGCTTGTCCTCCTGGTGGGCATGGGGGCTTCCAAAACTTTTGTCTATCGAGAAGAGTGGTAGTTGTTAAGAGTAGAATGTACTTTCCATGATAGAGATCCCATTTGATGGGGACATTTGTTCCTCTTTGCGCCCTAAAAATATGACTCCTAACCAATCTTATGATTATGAAAGGAAGAGTGACAGGAGGGTGTGTACATCAGCTGGACACATCTTTGATGTCTAAATATTATATCTCTAAGATATAGATGTGTTTCCATATATTTGGGCAAGTTGTTCTACTTTCAGAGAAACATACACACACACAGGCATGCTGTAATCAGTCCTAGGATGCATCCGGACATTGTTAGCCCTTCATCTGTCTCTCGCATGAAAAGATGATGTTTGCCTTCATCCTTGTGTATGCTTTTGTGGCCATGTCTTTGATGCAGAACAAATTTGACACCTGATGTTCCTGTGATTCCATCTGATATGGGTGTTGACTTTTCTTCCATTTTGGAGGCTTTCTGGGCATTCCAGTGTTTTCATTGTATTGATCAATGGGGGCATGACTTATGATTTACATGTCTTTAGTGCAGAGAATAATATCAACGAGATGTGGATGTGGGTCTGACCCAAAAATATTCTTGATTCATAGTGCTTTATGATTTGAAACATGCTTAATCTTAGATTCTATGTCTCCAATCTTTGTCTAAGGTATTTGCGTCATTAAGGTTTTCATATGGCAATACTTAAATCACATTCTTTTCACAGTTTTTCTTGAATTCTTTGTTGCTGATCTGAAAGATTGTGTTTTTCATGATGGCAATATTTAATCACATTTCTTTCTACTGTTTTTCTTGAATTCTTTGTAGCTGATCTGAAAGATTGTATTTTTCATGCAGTGGTCCATCCAGGTTTGATTGGGATCGGAATGCTCAAACTTGGGTCTATAGGCGGACGAAAGCAGATTTGCTGAAAATTTTAGAGAGTGAGTTGGAGCAACTATGTGGTGAGCCCATTAATCTTTCTTAAAATATGGCAAAAGCTGTGATAAAAGAGTTCCTTTTGGGAAATTTTGTTTCAGTGCTGACATTTTCTTGGCCTATGTATTGGTTTTCCATTGATAAATTTGTATGGTTATACCTTTTTACATGAAAAATATAAATTTGTTGTAGTTATATGGATTTCACTTGTGGCCCTTTGTGTACTTAGAAGCGTGAGCACCTTCTTATGTAGAGGAAAAAATTAAAATAATGGACAAAATAAAGCTTCTGTTTCTGTTGGAAATCTACGCTGCCAGATACATTTTTTAGTAGTTGCCTAGTGATGCTTTCCTTCCTCGTAAATGAATAGTTCTGAGCTTTGATCATAAGTGTAGGATGTGGAATTTGAGGTGACATGGGAAATTTATACAAAGATGAAATTATTAATTCTGAGACTGTAATGCTTGATGATTGTTTGTTGATTGGACAAATAGCCCTAAAGAACAGTAAATCATAAATACTGCTATTGGAACGATGTTGCAGATGAAACGACACTTCCGTTGTATGTGTATTTTTATATTTGGTCATTCAATAAGCATGGAATTATCAGCTAAGTCAAAAGAGAAGGTTTACTGCATTCGTTTTTGAAGATTTAGATTCATAATTATAATGAGAGTGATATTTACACAACTCAATCCAATTTTGTTTGATTAAATTCCAAACTTCATTGTAACCACAATACTTATTAAAAAGAATTAATTGCTAACTTGTGCGATGCATGAGAAAATTTTGAATGTATTGTTTCACGAATTTCTTCCCAATGATTATTGAAATATGTTTGCAGCATTTTCATAGTGATCAAACATCTTCTTTTCTATTTCAGCACTTTTGTTGTATCCAAATAGAGAATAACACTAAAAAATTATTAAACCCATCCCAAAGCCTATAATTCTCAAAGTTAAAAGAGTCCTAAATTTTGTTTAATTCCATTAACTGCTTAAGTTAATAAAGACATTGGTATGAATAAAAAAATGAATGGCGTCCGTGTCTATTTAATTATCAACCATACAATGTTATAGCAATTAAGGTGATTTATAAATTTCAAACAGTTTGTTTTGTATTTTTTTTTTTTTTTTTTTTTTTTGAGATATATACCTGATAGAATGACTTTTATTCATAAGTAAAAACTATATACAAAAGCAAAGACTGGGCACATTGGCCCGGCTAGTTTGTTAGCCATACAAATTAGGAAGAAAAAACATACAAGGCTTCCCTCTGAACCAACAAAACAACAAAGGCCCTTTTGCATTTGCTTGAGTGGCCAAGAGCATCTGATATGTCACTAGCAATGCTAGAGCTACATCCAAAATGACTTTAGGTTGTGTTTGAACTTTCTCAAAGTATGCTTTGTTTCTTGCATTCCAAATTGCACAAGTCGTTTTGGCCCACAGTTCCAACTCCTTTGTTTTGTAGCACCTAATTTATTGTAATTAGTAAAATTCTTAAGATTCAATAGAAAGTAGGAACACATTGATATCACTTTAGTTATTAAAAAAAAGTCTCGAATGATGACAATTATAAAACAAAATTCTTCTCAATGAGTTTATAATCAGACATATTTATCGTAGAAACAAGCATATATGATGTCTTGGAAATAAAATTGATAGCCTTCTTCATGGACATACAAGGCTCCAGATTTTTGGCTTTTACATGTTGCCAAAAAAATAAAAATTCTTAAAGAATATTGCAGAGACAAATCATTATGACCTTTTGCAATTCAAAATCACTTGGAAATATATATATATATATATATATTTTACATTAAATTTAAAAAACATAAAATTATACATAGACATATTGGATATTGTACTTCCATGCAGATATCTAACAATTTCACTAATACAAATCTGCCAAAAAAAAAAAAAAAAAAAGAAGGAAGCAAGACAAAGTGTTATCATACAACCACAATTGAATTGAAGGATAGTCAAAATTAGCATGTTGTGTCCCTAGAGTCAAGATATCACATAATCATTTGGTATCTAAGAATTGTATAAATATTGGACTAATAGATGCATTTGTATCAATCTTTGTCAAAAAAATATAAAGTATCTGGAATATGCATTATGCAACAGAAAAATGTAGTAATTATAATACATTTGAATTCACCAACAATTATCATTTGAATAATTGCATTGACTTTTTAGTTTTTATTTATTTATATCATGTACAATATGCATAGATGTCTAAAAATATGGTAGGGGAGTAAATCAAAAACTAAAATGGGACGATGAAGCTCATTTGACAATCCCAACTCTTTTTTACAAATCAAATATAGTAGCAAATTAAAAGGAAGCAAATTGCGTGATGCTGATCTTGCCTATTTATCCATCTTTGGGTGTTTAAAACTTTTCTCTACACCTACACATCAATCATTGTGATTAACCTATCACTGATTGTAATTGGTAAAAGATCTAACAACCCAAGAGGATTTAACCATATGCCAAAAGAGTAACTTTGGTTCCACCCACGGGCAGCTTTACATTGTTTAACCCAATTGTAGTGTTTTTTTTAATATCCTAGAACTTTTTTAGAACACAGGCTAATCCAATAAGTTTTTCATATAAATTTAACCTAACATGAGATCAAAACTCTAATAGTGCTTGCAAATCAAGAGGCACAAAACCAAAGTCTTTTAAGTTTAATTTATAAAACCAAAATCAGCAAAATTAAATCTCAATACAAACCATGACAGAGCAAACAATAACAAAAGTAAATCTCAACATACATGTAATATTTAGAAATGAGTTCAAGGCTTACATATGAAGGTTTGGAATATATGTTCCTTCCATGCCATTGCACACCATAGCTACCTTCTCAAGTAAAACATTTTGTCCACTATTTTCTAAAGACCTTCTTCAAAAATTGTCACAAAATTAGGCTTAAAACCCGATGATAAACTCCTTAGTCTATAAATTCAAATATATAGTTGCCCCAAAAATCAATTGGAGGGAAAAGAATTGCACACACACACACACAAATAGGGCATATATGCATTTTTTTGAAGCTGATAACTCATAATTAGACTTTGCTTTACAATTTGGGCAATAGTAATCTACATTCTCCAGATCCTTTAAACCATACACAAGTCAGTGAGTAAACACATATATGACAGGAACAGAAATTAACATCACAATTCATAAATCAAGTATATTAAGCACACCTTGAAAAGCATGCTGGTAATATTCTCACACTACATGCACCCAAACATTACAACCATCACAACACACGTGATCAACATCTCTGAATTCATTGAATTGTTTTTTAAAAGGAAAAAGAATAGGAAAAATTATAAACCTAATTCAGATTTGCAGGTAATCTCACCCAATTACCAAAAAAAAAAAATGGTCTAATATTGAGGCCGGGAAGGAGAATCTAAAAATTAGAAGAACAAAGACAGAGATTGAAATTCCACTATGTTCCAAAAATTTTATGTTAGAAATTTTCAATCAATGCAAACAAATAAAGAGAGGAATAAACTACAAATTTTTTACTAATATATTGTTATGGAAAATTTCTGAGAAATAGTTTGGTACAAATCAGTTGACGAATGAAACAAAATCACTCACTATCTCTAAAAAAATCATAATTTTTCAACCAACACAAACAAAACCACATTTCTGCTTTTATAGAACTTGACGTACAGAACAGAAAATTGGTTTATAAAAAGTTATTTTAAACAGTGTGCAATGCAGATTTATGAGATATTTTATCAAACACACATCATGCATTATTGTTGTAACCATTCCTTGCATATAATGTGATCAAAGAACTACATTGCTGTCAGAAGAAATTTCAACAATAATAGAATACCATAATACCTCCAAAACATAGTCAAATAACAATTTCAACCATAACCGACCCTAATCAAGAGTATAGTCGAAACAAATAACACAATAGTTACAGTTCCAAAGCCACACACACACACACACACACACACACACACAAAAAGCACCATTTCCCATTCTCTCAAAGAAAAAAAATACAACGTTTTGAACTCTTGGGTAGCACATAAACCAAAAGTCACCTCTTTTCATGTTTTAATAAAACAAATCGTCACCAGACACATAAATCTATAATGTAAAGAGCTATAATTTCCCAATTCAATATAATTGAAGAAAGAAAACCCTAGATTTGAAGTGCGACCGTAGGTCAACCTTGCAGGCCGCCAAGAATTCTAGCTTCTTCATCATTGTACTAGGTTCCTTTCCTTGGTTTGTCAGATAGAGAGTAAGGTGAGCTCTGAGAGGTAAAGATGATGGGACAATCGTTTCCCAATGTATCCAATCGGCTCTTCCTTCTTTCTCATCCTAAGCTTTGGGTTTTGATTTTTGGAGAGAAAGAGGGTTTCTAAGGAGGGAGAGGAATGGTTGTATATGTTGCGCATGGTTTTGATTAGAATTTAGGTTTTTGTATTATCGGGTTTTAGAAAAAAAAAATCAAAATTTATGTTTTTTTTTTAAAAAAAAATAAATAATGTTGACATGGAAAATTATGGGAGTTTCAGAGGTTTCAATTATATATATATATATATATATATATATAGATTATTGTAACTAAAATATTATTTTAAAGTAATTTAACCAACAAATTGCTTTGCATGACATATGTATTAGAAGTGTCTATGGGTCGACTCAAGTTGAGGCTCAAGTTGTTACTCAACCATACAATGTCGGGTGGAGGGAAAAGAGGAAACTACTATCGATCAAGTAGAGAGGGCCGATTGATCGTGGACGGTTGGATGTGATTGGAAATAATTATGGTTGATGAGAAAATCTCCAGATTTCACCCAATTTGGACGGTGATTTCTAAATCATAACTAGATTTGGGCATAGGTTTTAGATCTCTTGTAACCTTTTGTTGGATTTGGAGCTCCTCTTTGCTATCTTGGGATGGGTCAGATTGGACTTGTCAATTTCCTAGTTCATGGTTAGGGCAGCAAGATAATCAATTTATTCTTCGTGAAGTTCTTATAGCATGTTAGCATAGAATTTTTACCATACCAAACACAATGGCACCATCACAGAGATTCACGAATTTTAACACTCACGCCGTCAGCTCCATTTCTAGTCGTAGTGTATGGTTGAGTAATACAATTATGCCTCTTGGCCTATACATATAAACCTAATATTTCTAAAAATAAAAAACATTACTAAAATCATTTGGCATACTAATATAGTACGCAACGATATATAATATGGGCATGACTATGAGAGACAGAGAGTTGCAGACAGAAGTCCAAAGTCCAAAGCCACACGTTACGACCACTCCTTAAACAGAGTGCAAGAAAAGTTCGGCCACACACGAAATAAGCATGGAAACCACACGTTAAGACCATTAAATGGGTTACATAGTTGGTTCAATGTTGGTGCGGATAATGGCCACTAAATTTAAGGGCAGCCACGTACTGATACAGCCGTTAGCCACACACTTTCAGAGGTCCCCCCTAGCCCCCATAGGTAGGTTTATAGGTTACTTTTTTTGTTTTTTTGTTTTTGAGAAACGTATAGGTTACTTCTTGTCCTGAAGATCGTCCATGATAGTTTTTTTTGGTCACTTACCATTTTACGATTGGTAAAAAAACACTTCCGCCATTCATCACTTGCTATTTCTGTGATTGATTCAGGTCTACATGTTCACCCATTTCAGGCACCTCTCTCTGGCTAAAAGCCTAGCTACCAAGTTCTGACTTAGGCCAAAAAAAAAAAGTTGAGATTTAGGCCAAACCATACAAAAAAGGGAACATATAAATACCTAACTTTAAACAAAAAATTCCTGTGCTGTGGGCTATTATTAGAGGAAATGTCTCACACCATTTCCATTTGAATCTTTTCAAGATTTTAAAAATATACCCTTTTTTTTTGGGGTGATTTTATTTCAAACATAAAAATTATTTCCCAACCTCGCTCCTTGGTTATGCTTGATTAAAATTACAGGAGATTCCAATTGAATTACAAACTCTTAGAAAGTATTTGCAGTGTTAATGATACGACATCGATTAGCTTAAACAGCGAGAATTTAGGACTTGTAATAATAAGAAAATAGAGAAATTAAAACAGTAATCACTACAATTGGTCCAAATAAAACCAAAATGTCTCTCACTCTATATATTTAAGACTAAAATACAAATTAACTAATGGTAATACTAATATTGTTGTTACTTGGAATAGAAGGGGGTCAATTTCAATTGCAAAATCTACCACAAACTATACTACCTCTAATCCAATCCGAACGTTAAAGAGAACTAAAGGAATCCAAATTAACGGTGCCAGATTCTTTCCTCGGTTCGCACAAATCTCGCTGATGTAATCTCTTGGGCGACTCCATGATCGCCAAAGAAGATGCCGAACGGGAATGAACCTGAGCCGACCGGCCCGGTTCGATTCTCCGGTCCTTCAAAGGCCTACACGAGTCAATACAAGTCGCCTCCCGTGGAGATGATGCACGGCCGAGATCGTCCTGTTATATACACAAGAAATTAATCCTAGCCCTTGATAGATTGAGAACAAAAAAAATGTGATATGAAAAAAAAATTAATACCATAGAGTATGAAAGATCTGAAGCATTCT
Source organism: Quercus variabilis (assembly GCA_030445155.1). Classification (NCBI taxonomy): domain Eukaryota; kingdom Viridiplantae; phylum Streptophyta; class Magnoliopsida; order Fagales; family Fagaceae; genus Quercus; species Quercus variabilis. Next base: position 33,616,271 of record CP129452.1, on the reverse strand, counting down.
CATGCATTCGCTTTAGTTTCAAAGAAGAGAAAACTGTCACCGTCGCCGACTCTTCTTCGTTGCTGCTCGAAGAAGACATTGTTGGCGAAGGCGACTCATCACCATGAACGTGATCATCGTCTTCTAATTCTTCTTCTTCTTCTTCGTTGTTATGGTTTCCTCGAACGCAGGTTTCGCAGACGGAAAAGGTGTGGCCGAGCTTGGCACCCGAGGCTTTCCAGGGAGTCTGGGACTGGCATGTGTTGCAGAGAAGGGTCCTCGAGTGGCGAGCCACGAGGAAGTTGGCGCCGTGGACCTTGGCGTCGCAGTCCCAGCACAGGCTTGCCTGGTCCGACTCGCAGTAGGTCCGAGCCTGTATCTTACAAAGCTCGCACTTCATCATCCCTTCCTTCCTTTGGTTCTTTCTTTGAACTTTCCTTATTGTTTTCTTGGAATTTTCTTTCTCTCTCTGGGATGAGAATTGAGAAGAAAAGGAAGAAGACAAGCTTAAAAAGAGTAAGCTGCTTTGTCTATTATAGAAAAATACTTTATAAATCTTGAAATTACCTTCCTCGCCTCCACCCTATTTTGTCAAGTTTTTGTTTTTACTTTTTGGATTAATTTTGAATTTTATCTTTTTATATTTTAAAATTTTGAAATTTAATCCTGACTTTAATAACAGTGTAAGTTACACATGCCACCTTGTGATATATCCTTAATTTTTTTTAGAAGATTATCCTTAAAATATTGAGTAATCATATGTTTTATTATGTTACTTAGTAATATATGTCATAATTCAACATATTGTAAAGAAATGTGACATAACTTTTTTTTTTTTGGCTAAAATACAAATTTCATTTAAAGCTAAGTAACACCATTAGTTACAGGGCATGCTTTGTTTCCATACAACCCAACAACGTTCTCATCTAAAATGTTTCTAATGTTCACATGCGTACAATCAAAGGAAAAAAATTCAAGCACTTGATTAGTGCTAATTCTGGCAAGCATATCTTCACACCAATTGGCTTGACAATAGCAATGCTAAATTGAATTTGATGAAACCGCCGCACTTGCTGCTTGCAATCATCCAAAATGGGTGAGATAACATTATTGTGGTAGTTTGGATTGAGAAAGCATTCCACGACAGCTTTAACATCAAGTTCAACTACAAGAGATGGAACATTTAAGTCATAGCATAATATAAGCCCCTCCCTAAGCCCCCATAATTCAGCTACAAAACTGGCGGATATTCCTATACGCTTTGAAAATCTAGCAAACCATTTGCAATTCTCATCCCTCAACACTCCACCACAACTTGCCAAACCTAGATTTCCTTTTGCAACCCCATCCATGTTAAGCTTAACCCATCCTCCCGGCGGTCTCTCCCATCTAACCCTCTTTATGATGGAGTGTTTTAGTCCTCTAGGAGATGAAGCACAAAAAAAGAAAAAAGAAAAAAAGAAAAACTCCACCACTTGATTCCCTATCTCCATGGCCAGCTTTGGATTTGGATTCTTCTTATCAAAGACATAACTATTTCTACCTTTCCATATATTCCATATAGCAAAGGAAAATATCGTTTTCCATGGAATATGACCACCAACATGATTATTCCTTGAATTCGCATTGTTGTTCAGCCAATCCTACAAATTTAGTAGCCAAAAATCATGGTTTGAAGATTGCACTCCTAGCTGCCTCCATATAGTCTTAGCTTGAGCATAATCCTTTAGAGCATGCAATACTGCTTCAACTTCTTGATGACAAATGGGGCAGTAATCATCATTAATCATTCCCCTTCGCATAAGGCAAGTCTTCACATCGATGCTCTCATGAGCACATTGCCATAAGAAAGTTTTAATACGTGGCAATGTCATCAACTTCCAAATCCAGCTAGCAAAGAAAACGACATTCGTATCAATCCCTATGGCAAGTTTATAAGCACTCTTTAAGTCAAAGCCCCTTCTAGGATTATTCATCCATGCAAGCTTATCACTTCCCCTTCCTATTAAGGGCATCGGGGTTGCTTGGAGCATTAATTTGATTTTTGGTGGAAAAACAAATGGCATACGATCCCAATCCCATCTTGTGTCAAGTATTACATCCTTCACTTCCCAACTAGGAGCTTCTCTAGGTAGGGGGCCTTGAATGAGCTGCCGAAGAGGACCTAACTTTGTCCAATTACCATTCCAAAAATTCAGCTTCCTATCCCTTCCCACCATCGATTTACTACCTTTGGTAAAGACCTCCCTGCCTTTTTTAATGGCTACCCAAACATGAGAGCAAGGAAGCCTATTAGCATTAGGAGTATTTACACTTCTGTTATGGCAATACTTGGCTCTTAAAACTTTAGCCCAAGGTGCTTCTTTTTAAGTGTTTAATCTCCAATTCAACTTTGCAAGAAGGGCAATATTTCTTCCCTTTACCGTTGTTGAAGACCAAAATTTCACAAGAAAGTCCATTCTATGAATAGTAAGGAAAGACCATGGGCCTTAACAAAAAAATGTCCAATTCATGAAGTTAAGAAGGACCATGAAGGCCCAAAGTTCCAAAAGAAGGAAAAAAAAAGAGAAAGAAATAATAATAATAATAAAGAAAAAAGAAGAGGATCTCGGTCAGGTTAGAGGACGTGCAGCAAGGATCCCGGTTAGAGGACATGCAGCAAGGATCTCGGTCAAGCCAGAGGACATGCACCAAGAAGAATCAACATCAAGACCCTATGTATGTTTAGATTTCCAGCAAAAAAGCCATTAAAAATCCAAGCAAAACTAGGTATTTTCTTTGTAACCCATGGTTTAAGCTCGTGGGATCCCGAGTGGATAGTAAGGGAGGAATGGTTTGGTTGATAGGGAAGTGATTTCTGGTGAAATGAAGATCCCGAAGTTTTCCCTTGGTTCATATATTTGCTTGGAATGCATAAACTAATGGAAATCTCAGTTCCCCCATGTGCATGACACTTTCCCATAATTTCCTCTCAATTGTCATTTTCAACTAAAGTTGTCATCTGGTACATTGTGCAACCCACCCACTCCTTTGACTTTCCAAGAAAGAATCTTCCATTTGTAAATAAAGCCAAATGCCTCTTTTGAGTTATAATTGCCTAAATAAGTTAAACATCTGCCCAATGCACATTTTTAGGCTCCAGAAGACATGGTTTTACCCAACAAACCGGGGGCATCCTCGCCTAGGGTAGATTGTGCAGCCCACCCACTCCTTTGACTTTCCAAGAAAGAATCTTCCATTTTTAAATAAAGCCAAATGCTCCTTTTGAGTTATAATTGCCTAAATAAGCTAAACATCTGCCTAATGCACATTTTCAGGCCCCAGAAGACATGGTTTTACCCAACAGACCGGGGGCATCCTTGCCCAGGGTACCGGACCAAGTCTGCTATAAAAAGAACACTAAGGCATGTCAAAAGGGGGGATTGGAAAGGGAGAAAAAAAGGATTCAGAGGGATAGTTCAGAGGTTCAAAAGATATATTCTTAGAGTTTTAATAGCCCAGCAAGGAAGAGAAAGAAAGAAACAAAATAAGAAAGCCAAGGTGGAGGAATTTGTCCCATATCCTTGAGTTCATTCAAAATATCACTTAGCCTTCAAAGAAACATATGCCAAAACATACACACATCAGATAACATTCTCTCTCACAAAAATCCTCTTCACCTAACTATCTTGGAAGACAATACCCAAGCAAAGCCACTTGGACTTGAGTTCCAAATCCCACAAGTCTTGTGCAAAAGCACTAAGTCTGTGAGAATTGTGGCTAGGATTCTCGTAGCTGAATTATTCTCATGAAATTCATTTACATTTATGTATATGTATTAAAATTTATATCTTAATCTAAGAAACTAACAATTATTTGAAGATATGTGTATTGTATAATGTGTTTTTATGCAGGACCTATAGAGGTAAAGGGAAATGACAAAACTCTATTGCATAATAAGCATGGAGAAAGATTGTATAGTTCAGAGAATCAACATTCTGGGTTCTTACAGGCCTAGTACCCTTGGGAACCACGACATCATGCCCGGGGTACCACGATATTACGCTTGGGGTACCAAATGAATGAATTCTTTTAAATGTTCACACAATAAAAGATAAGCCTCAAATACTCTATTTCAATCTCCTTCTCATTGTAAATATTATGAATACTTATTTTACTTATTTCATAAGAGTAAATGGTCATTTTATGACACTAAAACACTTATAATGGTATTTATTGCTTAGGAGGAATCGTATTTTTGCCTTGAGGATATTTATGTGACTTGCACACAACTTGATTCATAATCAGCCCCTATTTAGTTGCAGTGAACTAAACTTAGTCCACCAAACAACAAGTAAAGGGCCTAAGATCCTTGTTTCTACTTGGGCCTGGGTACTGTCCAAAAAAGGACCATCACAACCGTTTACAGCCTAAGACCACCTTCATCCTTAGCTCTCATCACCTTTTGCCACCCAATCCAATGAACCTTCTTGGCTGTCTTCGAGGAACCCCAAAGGAAATTTCAATTAACCCGATCTAATCCATCAAGAATTTTTCCCGGAAGATGAGCACATTGCATCATGTAGGATGGGATAGTTGCTAAGGAAGCATGAATGAGCACAGCTCGGCCAACCAAAGACAACAAATTTGCCTTCCAACCCACAAGCTTTTGTTTAACCCTTTCCAACATGAAATTGTAGTCTTGGGAGGAGGTGCCTGAGTGTTTAATAGGGATCCCTAGATATTTGCCAAGATTCGGAGTAGAGGTAAAGCCAAGTATGTCATAGAGAGATTCTCTACTATCCCTATCAACATTTGGTGAAAAGTAAACCCTTGAATTGGATTCACTGACAGTTTGGCTCGATAAACATCAAAAATCATCAAGCACATCCCTAATGGCTAAACAATTGACATAATCCGCTTTGGTAAAGAGAACAAGATTGTCTATAAAGAAAAGATAGGAGAAGGCTGGTCCGTTCTAAGAGGCCTTAACTGGTTGCCATACCTTCCTCATACATTTCTCCTCAATAAGCTGCCTAAGATAGTCCATACAAATAATGAACAAGTATAGAAATAGCGGGTCTCCTTGCCTTATTCCCCTCAAGGGGTATATCGACTTTAAGGCATCTCCATTAACCAGAATAGATGTTGTGACCGTCGAAATACAACTCATAATAATTTCAATAAGATCCACCAGAAGATTGATTCTAATAAGCATATCCTTGATGAAACTTCATTCAAGCTTGTCATAAGTTTTCTCCAAATCAATCTTCAAAGCCATATACCCCAACTCTTCCTCTTTTCTTGCTAATAGAGTGAATGATTTCTTGGGCTATAATTGCATTATTTATCCCCTTCCTTCTTGGAACAAAGGCTGCCTAGTGCGAAGATATAAGCTTATCCAAATACGGTCTCAATTTATTGACTATGATCTTCGTGATAATCTTGTAGACTAAGTTGCATAAGCTTATAGGCCTATAGTTACCCAAAGTCTCAAGGCCTTGGATCTTAGGAATAAGAGCAATATGAGTCTTATTCAAATAGCTTGGAACCTTCCTTTTTGCAAAGGCCCTCTTCACCTCTTCCATTATTGAGTTACTAACAACCAACCAAAATCTTTGAAAGAAACTGACATGCAATCCATCTGGACTTGGAGCTTTGTAAGCTTTTAGTGACCACAGGCCTACTTTTATCTCTTCCTCTATCACAACCCCACTAATGCTCGTCATTTCATCTTCCAATAACCTGACTTGCCACTGACAAATTGACAAATATGATCTAGAGGCACTAGGTAGAGAGGTTGTATAAACTTTGTTAAATCCATCCTGAATAAACTCCTTGATTGTATTTTCTTCATACAGCCACTCCCCCATTGCATCTTTGATTGTTGAAATCTTATTCTATTTTCTTCTAACTAGAGTGGAGACATGGTAGAAGGCGGTATTGCGGTTACCTTGAATAAGCCAATTTACTTGGGATTTTAATGCCCGAAATTCCTCTTCTTGCCTCAAAATCGTGTTAACCTCCTCTAGCAATTTTTTTTCAAGATTGAGTAGGAACATTGAAGGCTTGACACAAATTGCCCTTTGTATGCCGTTCAGCCTAGCCTTTATATTCTTTTTCTTAGAGAAGATATTTCCAAAATGTATCTTATTCCAAGCCGAAGCCTTCTTTGTAAAGTTATCTATGGCCTCCTCAAGATCAATAGGCATTCTCCACGCTTGTGACACGACCTTAGGAAAAGTAGGATCTGTCAGCCAGTAGGTTTGAAACTTGAAAAGTCTATTTCTTCCCATGTGCCCTGTTGGGAGCATATTAAGCATTACCTGGCAATGATCTAAATGGCATCTTGTTAGATGAACTACCTTAGCATCCGGGTATAAAAGGCACCAACTTGCATTTACAAAAAACCTGTCTATCATTTCTTGAATAAGAGCTTGTAATTCCCTTTTATTAGTCCAAGTAAAACGAGGACCAGAAAAACCAATATGAATCATGTCACAATTATCTAGAAACTCTTTAAATAATAGGGATGTATTTACACTGATTGCCCACCCCCATATTTATCCTCATCTGAAAGAGGCTCATTGAAATCACCCACTACTACCCAAGGCATATTATAAAGCTCCGCAACTTTATTTAAATTTTCCCATAATATGTGTCTTTCAACAGTCTTAGGGCTAACATAAACTGCAGTAAATAACCAGCTAGAGTTAGAATTCATTACCTTAACAATAGCATGAATTTCCTGCTCAATACTAGATAAAGTAGAAACCTCCACCCTATTTGACTTCCACAACATCCAAAGACCATCGGCGTAACCAATGGTATCTGTATGAGCTACCCCATCAAAAGGAAGCCTGCTTGATATCTCTCTAGCTTTATCACCCCCAATTCTGGTTTCCATCAACACTAAATTGCCGAATCATGGTTATGAACCAACTCTCTAACATGACTTTGAAATGAGGGCTTCAAAACGCCCCTGCAATTCCATATTATGATATTCATTAGGAAATGGTGTTGAGGAATCAGACATTCATCAAAAGGTAGCAGGGATTTCACCTCCTCCCTCAAATTCCATTTGATCCACTTCAGCATCTCCTTCGTCTGCCCCTCTCCTAAACACATTGTTATGTTGTGTTGCAGCACTCCCATATCCATTTCTTAGGATGACCCATGAACAATGAACACCACAGTTGGATGGAAGACATGTATTAGCTTTGTAGCATGCTTGTTCCCCATGAGAAAAGTTGAAATTGGTTGCTCTTCCAACATGCATCATTCTGACAAACTCTCCATTGGGTTAACTTCGCATAGTACTGACATTGGCAAGATTTGAGGTAGTGTTTCCCAAATAAGCTGACACTCCTCCTTTGGTGATGGTTTGTCCACCGAAAACTCCCACCACGGATTCCTCGCCTTTGTTCACGCTGGATCCAATAAATCTAATCCTCCCTCCTTTGCACTCCTCTCTATCAACGAAAATATATTTTTCCACACCTTCCAAAGCTTGTCGTTGAACCAACCCATCACATGAGTTGGATTCACACGAATCTCCGCTAGCATAATGTCTGGTATCTCCACTACGATCCATTCCATGTTTATAGCCCATTTTTGCCCATGACACACTTTAGAACTGAAACTTAGCAAGAGCTCTCGGGTTTGAGCTTCCTTCAACTCCTTTGATTATTCATCTTGGTTTGGCTGAACATTGCTTGGCTGGACTCTACTTGGTTAAATATGCAAGGAGTGAAGGATCTGGGTGTTAGAATGATTTTGAGATAATGAAGAAAGGGTCTTATCTCTTTCGGTGTTAGATGAGGCTTCTAATAAGACCCTTGCGCATGCAATTGCCTTTTTACCCTTGACTAAGGCACTATTTTTGTGTTGTCTTTTACTTCATTCTCTATTAGCACGTGGGTCCACTTGCATTATCTCTGTGGTTGCATGGTTCCTAGATGATGCACCTTGAGCTTGTTGAGAGCTAACCTACTTCACACTTTGAATAGAGCTCTCTATTTGGGCCTTCAGACTACTTTTAGGGGATGTGCATTTCATTTTAGCCTCCCTACTCGGCCCATTAGCTAAGTTTTGTTTCCCAACAACCAGCTTAAGTTTTGCCTCATGTTTTGTCTACCTTTGCTCCTCTCTTAGCCGACTGTTGTCTAATACAGTGAGGGCCCTTCCACTCTTTTGATTTTTTGTCACATTCCTCTTACGCGTCACAACAATCCAAGGACCATACAACCTTTCCTGAGCCTCTTCATGTGCATTACCATGCACGACACTGCTGGGCCCCTTACCTGCATTAGTCCTGCCAGTTGCATGCTCTTCACATGATTAAGGTGATTAGGCTCCAACATCCCTTCTGTTCACCACATCCACCTCTCTTGGCGCTGGGTCTGGTCGAACCATGAATGGACATCCTTCCTTCTGATGACCCATTCTGCTATAAGAAAAACATAATTTTTGTATTCCTTCATAGCATATTGGTTTTTCAAATTTACCAATTAAGACTGCTATCACCAATGGCTTATGCACATCAACCTGAACACACAACCTTGCAAACCTGCCTCTTACTTCATTTGCAATATGGGTATCAACCCTTAAAACATTCCCAATAGCTTTACCTATTTGCAATAATGCTTCGGAGTTATAGTATTCTATCGGTAACTCATTGAACCTAATCCATACAACCACTGATGTAACATTTGCTGATGCGGGATGAAAATTTGGCTCCCATGGTCTAATGGAGAGAAAGTGCTCTCCAATGAACCAAGGTCCTTTCTTCAATTTAGCTTCATAGTCATCCCTCAAGTAAAATCGAGTCAGGAAAAACCTATGCCCCAAATCAACACAATCCAACCTCCCAGCAGGTTTCCACATGGATAGGAGTCTATTGTGCAAAAAGCTTAAAGTCATCGACTTGCCATAGACCTTCACTATAAGAGCTCTTGTCCATGGGGTTTGAATTTGCTTCTTAAACCCTCTGGAAAATCTAATCGCAACAAGCCCTTCACGAAGATTTTCCACCTCCTCATCAGACTCTTCATCATCCTCCATGGTTTATCCGAAGCTAAAAGCTTGAGTATATGCACTTGGTATATCCCCAATAAGCCTGTCTTTGAAAGACCCTAACTCATTCCATATGCCTTGGCCTTGATTCGGAGATGAAGAACCAGAGCCTTGCCTTTCATTGTAGTCTGCATGCCTAACATCTTTAAATTTTTTATTACTTTGTACTAGTTCCTCTTGTTCTTCCCTTGAGAGAGCGAGAGGATTCATTCGTACTTTTTTTTCTTTTTCCAGTGCGTCTAAGAAATGTGACATATCATGTGATATATATCATTAAGTTTCAAAATTTTTGTAGAAAAATATAAAAAAGAAAAAAGAACTATTTGTGTATAGTAAGAGTATAATACATTTATATTTTTAAGTTTAGCAATAAAAATACGAAAACATTAATCATATTACAGTCATATAGAAAATTCTCAACAATTTATTGTGAAATAATCTACTTAATAAAAAAAATTATTTCAATAATCATGATTAAATCAACAATAATACTAATTTTTTGTCTGTAAGATAATAATCGAATTACGTATCAAATAATGTTCTACTTATTCATAAATCCAAAATAAAAAATTTTAACTAAATAAAAACAATATAATAAACTTGTTCACCTCTTTGTTACTTGTCTATTTTAGTTTATCCTACTTATTACTTTTCTCTTGAATATATTAATTTTACTTTAAAAAAAAAATTCTTTTACTATTCATCCCATAATGATATTTTGATGAAGATAAAAGAGGTTTAAGGGTGAAAAATAATATAAGAGAGATTTAGGGAGAAAATATAAAAGAGAAAGATATATTAAATCGGGAGAAAGACAGCTGGTAGCATGAGGTTGGCAGTTTTTGACTACTATAGGCCTCTAGTAAGTTAAAGCTTATCACTTTATCTTCTTCAATTGTTATCTTATAGGCTTTGTAAAGTGAGTTATCTCTTATTTACGACAACAATTTTTTACCATTCAAATGCATTTTTAATTGATCGATTATAATGTAGGTGCAACTAACGTAAACTATACTTTCATTTTTATTTTTTTTAAATGTGATTACCTTTGTACATTTGGAAAGTGAACTAGAAACGCTTTTATTTTTTTTAAATGTGATTACCTTTGTACATTTGGAAAGTGAACTAGAAACGCGAGTTTATTTATAACTTATGGATGTACGAGTATTTTACGCGTATGTTAATGTTACGCGTAAAAACTAACTATGAGTTACTCCCATATTAAGTTTGTGTTACTAGATATTTACCTCCTTGTGGTTTGCTATACATGCATGTTTTCTTCTAGTTTGCTTTTAAGGAAATTTTTTTTACACACTTCATATACACTTTCTTTTGAAATTGTATTTTTAAAACATGATTTTGGTCCATGTGGTAGAGTGTGTGTAATATAGTATTAGTTAGTGCGTGACTATCATTACTTTTTTTTGATAGGCTATTTTTTCTCTAATTTAATGCAATTCAATGATGTAGCAAGTAACAATATCACAAAGAGAGAAAAAGAACATTCTACTCTCTCTCTCTCTCTCTCAAAATTCTTGTTTCAATCCTCATTTGGATTTATGTATATTTATGAAACGGAAGCTTTTAAGGTAAAATTCTTTTTATTTAAACAAGTATTGTTGGCAATTTCCACATGATTAAATTCCTTTAATATTAGCGAGAATAGCTTAAGCTTCAAAACACATAGAAGGTAAATGTTACAGTATAAAAACATGGTAACTCTATATATGTTTTGTGAGCATAATACAAGAGTGATATCTTTCATTTACTCGATGTAATTTTAAATCTCATCATTCAGATGTGTTGATTAGGTTCTTATTCCGCTTGACTCAAACCTTATGGTTTCGATGTTTTGCTATTCTCTTCTCTCTCTCTCTCTCTCTCTCTCTCTCTCTCTCTCTCTCTCTTTTATAATTTTTTTTAATAAAGAAAATAGTTTTGCTATTTTAACTCTCAAACACAGTATATAATTTCCTAGTCTTAATGGGGTGTTTTAGTGATACAAGCAGATTACATGGTCATTAAAATATGCATGAAATACAAGATAAAGCTCTTATAAATAAAAATAGAATTGATCAAAATGACAAAAAATAAAAAGAAAAGAAAAGAAAAGAAAAAGAATTGATCAAAATGACATTACAAATTTATCTTGAATTCATTTAAAATTTAGCGTGTAAAATTATCGTATATATATATATATAAACTATTCTAATGAAGTTATTATTATTTTTTTTTTTGGTGACTTCCAGTTCTTTGAATGTTTAAAATAACAATAACCCACTCTAAAAAAAAAAATAACAATAACCCAAAAAGAGCAAACTGATTTATATGGAAAGCAGCGGAAATGATTCGAGGCTAGAATTGTAATTTGCAGTTGAATGGGAATGCTCCACAGCTAGGTACTATGGTTCGGGACAATAGCTAGGTTGTGGTGTCCGGCATTGCCAGGTGTTGACTCGTTGAGGGAACAAGATTGTCTGTGATCTTATTTACACACCCCATTGGCCCACTGCTTCGGCTCTTGCTTCCTCTGGTTCAAGCAGGACATACATACATATATATATATATATATATATATATATGTATTCTGCTTCGGTAATGACGTTTGATCCACGTGGCATAGGATAGCGCTGAGATTCCGATTCGCTGAGCTGGTCTGATTTGATTTCGTTTGGTTATGTGGAGCTGAGTAAGGCCACGTGGACTCCTCCTGATTTATGTATGACGCGCCGGGCCCCGCATTTTGTTTCCGCAATATATTTACACGTACACGACCCTTTTTTATTTATTTATTTTTATTACCGGACATGCATTACTCATGAACAATAACATGTTACGTTTACTTACCTAATTTTTACTTTAAAACAAAAAAAGCAAAAATTTTCCTAATTATGCACAATAAGGAATAAAGACTAATGGAATTGATCAATTAATGCATTTCTTGGCTTCACGATCGTAAAAAAAATAAAAAAAATAATAAATAAATAAATAAATTGTACATATCTGTTTGATCATGTAATTGTGACTTACTACCTTATATCGGCACGATCTTAGTTAAAAACTAATAAATTTAAAAATTGATCAAAATTAGTGAAAATTTATCAAACTCAAGAAGTATAATAGGTTTTGTTTTGATTTGAAATTTTTCTTCACTTTTTTTTATTCAAAAAAAGAAAAAATAAAAGAAAAAACACTACATTCATCATCATCATCATTGCTATTATTAATAAATTGTACCAATCTTTTCATTTAACAAATTGAAATAAAATGCATAAGCAAAATTCATGTAGTTGTTCTTGATGACCTGCATTCACAAGGGGTCTTCACTTTATAATATTTTCTTAAAGAAAAGCTAATTTAGTATGCATGTATATATATATATATATAATAGCAAATTTTAAAAATATTTAATTAAAGATTAGCTCTAGAGTTGTATTACTTGCGCTACAAGTAAAATTAAGACTACTTTGCTTGCTTTACAAATATATTGATTTATAAAGAGTTTGAGCCATAAAATCTCTAACATCCCCCTCAAATTTAAGGTGAAAACTTAAACTTGAAATATAAGACCGTAGAATGTGATCATATTGAAACACATGAAATTTATGTTGAGAGAAACAAATGATGATGGATGATGATAATAATTGACACCAATTATCAAATAATGTGTTGACAAATGAAAGTGTCACAAGTGGCTAGAAAATGTGTTGACAATTGGTAGTGACCTGTGAAATCTGGACAACATTGCTGTTGTTCAACGTGTTGTTTGAGTGGCACATTTACCCTTAAGAGATGCATGAATGAATTGGTGATATTTAAGGAAACTTTTCATAGATTGTGTCTTATTTGTTTTTAAATGCTGGGTATTTTGGTTATTAATGTGGTTTTCAAGAGGTGTTTTGGTGGTATTTTGTTCATTATAGAGGGTTGGATTTATTAAGTGAAGTCAAGTTTTTTAAGAGTTATTTGATGGTGATGATATTCATTTGTTACCACTTTAAATGTGTAAGAAAAGTGTATTTACAATTTAACCCATTTGGCCTTGAACTTGAGTTTAAGCTAACTATAATTTACCTAATTGGGTTTTGGTTGATTCAGTTGGTAAAATTTCTTGTTATTGAATAAAAAATTTAGGGTTTGAATTTAGTCTATACAAAAAATTAATTGGTATTTTAACTTGATGATAAAAAAAAATCATTATAGATATGCCGTTAGTTATAAAACTGTTATATCTATAAATATAAAAAAGAGCTACCTATAATTTGCTCTGTGGGTTTTTTTTTTTTTGGGTGTGTGGAGAAAAAATGTAAATTGGTAGGCTGAACCTGAAAGTCTGGAACTTACATGTGCTCAAACTTTTTTCGGTCTAAGCGTGACTAAGATATCTTCAGCCAACAGAGAAGGCTTAAGTTTTTTGAGGTTCACAGATACCATAGTAGCCCAATGGTTAAGTGATGCAACATGATTAATATCCCGAACTCTCGAAGAAATACAAAAAGGGCAGATGCATATAATGACCACTAAGTTTAGGGTGGTACGAATGGGTCTGGACGCGAAGGGTTTTGAGGCCCAAGGTGCAAGTAGTCCACTTTATTTGTCGCCTGAATAAATAAACGATTATTAAACATGACAGAGCGAGAAAACCCAAAGGGACCAGCCCATCTTAACTTGAACTAGAAAACTCAGAATGGGGAGTAGAAGATATGGGGATGGACCCAAACTGCAGGATTATGGGTCGAAGTGCTTTGTGTACCTGTAAAAGCAAAATCTCAAAAAATAAGGCTAGAGAGGAGAGAAGCTATTATATCTGTGATTACATTAGCAAATTTCGCCATTTCGCCAAAAAAAAAAAAAAAACTTTTACAAAAAACGTCGACAGCAGGGTTCGAACCTGCGCGGGCGAAGCCCAACAGATTTCAAGTCTGTCTCCTTAACCACTCGGACATATCGACATTGGCGAAAGCTTTCCTCAAAAACCAAAAATATAGAGGTCCCTCTAATTCTAATTCCCTCCCAGATTGTTCGCCCAATTGACGATTTCATGGTAGCATGGAGGGCTCAATTTGATAAGCGATAAACTAATCAATAGCATTTTAAAATAGATTCAAACTAATGAATAAAGGGCTAATTCAATTTGTCTTTGGAGAGAGAGAGAGAGAGAGAGAGTGTAATGGAAATCAAGAAAAAGGAAATAAAAGGATAACAAAAAGGAGAAAGTAATATTAAAAAATCAATAGATGAATTAATAAAAAATGCTAATGTGGTTAATAGGACAATCTATATAACATGAGCAATGAAATTCAATTTTTTATTTTTTTTAACATTAAGATAAAAAAAGACTCTAAATTTAGAAGATGTAATATATACAACATCGAATTCTCTAAACCCTAAATAATAAATAAGAGTATTCACATTAGCTTTCCTAAAATTTATTTTCTATTTTAGGATAATCACCTACTTTTTGTAATGACCAAATGCAAAAAACAATACTTATGGTTTAATTCTTTCTCATAACTTTATGAGGTTTTCATACTCCCCAAATTGAACATTGGAACTAACTTCACCTAGCTCTTATGGATGAAAAAAATCATCTAAAGATCAAATGGCCACATTAAGAAGAATCACCAACTAATTTGCACTACTGGTCAGGTGATGGTCACAAAATAAAAAATAGCTAACAAAATTTAATTATAGGAGTTAATTTAGCTGTATGGAATATATATGGAAAAACTAAAATCCTATAGAGTATTTTCGCAACTAACCCAAACCTCAAAGGGTGTTTTTGCATTTAAACAATTTCCTATTTTAACTATCCACTTTTCAAAACATATACATTTGATTGTGTATTTAAATATTCATTTTTATTATTATTCCTATCCACATCTCTTTTTTATTATTTTATTATTTTTTATAGTTTTCCTCTGTTTTCTTAACAATCAACATAGGCTCACCCAAATTAAACCCACAAATCAACCCAAATCAAACCCACAAATCAACACCTAAACCCACAACAAAACTAACTAATCGTTCAAATAACTTAAAGGGATAGTAGGATCAGTAAAATAAGAGGACGAGTACGGTAGTTCTTGATTTTTGTGAAGGCATATATTGTAGCCAAATGGTATTTTGGCTAAAGTTTAGATAGCCAGTGTGTGTGTTTTTATTAACAATTAACAATAGTGATATTTCCTTTATTTATTTATTTATCTAGTACGACATCCATCAATTATGACTTCATCAGCTTTTGAAAATTACAATTCATGAAATTGTGCATGTCTTCTTATCCATGTCACACCGTGGTCTGCTTTTGGGGATATTAATTCCTCTGTTCACATAGATAAATATATACATATATGCCTCTTAAACCTGATAATATTTCCACCGGAAAATCTCGTAATAGTGAATTACATCATGCAAATTTCAGATTAAAATATTAGAGGACGCGAAGTCCTCAACCATATTCATCAATCATCATCATCGTACATAGGTACGTGGAAAATGTGAGTGGCTGATATCCTAACCTACCAATTTTCTTTCATCTATAAGGCCGATAAATACACGAGAAATGCTATATCTACGACATTTTTACAACAATAACCTCGAGATGAAATAGGACTGTAGCAGCTCGGACCACTGGATCAGCGTAAAAATAACTTCGACGACTAGGGAAGACCTTTGACTGGTCACCGTTGCGTATTGCCAGCTACTTGCATGCTATTAAAGTGCTTTTACTTCGTCTTCTCTAAAAGGAAAAAAACAAAAGAAGTGCTTTTTACTTCCATTCTAAATAAAATAAAGAAAGAAAGTGCTTCCATTATATATATATATATATGGACTTCTTCCAGAGATATTATTATTTGTTTTTATTTTTTATTTTTTATTTTTTAATCTTGTTTTATTCTGTATCATTCAATTCTTTTTTTTTTTTTTAAAAACCCTGTATCATTCAATTCAGACAAACATAAATTGAAAGGATTTATTATTATTTTTTTTAGGGTAAAATATCATTTTCGTTCTTAAACTTTTATAAAAGTTTGTTTTTTGTCCCTAAACTTTCAAAATTTCATTTTTCATCTCTAAACTTTACAAAATGTTTTACTTTTCATTCTTCCATTTATGTTCGTTAGTTTATGTTCAATGTGGTCTAACAGAGTGATGATGTGATATCTGACTTGGACCAAATTATTTTATTTATAAAATTATGGACACATGACAAAGATTTATTGGCACACATGGATTAAAATAAAATAAAAATATAATAGGTCAGATTTTAATGCAAGAATTTATCAAAATTTAAAATAAAAATTCAAAACACCAAAAATATCAAAATCCCTAATTTAAGCCAACTATTCATCTCCTCAATCTCTCGCTGTCGCACTGATTCAAGCTCTATTCTCCAGTAACCACCACCCACCCACATGTCCTCATCAGTTTCATTTCAATCCATCCAAATGTTCATCCTTTTTTGCAATGATGACAAGCACTAGAGAAACAAGAAGGAAAGCACTGGAGAAAGAAGAAGGAGATGATGACAATGACAACAAAGTAGTGGGTTTCTTAGCAACCAATAAACAGTGGCCTTTACGAATCACAAAGACTTTCATCCTTGTCCATAAAAATTCTGCTCTCACTTGCACGCTAGTCCACACTACAAGAAGATTTGGTATTTTCTCAAAAAAAAAAATAGAAGTTAAAAAAAAAGAAGAAGAGAAAACCCTTCCTCTATTCATGACTCTCTATATATAACACTCTAAAGATCCAAAACTTAATCATACACACAAAAAAAAAAAAAAAAAAAAAAAAAAAAAAAAAAAACCCTACAAAAAAAAGAAAAACCATCAAAAAAAGAATGAAAGATCTGGGAAGTTTTGGTTGAACATCATTAGAGATGGACAGCTTGAATTGGATTTTTTTTTTTCTTTTAAATGTTTTGGTGTTTTAAGTTGTTGTTTTAAATCCTAATAAATTCTTAACATAAATACGATCTGGAATTTATTTTTTATTGTTTTAAAATGCCTCATCAGTTTAAAAGTATGCCATATCACAAAAATATTTAATCCATGTGTACCAATAACTTTTTGCCATATGTCTATAATTTTATAAATAAAATCATTTGGTCCAAGTTAGATACCATGTTATCATTCTATTATGCCACATAGGACATAAATTAATGGTCATGGACGGAAGGATAAAAAGTAAAACGTTTTGTAAAGTTTAGGATTGAAAAACGAACTTTTAAAAGTTCAGGGATGAAAAAAAAAACTTCTATAAAAGTTTAGAGAAGAAAATAATATTTTACCCTTCTTTTTATTTTGAACTAAGATCCTTCCACAAGAAATTCAGTTCAATGGTAATTGGGATTGACTCTAGTAAATAGTGATTCATGCTTGTTTAGTTTAATATCATGGCACCTAGTTCATCAACTACTCAATCTTTTGTTGTTGTTGTTGTTGTTGTTGTTTGGAGAAAATCAACTACTCAATCTAATATATTTTGATTAGCTTTCAAGTTGCCTGTTAGATTTAGGATTAATGCCTAATTAGTAGTTAATCATTTTCTTAAAGTTAATATATATATATATATATATATATATATATATATGTATGTATGCATATATACTGACATTATATTTAAAACAATTTCGATGAAAAAAAAAAAATCTCAAAAAAGATAAGGTAGAGAAGTATTCATTTGTAAACAACATTTACTTTCAAAATTTTGTGTATCATCAAAGTACATTAGAAATTGACAATTATTCACCAAAACAAACTTTCTTAAAATCCAAACGTTCTCATCCTATATCCAAAACCCATATTAATTATTTAAAAATATATAAATCAAGGAAAATGAATAAAATAAATAATTTTTCTACTCAAAACCCAACAAAAACATGATTCAAAACCAAAGCAAAGAAAATGTATTAAAAAATTTATAACAAACCAAAATTTAAATGAGATTAAAGCCCTAAGAGATAGAATTTGTAATAATCAATTACTCAAATAATTGTCAGATACATTCAAATGCATAACCAAGTTGAGTGTGTTATATAAACTCAAATTCTCTCTTCTGAAATAGCTAAATATTAACCTAAACTTGATATGAATATTGATTTTTTGAACTCACAAATTGAATATATTAGGTTTAGATTATATCTATGTATGGTGCACAACTACAATCTATATAAACCTTGTGAAGTTGAATTTCTAATAAGCTTTTCATGTGTTATGCATGCGGGGTACAAAAACCAAGGAAGTTGCTTTTAATTAAAACATGCAAGATTCTATTTTCACAATTTTTGATTGATTGAAATTACAATCGAAAAAAAAAAAAAAAAAAAACTCTTTTGATCAATTGAAAAGAAATTGAAAGTCTGTCAACGTTTGCTATTAATTTGATCAAATAAGACAGTTTAAATTCAAATAGAATGTCTTCTTTGAGCTATATCTTCAAACTGTGATCTTAATAATTGATCAACACATTAAAAACTTGATGATTATTACATTGTTATGGAATTTGTTAATCTAAAACGTAATACCTAGTAAAAACAAAGTAGAAAAAATAAAAATGAAATTAAATATTTATGATTTTCAGTTGTTATATAATAAGTAGATAATTGCTATGAGAAAGTTTATAGACACAAAAATTTGACACTTAACTGATATGGTAAATTATTAGTAGTAAATAAAAAAAATAATGTAAGTGATGGACCCAATTAAGAATGAAAACTAATATAAATTTACCAACTCAATTATTATAAAAAATATTGTCAAATTTATTGTGAACATAAATAATTGCCGTAGCCGGCTAATATATATGTGCAAAATTTTGTGCACTGCATGGGGTTCTCCAAGTGGAGTGCGATTATCATGTTATCATCTATCTCCTATTGATATTACACCTTCAAATGGTAAATTGAAGTGGGTTACATGAATAGTATCGTGTATGTCAATCATTAAAATCAAGGTTTCCTCATAACCATGACAACAGTTCGTAGAATCAAGCTGACCAGTTTCATCTGTCTCATGCAAACTGAACCTAAGATTGTTACTTACTGACCCAGTCAACTTCTAGGCGCGTGGACTATTTTGGGAGATAGAAACAGAATCGAAGACTTGGATTTTAGCAGAAGACCCCAAGAACATCAGTACATTACATGGTGAAGTGAAACTAAAAGTCCTTAACAGAGCGAATAACTTTCTACATTCTCTCATAAAAGAAACCACAATAAGCAAATCCAAAACAAAAATGGCTTATACCCTCTGCACCATGTACACAATCTTGTTTTTTACTTCCTTCTCAATTTGCTCTGCTAGAGATACCATAACATTGGACAACCCAATTCATAACAGCGGGGGAGAATCTATTGTATCAGCCCAAAAAAGATTTGAGCTTGGTTTTTTTACCCCTAGTGGAAGCTCTAAGCATGGAAGATACGTAGGGATATGGTATTACAAATCAAGTCCAAGGATGATAGTATGGATTGCCAACCGCGACAATTCAGTGTCCAAAACCACTGGGGCTTTTGCTATTGCAGGAGATGGTGACTTACAGGTACAGGAGGATAATAAATTGTGGTCAGCTAATAGAGGCGGATCAATTTCTTTTAATAGGACAGTGAAGCTCTTGGATTCTGGGAACTTAGTTCTTATCGAAGGCCAAGCTGGCTCAGAAAGAATTATCTGGCAAAGCTTTGATAATCCAACTGATACGTTTCTTCCTGGAATGAAGATGACCGCAAAGATGAGTTTAACTTCATGGAAAAGTCAAGCTGACCCTGCGCCAGGTAACTTCACTTTCCTGCAAGACCAAGATCGAAGAAACCAGTACATTATCGAGAATAGAGCAAGTCCTCATTGGAAAAGTGGATTATCAGGAAAGTTTTTCCACTCTGCTAACAATATTTATGGTAATAACTCTCATGTCATTTGCCCTGCTATATCCTCCTTGCTATCTAATTATACATCAGGTACTAGAAGAACGACATATCAGAATAAGACTTTTGACACCCATGGACAGGTTGATCATTACGGTATTAGACTGGTAATGGATCTTGATGGTCATATAAAGTTTTTTACTTGGGAGAATGGCACAGCCTCTGCGTCATGGAGAATGACCTGTATGGAACCAAGAGATAATTGCAGCCTGTTTAATGCTTGTGGTAACTTTGGCAGCTGCAATATTGAGGAAACTCGTATGTGCAAGTGTTTAGATGGGTTTGAACCCAAGGAGCTAAATAATTGGAATTCTGGACTTTATTCAGAGGGGTGCATTAGAAACTCCACCATATGCGGCAAGGGTGATCACTTCATTTTGTTGAAGATAATGGGAGTGGAAGCCCCTGGTGGCTACAGAACTGACATAGAGAGTGCAGATAAATGCAAAGAGGAATGCCTTGACAGATGTGAATGCCAGGCTTATTCATTTGAAGGAACAGAAATGAGCCATACAAAGGCTTATTCATATGAAACTAAAGCCACATGCTGGATTTGGTCAGAGGAGCTCAATAATATTCAGGAGTCCAAAGATGGAAGCAGTGAGGCCCGAGACCTCTATGTCCGTGTGGGTTCTTCTAATATAGGTACTTAATTTCGCTTCTTCTCGTTGTTTATAATAATATATATATATATATATATATATATAGCAGATTTGCAGGTTGTGGGGTTGATTGATCAATTTCAATATTTAATTGCTAAATTTTTTCCAATACAGTGCGGCCTTGGTACGATGATAAGTGCCTTTTACCACCAAAAGTGATATGATAGGTCAAGGGTGTGAATTTGGATATCAGCCTTTACAATAATAATAATAATAATTAGCAGTAAGGTTACCTTCCAATCTCCTCTTCTAACCCCACAAAATTATGAATTTTATGCACTGTATATGACCTTTAGTGTCCATTTCCATATGCAACATGATTGGCCAAGTGCTGTGTTTTAGTAGTGAAACTAATTTTAATTTAGAATAACACAATGCCTTGCCATATTATGATGGTTCTGGGTCTTCTGGCACATAGTGTCAGATTAATTCCAGAAAGAAATATTTGCTTTTAGACACCCACTTTTTCCTTTTTCTTCAAAAAAAAAGAAAAATCTGATATATATATTAGCACGGACCTATATTGAATCATCTCTTGACCAATGAGTTTTAAGTTTATTTATTGTTGTTCATTGTCCTCTGCTACAATGAAAGGCCAAGCCAGCCAGAAGTTCATGGCCAGCGTATTATATCCATCGATTTTCATATATGTTATGAATCATAAATTATGATCTACTGCCTTGAAATGTGCAACAATCATTGGATTACCAAGATCCCGTTTGGCATCATCATCATTTAGGATCCAGCTAACAAGAACTTGCACCTTTTGTTTGTTTGTTTGTTTTGGATACATATAAAAGAATCAAACAATAGAGCATTTACCCCCGTGACTTAAAAACAAACTAAACCTGTATTTATTTTTGTTTTTAGTTTTTATTTAGTACCTGCAATAGCACTAGCTGCCAGGTCATTGTCATTCCTATATTTATATACATACTAGCCGTGTTTATTATGAACACCCATTACACTCATTCTTACACACACTTGAAATGTATTGAAATCATGACCTCAAGTCACGATTTCTAAGTTAGAAATCATGATTTCAGTGTATTTCAAGTGTGTATGTAAGAATGTGTGTACTAATATTTTCCCCATATATAATGTAGCTAGTCCTCTTATTACTTATTTGTTCTCTTCCATTTTTGAAGTTGCTCACCCAATTCCTGAAGGATCTTCCTACAAGAAGAAGCAATTTGGTCCAATTTTCTTGATGATTATTGCAACTTTGGTGGTTATTGCGTGCTGTTACATCTATTATTTGATAAGAAGGAAACTGGCCGAAGGACAAGGTAACCAGTGTGAAAAGAACCATTTATTATAGTGTCAAAATGAAAATAATTTGGTTTCTTCCATACAATTAACAAGGGACGGAAATTATAATCAATCCTTTCTCGAATCAGTTAATAGGGAAAGAAATCGGGAAAACACAGCATTTCGCCTGTATGACAGTGAGCGACGGGTCAAAGATTTGATGGAGTCAGGCCAATTTAGAGAAGAGGATAAAAAAGGCATAGATGTACCATTTTTCGATTTAAAAAGCATACTAGCTGCTACAGACTACTTTTCAGAAACAAAAAAGCTTGGACAAGGGGGATTTGGGCCTGTTTACAAGGTAATTTATCCTTTTGGTATTCATTATAGTTAATTTTAAACTTGATTTCTAATTAATGGACGGTGCTTATGGGAGTATTTCTCAGGGTTCCTTTCTAGGGGGACAAGAAATTGCTATAAAGAGGCTCTCAAGTGGTTCTGGACAAGGCTTGGAGGAATTTAAGAATGAGGTTGTTTTAATTGCTAAACTTCAACATCGGAATCTTGTTAGACTTTTGGGCTATTGCATTGAAGGAGATGAAAAAATGTTACTATATGAATACATGCCAAACAAAAGCTTAGACTCCTTTTTATTTGGTTAGACTCTAAACCTGCTGTTTAAAATATTTGTACTGCATATCATATCAAAGCCTAAGCAGATTACTAAAACATGTGCTGAAATGGAAATGACATGCAAGATCGGACTCTATGTGTGTTACTGAACTGGAAGATACGCTTTGACATCATTTTGGGAATCGCTCGAGGGCTGCTCTATCTTCACCAAGATTCTAGGTTGAGGATCATTCATAGAGATTTGAAAACAAGTAATGTTCTACTTGACGAGGAGATGAACCCCAAGATTTCAGACTTTGGCTTGGCAAGGATATTTGGAGGCAAACAAACTGAGGCAACAACAACCAGAGTAGTTGGTACTTAGTAAGTTTGATGCAGATCATTGTTTTAGACTTTGTATTACAGTTTTCAGTTCTCCCATCTCTGCTCCCTAATTCACTGAAAATTTAAATAATTTTTGTTATGCAGCGGCTACATGTCTCCAGAATATGCATTGGATGGGTTTTTCTCGGTCAAGTCTGATGCGTTCAGCTTTGGAGTAGTTGTACTTGAGATCATCAGTGGAAAAAGGAACACAGGATTTCACCAATCAGAACATGCTTTGAGTCTTTTAGGTTATGTAAGTAGCATTAGTAAGCCAAAAGAAAAAAAAAATGTTGCATTGATTACATATAGTTGTTTTTCCTGCACTCTATTTAATGCCAATTTCAATTTTCAAATTGTCTTAGGCATGGAAATTGTGGAAAGAAGGCAAGGCTTTAGATTTAATGGACCAAACATTACGTGAAACTTGTAATGCAGAGGAATTTTTGAGGTGTGTGAACGTTGGGCTTTTATGTGTACAAGAAGATCCAAGTGATCGTCCCACAATGTCGAATGTAGTTTTCTTGCTTGGTAGTGAAACTGCAACTCTCCCATATCCGAAACAACCAGCCTATGTTGTTAGAAGATCCCTTTCTAGCACTGCTTCTTCTTCTAATACAAAACCAGAAAGATCGATTGAATTAACAGCTACCATCGAAGAAGGCCGATAATGGTGGATAGCATGGAGACTTTCAGGATTTTTGTTTTCTCTTTATCAGTGTTGCCTAAATTTCTAGTATTCATACTATGGTTCTCATAGGAAGAAGTAAGGCGTATTTCTTGTTTATCAAATTGTTATTTTTTTTATTGTCCCTGATAACATTGTATCCAAAGTAAGTCTGATTGTTAACTATTTGAACCTCCTTTGTAGTAATTGTACTTCCCTGATTTCTAATTGTTTCAAACTCAGACCAACTGCCTTCATTTATTTATTCCTATTATTTTGAAGCCTAGCTAGAATTGCATTATTAGCAATTTTGCATCAAGAGGTACACTCAGGGTTACATTTGAGCTGTACTGTTCACTGCCGCACTATGCAGGAATAGATTCAATATAATGCTATATCCTATATATTCACATGTACCATTAGTGTACTTATAAAGAATAGGCATACATGTCATGTCTGCATTGTAGATCATCTCAAATGCAGTCATATGAATCCATTTGGAAAGTGTTCTAATAGGACGGACTGGTCGAATTTCACGCAGTAGGCAGTGTAATTGTATTATGAATTATCTAATATTCCATCTAAACCAAAGAAACATAAAATTTTAGTAGTTGAAACATACTAATAGTATTGCGCCTTCTGCTACCTTATTTTCAATCTGATTTTCAATAATCGAAAAATGCAATTTTGTGTTGTGCCTTCTGCTACCTTTGTAGAATTCGTTACTCTGTTCTTGCACGATAGTATCTTGGCTTGCCTGCTGTGTGCGTTCTGTTATTGAGGAGATGTAGTACTATAGATTTTACTTTCTAGTGGCTATTTATGTAATACCTCAAAATTTTGACACCAATTTAATTATTATACATAAATTATAAGGAGACTTGCAATTAAATGGATTAAATTGAATTGAGCCTATGATATTAAAAATAAGATAAAGGATATGGAATATGAAGCCCAAGTGAGGTGGCATAAGTAAATATATGGGCTTTGATAAGCTTTAAAAATAAATAAATAAAATAAAATAAAACCCTAGCCTTCTTCCTCTTTAGTCACATGTGTATTTTACTGATGGAGCTTCCTTTTGCTTCAGCCGCTTCACACTACTAACCTTGCTTTGCTTCACTGTGGCTGTGAGTGGAGACTAAAGGTACGGTTCTCTTCTGCTCTAAACTTAGGGAAATTGTAATACTCAATGGCTAGCTTTTCTTTCCACTCTTATAGGAAGAATCTGTTAGTGGCGTACCCAATAGAAAAAAAAAAAAAAAAAAAAAAATAGGGGCTGCTGTTATGGACCTAAGGCTATGATTATGTTGATTGAAAAAGGGTGTTTTGTGGACATTATATGACCGTATATGGCCTCACTAAATATCACCACCCATCTGCCATGTATCTTCACGTTGTCCTTGTTCAATACGTGTCCAGCAACTTCTTTGTGTTTTGGTGGCATCAAGGGAATTCTAGGCAATTGGATGGATAAATTAAGGTATATATTAGGTTGATCACATGTCCACCTTCCTGCCATATTAAAGTTTCATGGATAGCTAGGATTATATTAATGGAAAAAGGCTGCATTATGTTATTAGATACCTACCTTTGCATCATTCTAGTGACACTAATTATCATCTCCAAGCCACTGAGTATGCAGCAACATTTTAAGCCCGTAAATCTGATTATGTAGAAATGTTTTTAAGCCAATATTTGATTAGGTAGAGCCAAAAAGATATGATTATGCAACGGTAATTGTAAGCCCAAAATCTGACATGGTTGAAGAGTATTTCAAAGAAACTAATCACCTCCATAGGCTTTAATGTTGATAGATTAAACTATTTAAGTGTGAAAACAGTTTGTTAAGTGGGAAAATTTTGTATTGATGGACTTATTTTTGGTGTTGCTAGGTCCTAATTCTACTGATTTATTGTGACTGAAGGGAGGTTGGTTTCATATTTTTGCAATTAATTAAGAGGTAAGTGGTGTTTACTAATTTTGGGGGTTTTCCCAAAGCAGTGTTGATTATTAAACTATTTTATATTAAAGAAACATGTTGATATTTTATATATGAATTGATATTTTATAAATGTTTGATGTGCACATTGACTATTCATTTTATGAAAAACTTGTGGGACAACTTGAATTTATTTAAACTTGTATGCGTGAATATATCTTTATATTTTTGAGAATTATGAATGGATTATTTTTGTAAGCATATTGAAATGTGTTTTGGAAACCTATGGCAAATCGTGAATAGAAGCTCAGTATGGTATCTAGTCCTTAGCAAGGGACAATCATACTACAGCTAGTCCTTAGCAAGGGACGGTCCCAGAAAAGGAGACAATGCACATTTGATAGCTCCTTAGCAAGGGAGTATATTATTGGGGATCCAAAAAGGAAGCTCTTTAGCAAGGGAGTGCACCTTAGGGTTCCCAAGGAACCGTTCTTAAGAAAGGGGATGAAAAGGAGGTTCCAGTCTCAAAAAGGGGGACAGCACAACCCTGTCAACGGGGCGTAAACGTTGACCACGAGTAAAGCCTAGGAAATTGTTTATGTGATGATATTGATATATATATATATATATATATATATATATTATGATGGCTCACAATATAAAGATAGTTGTTTTTATATATATGAAGTATTTGATGATAAATATTGATGAGTTACAAATTATGCAATTGTTGTAAGTATTATTTATTTGAAAGGTTTGTTCCCACACCCCAATGTTAGTGAATTCCACTTATTGAGTCATCTCACCCCCCTTTTATTTCCCATTACAGATACATTAGAGGAATTATTGGAGTAAAGATTCTTGAGAGACAACAGTTACAAACTATTTTGTGGAATTGAGGATTTTATTGTTATTTTTTTTATGGCATTAAATATTGTATTGGAGAATTATTTTGAGGATGTTTTGTCTTTGGTGAATTAGAGCTCTGACATTTGTGATGAGATTTAAGATTACTGGTTTCTTTTATTTAATATTTTTATGGATTATTCAGATTAAATAGATTTTTATTGCTACTGATTTTGAGGCGTTACAATTTATGTTTGCAACTAGTTCTTCTTTGATTTTGTTAGTTTGTGTGAGTTGAATATCTGTTATAGATAGTGTTAGTTTGGTGTTCTTCAGTTCTTCTGAACAGTATTGCTGCTGATTGTACTTGTGCCTAGTCTAGCTGGTTCTTTTTTCTGGTTTGCATAAAGTTATTCATTAAGAAAAAAAAAAAAAAAAAGGAAGGAAAAGAAAGAACTAAAAATACTAGTCGATTTGGTGGATATGGAAACTAGGTATTATGTTTTAGATTAACAAATTCCATAACAAGGTAATAATCATCAATTTTATAATGTGTTGATCAACTATTAAGATCACAGTTTGAAGATATAGCTCAAAGAAGACATTCTATTTGAATTTAAAATGTCTTATTTGATCAAATAGCAAACGTTGACAAACTTTCAATTTCTTTTCAATTGATCAAAAGAGGTTTTTTTTTTTTTTTTTTTTTTTTTTTTTTTTTTTTCATTGTAATTTCGATCAATCAAAAATTGTGAAAATAGAATCTTGCATGTTTTAATTAAAAGCAACTTCCTTGGTTTTCGTACCCTGCGTGCATAACATATGAAATGCTTATTAGAAATTCAACTTCACAAGGTTTAGATAGATTGTAGTTGTGCACCATACACAGATATAATCTAAACCTAATATATTCAATCTGTGAGTTCACAAAGTCAATATTCATATCAAGTTTAGGTTAATATTTAGCTATTTCAGAAGAGAGAATTTGAGTTTATATAACACACTCAACTTGGTTATGCATTTGAATGTATCTGACAATTATTTGAGTAATTGATTATTACAAATTCTATCTCTTAGGGCTTTAATCTCATTTAAAGTTTGGTTTGTTATAAATTTTTTAATACATTTTCTTTGTTTTGGTTTTGAATCATGTTTTTGTTGGGTTTTGAGTAGAAAAATTACTTATTTTATTCATTTTCCTTGATTTATAATTTTTTAAATAATTAATATGGTTTTTGGATATAGGATGAGAATGTTTGGATTTTAAGAAAGTTTGTTTTGGTGAATAATTGTCAATTTCTAATATACTTTGATGATACACAAAATTTTGAAAGTAAATGTTGTTTACAAATGAATGCTTCTCTACCTTATCTTTTTTGGGGTTTTTTCTTTTTCATCTTGATAATATAGAAATTGTTATAAATATAATGTGAGTATACATGCATACATACATACATATATATATATATATATATATATATATATATTAACTTTAAGAAAAAGATTAACTACTAATTAGGCATTAATCCTAAATCTAACAGGCAACTTGAAAGCTAATCAAAATATATTAGATTGAGTAGTTGATTTTCTCCACACAACAACAACAACAACAAAAGATTGAGTAGTTGATGAACTAGGTGCCATGATATTAAACTAAACAAGCATGAATCACTATTAACTAGAGTCAATCCCAATTACCATTGAACTGAATTTCTTGTGGAAGGATCTTAGTTCAAAATAAGAAGAAGGGTAAAATATTATTTTCTTCTCTAAACTTTTATAGCAGTTTTTTTTTTTTCATCCCTGAACTTTTAAAAGTTTGTTTTGGGAGCCTAAAAACGTGTTTTTAAAGTCCAAAATTCCATTTTTGCAACACCAACTCCTCATAACTTTTTAAAAAGCACTCATTTTAAACTCAAAACACCATGTTGTACTAGCTTATACAAACACACCATTAAATAACATTGATATAATTACCATCTAGCTACAGTAAAGTGCCATCTTTGGAATTTTACTATAGTTAGGTGTTAAAAAATTTGACTCTATTTTAGCACCCAAAACCCTTAAAAACCCACTATATTAATGGTGAGCTATTTTAGTACCCAAAACCCTAAAAAACTCACTATATTAATGGTGCCAAAAGTCAAATTTTTTAAAACCTGGCTAGCTATTTTAGCACCTTTGATGTGAATGCTCTTAGTGTTTTTTTTTTTTTTTAAAATTATTTTTTATATTATATTCTCTGATTTTTTTCTCCTCGTCAGTTATCCACTTCTCCTCCAAACTCTCTTTTTTTCCTCTACTTGTCTTTCTCTCTTTCCTTCACCCCTACCTCCTTCTTAGTCGTCCTTCTCCCACTCTTTGCCTCTTGCCATGTTGCCAACATTGTTGACCTCGCAATTTGGATTTCGGGTTGATTTTTGTTGTTGTTGTTGTTGTGTGTGTGTGTGTGTTTTTTTTTTTGGTTGGTGATTTGGGTTGATCTAATTTTGAGTTTTTTGGGTTGGTGGTTTGGGCCGGTGTTGGTTGAGTTAAGCTTTGGTGATGTTTGGTTGATTTTAGTGGTGGTTGGTGGTGATGGGTTAGCTTTTTTTGTGGTAGTGGTGGGTTGTGGGGGTGGTGGTTGGTTGGTTGTGAATGGTGGTGGTGGCTGTGGATGGTGGCTAGTTTTTTTTTTTTTTTTTTTTTTTAATACCAGTGAGTTTTTTTTTTTTTTAAGTATATTTTAATGCCTTATAATGATAAAATAAAAGATGAGATATGTAAGTTGTATTGTTAAATACCATCCTAAAATAGATAAAGTGACTTTTTGGCGTGTTAAAATAGCATTTTTTTGTGTGTGTGGAGGAATTGAAATTCAAGGAGTGTTTTTTCATATAGACATTTTGCTATTTTAGCTAATTACTTTTTAAAATATATGCATCTGATTCTCTATTCTCTATTCAATTTATTTAAATATTCATTATTATTATTTCCATCCTCCCCTCATTTTATTTTATTTTTTCTTTTTTTATTTATTTTATTTTCTTGTGTTTTCTTAGCAAATAAACAAGGGCACTATAGCTAAATGATATTTTGGCTAATGTTTACTGAAGCAAATGTGGATGTTTTTATTGGGTTCATTTTCCATATTAGGTTGTTGTCCTATTTTAGAGAACCCATTATGAATGCGGATGGGGTAGGGGTGATTTGAATTTTAGATATATTTTTTGAAAGAATTAAAACGTATCAATTGAATTACAAGGCTTTTGGTCTAACTACATAAATATTAGTATATCAACATATTAGACATTGAGCAAAACAATGTCAATATTCTTCAACATTTGATAATTACAATTCATGAAACTGTGTTAAGTCTTTCTTACACATGTCATACCAATTGACAACATGCATGTTGTGGTCAACTTGTGGGATATTTCTTCTGTGAAATATACCACGGGTTCAGGGATGGAGCCAGGTGGGAGCCCCCCATGACCTTAAGAAAAAAAGGGTAGGTATATTCTCTACTTTTATATATTTAGGTCCTCTTAGGAATGACAATTCGTGTTCGGGTGTCGGGTTTGTGTTGTGTTAACTCATGAGTATCCAACTATATGAGTCAACATTAACCCGACATGTTTATTAAACAGGTCAAGATTCCTCAACCCTAAAATGACACATTTATTAAATGAGTTAGTCGTGTCGACTTGTTTATTAGATTTTTCTCAAAATGAAAAAAAAAATTATGAAAAAACAAACAAATAAATATTTTTAATATAAAATTCAGAACTAATGAGTAACTGCATCACAAATAATCATTCAAAATCAAAGCATATCTCAATATCACAAATAATTAATCACAATATGTCAAAAAAAAAAAAAAACCATAACAACTAATAAGTTTATATACCTAGTGTTTGAAGGGTATATTGATAAAATGTCATTTAATTAAATGGGTTAGATGGGTTAAACGGGTTCCATGGGTTGAACACCAACCCAACCCGTTTATTAAATGGGTTATTCTTGTTAACCAGAATATGATATGAACCTAGGGCTGTCCAAGGACCCACCGAACCGACCAACCCGGTGCCGCTGACCAGAACCCGACTTGCTGCCGATCGAACCAACTGCTTTGGTGGTCAGGGATGGATTTGATTCTTCGAAATCCGAGATCGACAGGTCGGAGGTTGAATCTCCTTCTCTCAAATCCGAGAAACCTGATCCAACCGACCTATCATTTTTTCGGCGAGATTTGAGATTTTTTTGGGAAGATTTAAGCTAGATCCGGCGAGATTTTGCTAGATCTAGCCAAGATCTTGCTAAAAATGGCCAAGATCTCACTAGATCTGGAGAGATCAGCCGAATTTCTACTGTTTTTCAAAAAAAATTCGCTGGAGTTCTGCCGTTTTTCATCTTTTTTTCGTCGGATTCTCGCCGTTTTCCAAATAATCAACCCCGACCAATCTGCCCGAACTCTGTGGAAGCTCCGACCCATCCGATCCGATCAACCCTCTGGTCGGCGGCGGGTTAAAATTTGGAAGACCCGATCTGGTCGGGTCGGTTCCAAGTTGGGCACAAACCCGACCCGGACCGACCCGTGGACAGGCCTATATGAACCCATCAAATTTCGACCCATAACCTGCTAATTTTGTGTCAGATTCGTTGGTCGTGTCCAATTTTACCACCACTATGTCATCTCTTTCAAAAATCTTGGCCCCCCTCACCTCTAATTTTATATTGATTTGATTGTAAGAGTATTAGCATTAGTAGTAAAATAGCATAAGGTTCTAAATTTGCCCAATTAACCATAAAATACACCCACATTAGTCTATTTATCATTGTGTAAAAGTATTTGTTTTAGTGTAACTATGTAAATTTACATAGTTATTGTAGCTATGCAAATGAATATTTTAGTAGTTCTTTTGATTGACAGTAGCGGTTTTTGGTTGAGGAAGAGAGAGATATGATTTGGGATATTAATAAAAAATTGATAGGAAAATAGTATTAACGGTGTAATTGTAAAATAGATAATTTGATATAAGGTATTTTGAAAAGTGAGTATGTAAAATAGGAAAAATAGATTCTTATGCTAAATTAGGCACTAATTTTTGCACGAACTAATGTGAATGCTCTACTATAATAAGAAATAATGGTATTTTATGTTTTTTTCTTTTTAAGAAAATGATTGCATTGTAATGTATTACGAAGAATGATTCAGTGTCTTTGTTTTTGTAAATAGTTTGTTTGTTTGTTTGGTTTTTTTTTTTTTTTTTTTTTTTTTTTTTTTTTTTTTTTTTTGTTTTGTTAATAGTTTGTTAATATTAAATGAATGCTTATTTGGAATTCCATGATAATTGTTTTTGGCTTATACTTCGGCATCCTCTAACCAAAAATCTTGGTTTCGTCCCTACATGAGACCTATGGGTTTTTGGTGTAATGAAAATATACAACAACCCCTCATATAGGGATGGATCTCATGTGAGTATTTACAACGACCCTTCATTTGGAAATTGTTTATTTTTAATAGCATATTTACATAGTATTTATAAAAAAACATATAGTTTTTAGTAACTTTTATGTAAAATATGTTAAAAAAAAGCTAAAGGCTAGTTTATTTTTTTCTTTCTTAAAAAGCTAAATTATTTGAAAGAAAAAAAAAATTAAGACAAAAAACTAAAAGATAAACTTTTTCAACAATTCCCGAATCTACACTGGATAATATTTCCAACAGGAAAATCTTGTTATCAAGATGCAAATTTCATGTTAATTAGAGGACGCGTAGGCCTAAACCATATCCATTCATCGCACGCGGAAAATGTGAGTGGCTGGTATCCCTCTATCATCTGGTAATGTGAACACTGACTGGACCAGCATGAAATAGGTGTAGTGAACATTATTTAGACACTGCAAAGATCTTTGACGTATTGCCTGCTACTTGCTATTAAAAGTGCTTTTAGTCTTTTTTTTCTTTCTCCAAAGATGGTAAAAGGTGCTTTTACTTTATTATTCTTACTTTCCAAGAACTACCACTCCAAACTGCAGATTAATGGTATTCCTCTCTTATCTATATATTGTTGTGACCCAAAATTATGGACTTCTTCAGGAGATATTAATATCCTTTTTTGGTTTCAAAGACAGCTAACTTCATACTTTTTAATCTTGTTTTCTTTTGTATCTGTCAATTGGGGACAAACATAAATTGGGAGGATTTATTATTATTATTATTTAAACTAAGATCCTTCGACTAGAATTTCAATTCAATGCTAATTTAGCTTGGCTCTAAATGATTTGTGCTTATTTGGTTTAATATCATGGACCTAGCTCATCAACTACTCAAAGATTACCTTCAAGTTTCCTATTTGCTTCAGGATTAATGCCTAATGTGATATCTTATTTAAACTCCCTAATTAGATTAAAGTACATTTTTTTAACTCTTAAAGTTTGTTACTATTTTCATTTTGGTTCCTATAGTTTGATTTGGTTTTCATATTGCCCTTGTTCATTTCAATTAATAATTTGGTGATACAATCATTATATGAGTAACGTGACTTAATGGATGCCACTTATATGGCACTTAATGGTGAGATTAATATTCGGAGTGGTTGATAGAGATATGAAAATGAAATCAAATGTGAAGGGCCAACATGAAAGTTTAAAACATAAAAAGCCAAAC
Source organism: Quercus variabilis (assembly GCA_030445155.1). Taxonomy (NCBI): domain Eukaryota; kingdom Viridiplantae; phylum Streptophyta; class Magnoliopsida; order Fagales; family Fagaceae; genus Quercus; species Quercus variabilis. Next base: position 33,583,289 of record CP129452.1, on the reverse strand, counting down.
GGAAAACAATCCCAAACATTAAGGACTAAAAGTGTGTTTTAGTCAATTAATTAACTATTTAACAATTATGCCCATTTAATTAGTGATTACAATTATGTTAATTTAATTGTATTTAGCACAAAAAAAAGAAGTTAATTAAATTGTAACCACAACAAGTACCAAATCTAAAGAGTAAATCAAGAGACAATAAAAATTCAAATTTGGCTACAAAATGAAAAACTAATTGAAAAAACGCCAAAGGAAAAAGCACTCTTGAGGGTAACCTAGCCCAACTAAGAAGATCTAGTTAAACTTACTTTACCCTAGAAACTACACTACCTTGTCGACCTATAACAATTTCAGAATGTTTGAACTCTTTGTACATTAACCCTTTCAAGAATAGCCCGTCTATGTTCACTACTAGAATTTCAGATCAACTCCAATGAACTTTGAATGTTTAAATTATTAGTGTTATGTATTGGGTTGATAAACTTATGGTAGCAACTTTGTAGTGAATAATGATTTTTCAAACTTTCAGGTTGAACAAATTAGGTTTGGTTTGGGTTGTCTCTGTGTATGGTGCATGGCTACAACCTCTCTAAACATTATGAAGTTGAGTTTATATTAAGAAGCCTATTAGATGTTATAAAAGTAGGGTACGAAAACCAAGGAAACTGCCTTTATTTATAACATGTTAGATTTTGTTTTCATGATATTCGATTGATCAAGTTACAACCAAATAGCTATCAAAAATCATATTTTGACCAATTGAGAAGAGATTGAAAGTCTATCAAAACTTGTTGTTTGATCAATTAAGGCTGTTGAAATCCTGATAAAATATCTTTTTTGAGTTGCATCTTCACATTGTGATCTCGATCATTGATCAACACATCACAAACTTGATCATTATTGCATTGTTATGGAAGTTCTCAATCTAAAACCCAACACCTAGTAAAAGAAAAAAAAAAGGATTTATAATTATGATTTACACTTTGTCATATAAGTAGACAGTTGCCCATAGGCTAATATATCTACAAACTTGTGCGCTACATGTGATTCTCAAGGTGGAGTATGATTATAACGGTGCAGTTTGGCCTCAACGACTGCGTCTGGAGGCTGCGTTTTCCTTCTTCTTCTTCTTCTTCTTTTTTTTTTTTTTTTTTTTTTTTCGGAAAGTGAACAGTTCATGCACTGTTTGGCACTGTTTACGCACTAAAAAAATATTAAAAATGGGTCCTACGGTACTATTTACACATTTAAAAATTATTTTGCTACAGTATTTTCAGTTTTCAGTTTTCAGTTTTCAATTTCAGCAACAATAAGTTCAATCCAAACGGACCCAACATCATCTATCTCCTGTTCATTTTTACACTCTCAATTGAATGAATTGAAGTGGGCTACAATTCAGCATCATGTATGTCAATTACTAAAAGCAAGGTTTCCTCATTTCCATGAAATAATTCATAGAAAAAAGTGTACTCGTTTCGCCTACCTCATGCAAACCGAAACTTACACTGTAATTTCCTGACCAAGTCAACTTTTTGCGCGTAGACTATTCAGTGAAAAGGAAACAAGATTTAATAATTTTTAGCTAGAAGACTTGGATTGTAGCAGAAGACCTCGTGGCCATCACAAAAATGAACTGCGAGTCCACAACAGTGCGCACAACTTACCACATTCTCTCATAACAGAATCCACAAGCAGCAAAACCAGAATAACAATGGCCTTCACATGGTCTGCAAGTCATATTTCATTCTGTACCATATACACATTCTTGTTTCTATCTTCATTTTCATTCTGCTCTGCTAGAGATACCTTAACATTTCGCAACCCAATTAATGACAACCAGGGAGAATCTCTTGTATCAGCCGGAAAAAGATTTGAGCTTGGTTTTTTCACCCCCAGTGGAAGCTCTAAGCATGGAAGATATGTAGGGATATGGTATTACAAGTCAAGTCCAATGGTAGTTGTATGGGTTGCCAACCGTATTGAGCCAGTACCGTCCAAAACCACTGGGGCTTTTACTATTGTAGAGAATGGCGACCTACAGGTACTTGACAATACTAAAAAGTTATGGTCAGCTAATATAGGTGGATCAACTTCTTTTAATAAGACAGTGAAGCTCTTGGATTCTGGGAACTTAGTTCTTATCGAAGGTCAAGCTGGCTCAGAAACAATTATCTGGCAAAGCTTTGATAATCCAACTGATACATTTCTTCCTGGAATGAAGATGAATGCAGATATGACTTTGACTTCGTGGAAAAGTCAAGTTGACCCTGCGCCAGGGAACTACACTTTCCGGCAAGACCAAGATCGAGAAAACCAGTACAAAATTGAGAATAGAGCAATTCCATATTGGAAAAGTGGATTATCAGGAGAGTTATTTAACTCTGACAACAATCTTATTTTTACAGCAATATCCAACTTGCTATCTAACTCTACATCGGGTACTGGAAGATCGACATATAAGATTAAGAATAAGACTCTTACGAGTACTACCCCTGGACGGTTTGATTATTACGGTATGAGACTGGTAATGGATCTTGATGGTCATATAAAGCTTTATAAGTTGGATAACGATACAGCCCCTGCCTCATGGAGTTTGACCCTTATGGAACCAAGAGATAATTGCAGCGTGTTTAATGCTTGTGGTTCCTTTGGCAGCTGCAATATTGAGAAAAGTCCAATGTGCAACTGTTTAGATGGGTTTCAGCCTAAGGCACTAAATCATTGGAATTCTGGGTTTTATTCAGAGGGGTGCACTAGAAACTACTCCATATGTCGCAAGGGTGATAATTTCTTGAGGTTGAAGATAACTGGAGTGGGAACCGACGGTGGCAATGGAATTTGCAAACAGAGTGCAGATGAATGCAAAGTGGAATGCCTTAGCGATTGTCGCTGCCAGGCTTATTCATTTCAAAGTACAGAAATGAGCCGTACAAAGGCTAATACGGCCACCTGCTGGATTTGGTCAGAGGATGTCAACAATATCCAGGAGGAGTCCATCGATGGAGGCAGTGACGCCCGAGAACTCTATGTCCGTGTGGGTCTTTCTGACATAGGTACTTAATTTTTGCTTCTTCTTGTTGTTTATAATGTAATCTATATAGCACTATAGCAGATTTGCAGGATGTGGGGACTGGGGGTTGATTGATTAATTCCAGTCTTTAATGGCTAAAATTTTTCTACCACAGCGCTCAGGCGGGTTTGGTGTGATGACAAGTGTCTTCCACCAACAAAAGTGACGTGATATTTATTTCCTGGGTTTGAATTTGAAAATTAGCCTCTTCAATAATACAGTAATAATAATAATAATAATAATAAAAAAGAAGAAGAAGAAGAAGAAGAAGGGGTATGGCTACTTTCCAATCTCCTCTTCAAGCACGGCAAAATTGGGAATTCTATGCACCCAATTCCATATGCAACATGATTGGCCAAGTGTTTGTTCTAATACTGAAACTTACTTTCAGTTTAGAATAACACAATTCCTTGCCATATTATGGTGCTTGTGGCACATAGTGACAGTTCATTTCAGAAGGGAATTTTGAATTTTAGGCACCCAATTGTTGATTTTTCCTCCAAAAAAAAAGAAAAAAAAGAAAAAAAAAAAAGAGATATATTAACACACACCTATATTGAATCATCTCTTGACCTTTGAGTTTTGAGTTTATTTGTTGTTTTTGTTGTTGTTCATTCATGTATCCTCTGCTACAACAAAAGGTCAAGCCAGCCAGAACTTCATGGCAAGCGTACTTTTTCCATCGATTTTCATATATGTTTTATCCACTGGCTCGAAATGTGCAACACTCATTGGATTACCAAAACCCCGTTTGGCATCACCATCATTTAGGATCCAGCTAACAAGCACTTACACCTTTCACATACTTTCTTTGTTTTGGACACAAAACAGAATCATAGATCAATATAACATTTATTCCTGTCACTTAAAAACAAACTAAACCTGATTTTATTTTTTACTTTTTAGTTTTTATTTTGGCAATGTAACTTAGTACCTATATTTATATTCATAATGTTGTCAACTTATTTCTTATTGTTCTATTTATTTTTTGAAGATGATCACACAAAGTCTGAAGGATCTTCCTACAAGAAGAAGCAATTTAATCCAATTATCCTGATGATTATTGCAACTTCGATGGTTATTGCATGCTGTTACTTATATTGTTTTACAAGAAAAAAAGTGGCCAAAGGACAAGGTAACCGGTGTGAAAACAACCATATATTCTTGATTTCTTGTGTCAAAATGAAAATATTTTTGTTTCTTCCATCCAGTTAGCAAGAGACTGAAATTTCAATTTGATCTTTTAGAATCAGTTAACAGGGAAAGAAATCAGGCAAATGCAGCATTTCGCCTATATGATAGTGAGCGACAAGTCAAAGATTTGATAGACTCAGGCCAATTTAGAGAAGATGATAAAAATGGCATAGATGTACCCTTTTTTGATTTGAAAAGCATACTAGCCGCTACGGATTATTTTTCAGATGCAAAAAAGCTTGGACAAGGGGGGTTTGGGCCTGTTTACAAGGTAATTTAACCTTTTTGGTATTCATTATAGTTAATTTTAAACATTAGTTTCCGATTAATGATGGATGGTGCTTATGGGCGTTTTCTCTCAGGGTTCCTTTTCACGGGGACAAGAAATTGCTATAAAGAGGCTCTCAAGTGGTTCAGGACAAGGCTTGGAGGAATTTAAGAATGAGGTTGTTTTAATTGCTAAACTTCAGCATCGGAATCTTGTTAGACTTTTGGGCTATTGCATCGAAGGAGATGAAAAACTTTTACTATATGAATACATGCCAAACAAAAGCTTAGACTCCTTTTTATTTGGTTAGACTCTAAACCTGAAGTTTAAATATTTGTACTGCATATTATATTGTTGCTTAATATGATTACTTAAAAATGTTCTAAAATGGAAAATGGCATGAAAGATCGGACGCTATGTGTGTTACTGAACTGGGAGATACGCTTTGACATTATTTTGGGAATCGCTCGAGGGTTGCTCTATCTTCACCAAGATTCTAGGTTGAGGATTATTCATAGAGATCTGAAAACAAGCAATGTTCTACTAGATGAGGAGATGAACCCCAAGATTTCAGACTTCGGCTTGGCAAGGATATTTGGAGGCAAACAAACTGAGGCAACCACAACCAGAGTAGTTGGAACTTAGTAAGTTTGATGCAGATGGTTGATTATGAAAGCTCTTTGTTTAGACTTTGAATTACATTTTTCAATTCTCCCATCTATGCTCCCTAATTCACTGAAAATTTAAACAATTTTTGTTGTGCAGTGGCTATATGTCTCCAGAATATGCATTGGATGGGTTTTTCTCAGTCAAGTCTGATGCTTTCAGCTTTGGAGTAGTTGTACTTGAGGTTATCAGTGGAACAAGGAACACAGGATTTCGCCAGTCAGAGCATGGTTTGAGTCTTTTAGGCTATGTAAGTATGCTGTATTAGTAAACCAAAGAAAACGTATGTTGCATTAAGTACATATAGTTATTTTTATTTTTTCCTGCACTTTACTTATTGCCAATTCAATTTTCAAATTGTCCTAGGCATGGAAATTGTGGAGAGAAGGCAAGGCTTTAGATTTAATGGACCAAACAATACATGAAACTTGCAACGCAGACGAATTTTTGAGGTGTGTTAACATTGGGCTTTTATGTGTACAAGAGGACCCAAGTGATCGTCCCACAATGTCGAATGTAGTTTTAATGCTTGGTAGAGAAACCGCAACTCTCCCTACTCCTAAACAACCAGCCTATGTTGTAAGAAGATCCCTTTCTAGCAAAACTTCTTCTACTGCTAAACCAGAAAGTTTGAATGAATTAACATGTACCATTGAAGAAGGCCGATAATGGTGGATAGCATAAGTGCTCTCATGATTCTTGTTTTCTCTTTATCAGTGTTGCAGAAGTTTCTAGTATTCTTACTATGGTTCCCGAAGGAACAATTAAGGCACATTTCATGTCTGTCATATTGATACTTTTTTTTTATAGTCGCTGATATGTGATTACATTGAATCCAATGTAAGTCTGATTGTTTCCTATTTGAACCTCCTTTGTATTTATTGTACTTTACTGAATACTGATTGTCTCTAAATCAGACTAACTGCCTTCATTTATTTATTCCTATTATTTGGAAGCCTAGAACAGCATTATTAGCAATTTTCATCAAGAGGTACAGTCAGCCTTACATTTGAGCTGTACTGTTCATTGCCACTAAGCAGGAAGAGATTCAAGAGAATGCTATTCACATGTACCATTAGTGCACTTATAAACAATAGGCATACATGTCATTTCTCCATTGTAGATCATTTCAAATGCGGACATATGAAGCCTTTGGAAAATGTTCTAATTGGAAAGACAGGTTGTAATTCACGTAGGATGCCATATAATTGTATCTAATATTCCATCTAAACCAAAGAAACATAAAAGTTTAAGTAGTTGAAACAATCGTATAGTTGGAAAGGAAAACTGGAAAACAAAAAGGACAAGATGAAAAACTCTATTTAGTTTTGATAATCGAAAAAAGCAATTTCATGTGCTGCTTTCTGCTACCTTTGGAGAATTCCTTACTCTGTTCTTGCATGACAGTATCCTGGCTTTCCAGTTGTGCATAGTAGTATAAATTTTATTTTCTAGTGTTTGCTTCTGATACAAGTCTTTGCTTCTAATTCCCCGGTATGGAGAAGAATGCCTTTAATGCGAGATACATCATCCTTTATTAGATTGTAGTGATTTCGTACCTTCATCCGTTGTAATTCAAAGTATGAATTTTCACCCATTCAACACCAATAGGCACTATGCACAGAGACAGAGTCAAGAATTTAGCTTAGGAGGCTAAATCATGAACAAAAAAAATTTGAATCCAAGAATGAAATATATACTAAGATTCAAGACTAAATATCTGGTAAAAATTAAAACTAGTGTGCATTCAATGTTAATATATATAAACAAAAGGAAAGATACAAAACATAAATGAAATATACTAATAAAGGAAATGAAACTGGGCATGCTCATACACATACACATATAAGAGCAAGACACTAAATTATAATCAGGGACGGAACTGCCCTATGAAAAAAAAATCTTATAGTATATATATTTACACAAAAAATTTACATTAAGGTCTAAAATTTATATACTTGGCCCCCCTCCCCCAAAAAATTGACAAGATGACCCATAAATCTCAAAAATAGATAACAAGAAAAATCTTAAAAAAAAAAAAAAAAAAAACACATATCCAGATAATTAGAAAATTTTTTGGACAAATCATAAAGTTGGTCTAGGCAAAAACAATAACAACAAATCAATTACAAATCCTACCAAAACAAATCACAAAAATCTAATAACTTTTACCTAATTTCTCCCTCTCATTTGAGAGCTCTATGCCTCTCTCAAATGACTCCACCTCATAGACATAGAGACAACTCTTATATTGTTGATCGCTTCATCCACACACTAGTAAATCACCAACGACTTGGATCAGTTGGTGTCTTTAACTTAACCAGTGGAAAAAATTTATCTATTTTTTGAATGGTAGAATTTATTTTTATTTTTAATGTTTTATTAACTTTGGGACACACTTATCATGCATGCATAGATGGTAATATATGTGTGAAATAACAACAATCTATCATTTTGTGCCTTACATAAACTGCCGCCAAAGCATGTGTGAGATTAGTTTATTGGTAATAAATTTTGTGACTTAAGTTAATGTAATGACGGGAAAGGCTTTATTATTTACTTAGTTAAAGACTCAAAGTTACCGTTTATTATCATGTGATTGTTTAATAGATCTCTTTTAATTTTTTGTTTTACTATTTTTTCAAACTTGCAATTTTTGAAAGGAAAAATTCACAACCTTACCAAGACACCAATAATTGTCTTACCCTTTTTTACGTTGAATATTAATGCATGATATTATTAACCATTATTTTCGTTGTTTTATTAATATAATGTTTGACATAGATTTGAACTTGCTAGGTTCTAAGGAATTAGGAACTAATGTATTAGAACTTCATTTTGTAATGTTGGCAAACCATGATCAAAACATTTTAGTCGTGTTTAGACTTGCTTAAAGTATGTGTTTTTATGTAAAGTTGGAATCAAGTTACGACAGGATTTATTGTGTAAATCTGTCTGGCTCGATCAATCGAGAATTAGACTCAATCGATCGAAAGTCGTGCAGATTGTTTTTTCTGTAGAATTTCCAACTTAGCCCAAGCCCATTTGACATGTAGGGTTTTATGTTTTGCCCTAGGTATAAAAGGGTAAACCCTAGTCACGTTTTGAGGTTGCTTTTATGCTCTGTGTGTGAATTTTTTGTGAGATCTAGAGGTGTTTGCCTTCATACATACTTAGGGTTATCAAGAATTAAGACTATGTCAAGAACTTAATTCAGTTGCAGATTGAATAGCTTAAAGATACACAAGCGAGAGTGCTTGTACTTGCTAAGAATCCAAGAAAGAAGTAGTCCATGGATTCGGAGCTGTCACGTGGTCGTGGTAGTAAGTTTCCTACTCGAGATAATAATAGGATGTTAGTGATCTAAGTCACTATTGTGTAAATTTCAATTCTTTTATAGTCATCATATCTTTGTGTTCTTTATTTTTCACACTTTACATTGATATGATATATTCGTGTTAACCTAGATCTGATAATTTGACTAAGTAATCATTTGACTAATTAATTAGGTTAATCTGGTTGTGTTTTTAAGGGTCTAAAAACATATAAGTGGTATCAGAGCAGGTAGTTCTCTTGTTATAGATCCCTTGATCTAAGAGCTGATCCTTGACCTTGGTTGTTATGAAACACAGACGCTTTTGTTATTCCACCTCACTTTGATAGGAATAACTATACTTATTTGAAAGTAAGGATGAAAGCATTCCTGAAATCTATTGATGAGAAAGTCTGGAACTCAGTTAAATATGGATAGGAGAAGCCCATTACTCTTGTGAGTGAGTGGCAAACTTCTCATAAAGAAGCAGTCACTTTTCATAGCAAAGTTATAAATGCTATCTTTAATGCTGTTTCTATGGAAGAATTTAAGAGAATCTCTAATGTAGAGGTTGCTTATACTGCTTGGAATATTCTCCAAACTGTGCATGAAGGCACAAAGGCAATTAAGATCAATAAGCTGCAGCAATTAACAACTAGATTTGAAAGCATTAGGATGTTTGATGATGAATCTTTTGATGAATTCTATGTTAAGCTTAATGATATTGTTAATTCTGCATATAATTTGGCTGAAATCTATGATCAACCTAAAATTGTTAGAAAGATTTTTAAATTTTTGATAGAGGATTTTAGACCCAAAGTGACTACCATCACTAAAAGTAAGGATATGGACTCTATCTCTGTTGATGGACTTGTAGGATCTTTTCAATCCTATGAGTTGGACCTACCTAAGACTAACTAATTCAAATCAATGGCTCTTAAGTCTGTTGATGTGAATGGATTTGATGATGAGCTCTCTGCTACAAAGATTGTCTATCTTGCCAAGAATTTTAGAAACTTTCTTAGGAACAACAACAGAAGGGCAAGGGGTAAGAACAATGCTGAACTTAGAAACTTTAGGAGGAATGACCCCACTAAGGTGAACAACACTGAAAAACCTAAAAAAAAGGTTGGTCAACCTTCTAATAATTCTATAGGTCAACAATGTTTTGGGTGTCAAGGGTATGGTCATGTGAAATCTGAATGTCCAACATTCTTAAGGTCTAAAGGTAAGGCTATGGCTGTAACCCCTAATAATGATGAAGTTACTGACAATGAGTCAGGTAATGATGAGGATGGAAACTTTATTGTTTTCACTACTACTACTGTAGTTGATGAAAGTGTTGCTGTTGAGGAGAACTCCTCTAATGGGGAACTCTTTGAGGATGTAGATTTACAAGAAGCCTACAATAAACTTTGTAACGTTGTTGCAAAGGATGCTATGAGTGTTGATTTAGGTTTAAAGAAAATTGCATCTCTTGAACTTGAAAAGAAAAATTTGCTTGTGAAACTGTGTGATGCTAATAAATTGTTGAATAATGTGAAGACTGAGAACATGCTTTTGCTTGATAAAATTAAAAATTTGGAACTTGAATTATCTGTTGCTAAAGAACAATCTAATAGGTCTGCAAGTTTCAAACTTAATCACATGCTGAGTGTTCAAAAGTCTTCCTTTGACAAAACTGGCTTAGGTTTTGTAGAAAGCATCTCTGTGCCTAAAACTAATTCCATAAATTTTGCTCGTTCTTCTGAGCGCCTTGTGAGTGATGTTGGAAAATTTAGACCTTAGTTGATAGAATTAACAATTTTAAACCCAAGTTGTTAATTAGATTTATTGTGAATCAAACTTGTTAAAACAAATAAACATCAATATCATGTCAAAATTATGCAGCGGAAAAATAAATAAGACAAGATATGATGACCTAGGAAAACTAATGAAACAAACTAGTTTCACAGTAAAAAACCTAGGGGGAAACCTTCCCGAAAAGCAATCTAATATAGTAAAGAGAAGTTTCAGATTTAGTACAAAATCTTTGTCCTTATACTCTACAATCCCCGTAGATGAACTCACAGCAGAAACCTTTTACTGCTTCAGAACCTCTGAACTCTTCAATATATGAACGCCACCCTTTTGATGATGCACAAATCTCAGTATGTGACTAACCAATGCATGGATTCTAGTACGCGACTTAATCACCAAGTAGAAGAAGATGTTAGTTGCAAAGTTCTTCACTTCATCAATAATGAAGATCAAGAAGTACTTGGTTATAAAACCCTAAGGCGCAAAGATGCAGTAGCTTCTTTCAGAGAGAATAAGGCATCGGTCACTTTTTGCATATGTTCTCCTTGTACTCTTTTATGTGACGGTCTCTAAAATAAGCTTTATATAGGTCTAGGGTTGTAAAAAAAAAACGCTATACAAATACAAAAGTTTGGCCCAAAAATCAGATCTGAAAATTCTAATTTCCCATAATCTCGATCGATTGGGAGGTGTCAAGGAGGTATTAAGAAGTTGTTGAGGGGACATGAGCTTTCTCGATCGATCCACCAGTTGTCGAGAAGGTGTTGAGATTGCGATAATCGCCTGAAGTGCTCGATAGATAGCCAGTTGTAGGGAGGTGTCGAGTAGCTATCGAGCTATCTGTCCAACTTTATTGAACACCTTTTCTTCACTTGTTTCTTAAACCAATCTTCATGGATTTAATATTAGACTTGAACAACATGTTTTTTGAAGTATTAAATACATCCTAGATCTATCCAATTACAAGTAAAGTGCATTTTGTTAAAGGATTAGCCAACTACATAAAATATTGACATATGTTCTTAACAAGTGAAATACATATGTCTTAACAAGTGAGATTGTTAAACTTGTAGAAGTTACACCTCCTAGGAAGATTAGGGTTGATCTTCAAGAGTCTAAACCTAAGGCTCTTAACCCTCCTAAGGGCAAGTTGCATGATAAGCCTGCATGGGTTTGTCATTTTTGTGGAAAGTTTGGGCACATTCGTCCAAATGTTTTCAAGTTGCAAGCTATTAAGCAAGCAAATAAGCCAAAAGTACCTATGCCTCAAATACAAGATCCTATGGTACTTATTGGTGAATTGGTAAAGGCTCTAAATCTTTATTCCAATCCTGGAGTTGGTCATCATTCTAATGTGAATAATAACTCCAATGCTAGAGATGCATTTAAAAAACTTTGGTTCCAAAAGACTCGATCTAATTGAGTTTTTTTGACATGGTCCTTGTGTTTCATCGCTCTATTCTTTGTGACCTTTGTTCTTTGTTATTTTTGTTTTCTTTACTTTTCTAAGATTTGCATTGTATAACATTCATGCATTTCATTCTAAGATATTTTTGTTATTTCTTTTCAAAAAAAAAAAAAAAAGAAGAAGAAAAAGGAAGCAAAATGTGTTTTGCATTGTTTCTTGGATTTGAAATCAAGGTTGGCTAATTTATTTTTACATAACATGTTTATGTACCTTATTTAGCTTGGATGAGCTTATTTTACTGCACTTTACTAGTTTGATCTTTGTAGTGCATGTTGTGTGGGAGTTGTTTATAGTTTTTGATCACATGATCTTAATCTTGAAGTCACATGCATTTGATTGTTAGATTTGAACTTTTTGAGAAAGACATAAATAACCATCTCACCACTGTTTACTAGCCAATCATGAATACCTTAGTATATATCGTAAGATTTTGTGCTCGAGAAAGTGTAGCACATGCACAAAAAGAACATAAAGTGTAGTCTCGGTTTAAATGCTAAAATTGGTGTGTACATTATTGGACTATAATAACTTTAAATCAAATAAAATTGGTGTGTACATTATCTCGACTATCTTTAATAAGTTTCTGATTAAATAAAATTGGTGTGTACAATATGAGGCAAATCAAAAAATTTACATGATTGCAAGCTTGTTTTAGAAGAGATGTGAGAGTTATATGATATAACTCTTTAAGTGTTAATCTCTTTCAAACTCTATGTGATGAATTTTGTAGAAATTGTGCTTGATTACTATTCACATATCACCTCACATATATCTCAAGTTTTTGCTAGTTGCACACACTACACAAGTTACTCTTTGCTAAACTTTATATATGTTATTGTGTGTGATTTTGGTTTGGCCAACCAAGGTTGAAGAATTCCTTGATATTTATGCAAAATGTGTTTGAAGTTTGAGAATTTAAGGAGAATTGATTGAAAATCTTATTTTTTTGGAAAACTGGGTTCTAAACAAGTGTTTTTTAAAAGCATTTCATTTTATACTCATACATTTTATTCATAAAATACTATGCTTCGAGGAGTTTTTGCATAAAATTGCTTTGTTTTTCAAAAAATTGATTTTTCCTGAATTTTGATCGATCGACCCTGTTTCTCGACCGATCAAAATTGCGATTAAAATTTTGTTTTGGTTTCGTCTGTTTCGATTAGTGCTCGATCATTGTTGGATCAATTGAAGGCATTTTTGATCGATCGAATCTAATTTTTGATCAATCGAAAATCGTATGGAGAGTTTTTTAAAACCTTAAGCTTTTCACGTGTTTATTACTTTTTCAACTTTTTCAAAAGCTATTCTCTCTCTCTTCGATCGATCAAGGAGTCAAAGCAATTTTTTGTTGTTTTCCTTCAAATATTTTGCAAGGTTTTTCTCATCTAAGGCCAGTAAGACCTTATTGCCCATTCTTTTTCATTTATTTTTAGTTTTCATGCATTTTTGTCATGCATTTGGGGATATTTTTGAACCTAAGGGAATTTGGGTTTTTGGTTTATTCAAGCCTTTTTTGTGGAAATTGGTCAATGGGTTTTTGTTGTGGGATGATTTACAACTGTTCCATGTGAATTAATTTGATCAATTTGTTGATTTGGGAAACATTTGAAATTCTAGGGCTTAAAACTATCCGAATTGGGGATTTTGTTCAATTAAGCTTAATTTGATGAAATTGGCTTGTTAGATCGATTCAATTGATCATTATAATGTGTTATCTCTCTTGTGTAATGGTCATTTGATCAATTTGTTGGTGTTTGTGAAAATGGTTTTTTCAAAATTTGGGGTTTTTGGTATAAACTCTATGCTCAAGCCAATTTTGTGTTTTTAAAGTAAAATTGAACTTATTCTCATTGCATTAGAGCATGCATCATGTGTTGAAATTGTTCATGCATCATATAGAATTGTTATTTCTACATTTTTTTTTTTTTGTGCTAACTTGTAGTCTGTCCTTGGTTTTTCTATTTTTTTTCTCTTCTATGTTTGTCCTTCTGATCTTTAGCATGATGTCTAGGAAGACTAGAGCTAATAAGAAAGCCTCCTTATCCTTTGCTCCTTCCTTTGATAGTGAGAGGTTTCTAAGTGAGAAAAACCAAGAAGCATATGAGAAGCTTAACCTTCATAGGAATATTTAGGCTGAGAGAGAAGTTTTATTAGATAAGTTAAATGGTGAGATTAGGAGGAACTTTGACCATAGGGGTTGGCTTCCTTTGTTAGATGTTGATCATCCTTCTCCGGCTACCTTGATCAGAGAGTTCTACTCGAACCTCTCTGTCCACGCCTATGATTCCAACACTCTTGTGAGGAGTTGGATACGAGGTGAAGAATTCACCATTACTCCTTCAGTAGTGGCTGATGCTCATGGAGTGCCATTTATCCAGCATCCTGTTTACCCTTATGATGAGTCTCCGCCCCTTAATGATATTATGTCATTTATTACTGGTACTACTATCAAGTGGGGTTTTGATTCTTGGATCACTTCTTATGAGTTGACCGAGATTCATTATCTTTTCTTTCAGATTTCTTGCTATTCCATCTGTCCTATCTCTCATCTGTACACCATTCCTTTAGAGAGATGTGCATTTTTGTATGCCCTTGTGTCTGATGCTCCTATGAGCTTTCCTCATCTTTTCATTCGCTCCTTGATTGAGGTTCACAGGAGTAGTTCTATTGCTTATGCTCTTTTCTTTTCGGTTTTCATTCATCGGATTCTTTTGCATTTAGGATTAGAGGACTTTCCCGTGTTTGAGCTTGTTCACATTATAGCTCTTATAGGTGCCACCTTTCTTAGGTAGAGGGCTACTCAGATGAGAGCAAGCTCTAAACGTCCTAGGGTTGAGCCTTCTAGTGTCGCACCTCCTCCTCCCTCTTCTACAGGTGATACTTCTACTGAGGCATCTGTCGATCTTGCTCCTGTTGCTGCTGCGCCCCCACCTTCTACTTCGGATGATTCAGACATTCGTTGTACATTGGATATTGTCATGATCATTCAAGTAGCTGATGGTCAAATTTTGGTGAACATGCTTGATGAGCTTTGTGCTTTGTGAGCAGATTTGGAGCATTTTAGACGGTTGCTCTGCCACCTCCTTTTGATGATGAGTTTTGATTGCCCTTTGGCAATTCATCACAAAAAAGGGGAGTACATTTGTAAAGGGTTTTTGTTGTTAGGGGGAGATTTTTGTATTTTGGAGCTGTGGAGCTATAGATTGTATCTAGGTTCTTCATTTTGAATTTATCATTTTTGGCTCATGATGTATTTTGTTTGGGTTGTCCATGGTAGGGGGAGATACATTGATTGTATATGTCTCTTGTTTCACATTGTTTATTGATTTATATTTATGAGGTTATTTATGATATATGTCTTTATTTTGTGTTTTGTGAAATCAAGAAGTTATTTTGTTTTACTTGTATTTTTCACACATATGTTTATGCATTTGTTAAGTGTTTTAAGAAATATACAAGTTAATTCAGTCGTACTGCTGTCTACACTTGCAACTGATAGATGGTAGTTAGGTTGAATTTGTTGTGTTGGGCAATATTTTTGAAATGGGCTGTTTTTATGTAACTTTGAGCACTTTGTTTAGGTTGTGTTTTGTCACAGATTGCCAAATGGAGAGTTCGCGGGTTCTAAGGAATTAGGAACTAATGTATTAGAATTTCATTTTTTAATGTTGGCAAACCATGATCAAAATGTTTTAGTTGTGTTTAGACTTGCTCAAAGTATGTGTTTTTATGTAAAGTTGGAAACGAGTTACTACAGGATTTATTATGTAAATCTGCTGGCTCGATCAATTGAGAATTAGACTCGATTAGACTCGATCGATCGAAAGTCATGCAGATTATTTTTTCTGCAGAATTTCCTACTCAACTCAAGCTCGTTTGACATGTAGGGTTTTATGTTTTGTCCCAGGTATAAAAGGGTAAACCCTAGCCACGTTTTGAGGTTGCTTTTTATACTGTGTATTTGAATCTTTTGTAAGATCTAGAGGTGTTTGCCTTCACACATACTTAGGGCTATCAAGAATCAAGACTATGTCAAGAACTTGGTGATCAATTCAGTTGCAGATTCAAGAGCTTAAAGATACATAAACGGGAGTGCTTGTACTTACTAGAAATCCAAGAAAGAAGTAGTCCATGGACTTGGAACTGTCACGTGGTCATGGTAGAAAGTTTCCTACTCGAGGTAGCAATAGGATGTTAGTGGTCTAAGTTGCTATTGTGTAAACTTCAATTCTTTTATAGTGGATTTAGTTTACCTTAAGGATAACTAAATTAAATCCTCCCCAGGTTTTTTACCAGTTTAGTTTTCATGGGTCACCATATCTTTGTGTTTTTTATTTTCCATACTTTACATTGATATGATATATTTGTGTTAACCTAGATCTGATAATTTGACTAAGTAATCACATGGCTAATTAACTAGGTTAATCTGGTTGTATTTTAAGGGGTCTAAAAACGTACAGAACTTTTAACTATAGTTTTTTGTATTATTATTTTTTTAAAGAATCTTTTAACTATATATATAGTATTATGAAGTTATTAGTTATAGAATTATGCCAAAAGAGTACATAATTTAAAAAAAAAAAATTATAATGTTGATAGAATAAAGAATCAGACTAATCTTGGTTAGACCTTGAAAATATTAGAACGTGCCAATTGACTTACAAAACTCATGATTATAAATTGTCATTTGTGTGTTAGAGTTTCAGTCTTTATAACCCTAGGCTATTATTACAAAGGTTAGACCCTTTAGACCATTTTGTAGTGGTACTCTAGTTATGTAATATATTATAAGCCTGTTTAAAAAACTCTATATATTACTTTCGTGTTTGTGTGTTCTAATAAGTATTACTGTTTCCTCAAAATAAATAAAAAATAGGAATGTTTATCCTACATCGGTTGTATGTGTTAGAGTTTCAGTCTTTATAACCCCAAACTACTACTACAAAGGTTAGACCCTTTTGTAATGGTACTCTGATTATGTAATATATTATAAGTCTGTTTAAAAAACTCTATATATTATTTTTATATTTGTGTGTTCTAATAAGTATTGCTGTTTCCTAAAAAAAAAAAGTTGTCATTTGTGATTTTTTTTTTAAATAAAAAATGAAAATAATTAAAAAATTAATGCTAATAATACATTGTTTTCAACCTCTAGTATTGATATTTCAATTTTTTAAAATCTTTGAACAAAGAACTTCGACGCCCCTAAGTTTGAATCTTGATTCCATCCTTGATAAACTACTTTTAATATTTGTTAGAAAAATGATTCTTTTATCACACATGAGTCTCCCGCTCAGTCATAACTCCGTGTCATTTGATTGTGAATAGCAAATTGCGACCAAATATTTTGGTGCTAGCTAGCCTCCCAAGTTTCCTAGCAAAATACTTTTTCTTTGTTATTGACTTACTGCAACGTTAGGTTAAGACTTATAAGCCTTATTGCTCATGGTATGGTACAATTCCGTTGACTTGCTGTTCTATTCTCGCTATTTACTTCTTGATTAGCTTTCCTCTAATTGCTATTTTCTTCTTTCTTGATCAAAGTAACATCCCCATCATTTTCATTAATAAAGAATGAAATATTCATCAAAATTAATAAAGAAATGAAATTACAATATTTGAATATTGAACTGCATGATTTTGATTTTCATGAATAGTACGCTACAATGTTTGAATATTTCACTCGTGAATGACTCATGAAATCCAGCTTGTCAAAGACTCTTCAAATTTCAGTATGTGCTTCTTGAGTGGCTTGTTTCATGAGTCAGCACTTGTGAGCTAGTCGTGAAATCCTTATTTTCACATAATCTTCACCAAACTCTTACACATAACTCTTACATTAAATCCCATAAAAATATAAGGAAATGATTGAACATAATTATAATCAAATTTGACACGGAATCAAAGCCAACAAAAAATATAGTTGTAAATCACAATTTACAAAACTCTTGATTATAAATTGTCATTTATGATTTTTTTTTTTTTGCAAAATAAAAAATATAAAAAATTAATACTAATAATGCATCATTGTCAACCTCTAGTATTGACCCCTAAGTTTGATACCTGGTTCGTCCTTGATTATAATACATAAATAAATTAGTAATCTCACTCAATGACCTTAATATCTCTCTATTTTGCTTCAGCTTTTCCTTTTTCTCTTCAGTGTATAAGACACGCCCAAGACACCTTCCAAGAAAAAGCAAGATGAATTTTGTGGCTTCTTCAACAGCCTCATTTAATGAAGTGTCCTATAGAATGTGAGCTGGACTCCAATGGTGCCATGCACCCAACATTGTGAACCGACACATAATTTGACTAATAAGTCATTTGGTTTAAAATGGGTAGTATAATTTGGCACAACCGAGGCCTAAATCCGTAATAGAATGATTTTCTTTGTTTACTTG
This sequence comes from Quercus variabilis, assembly GCA_030445155.1. Classification (NCBI taxonomy): domain Eukaryota; kingdom Viridiplantae; phylum Streptophyta; class Magnoliopsida; order Fagales; family Fagaceae; genus Quercus; species Quercus variabilis. The sequence goes on along the minus strand of CP129452.1, from coordinate 33,565,118 downwards.
ACATATCATGTTGTTATGGAGTATGCTTATAAAGAAAAAAGAAATTAAAAAAATAAAGTAATATTACACGTATTTTTACCTATTTTTTTACTTACAAATATTTTTAAAAAAATTAAAAATTATTATTTAAACATTAGTAACATACAAATATTAAGAGGTATTTGGTTTATATTTTCAAATAATTATTTTTAATTTTTAAATAATATTTTACGTATTTTAACGCATCTTTTCATTTACATATATTTTGATAAATATTTTTAAATAATAATTTTTAATTTTTAAATACATCTAGCAAACGGACAAAACGTCTCATTATTTTGCTTCAGCTTTTCCTTTTTCTCTTCGGTCAGTTCGGTGTGTAAGACACGCCCAAGGCAGCTTCCAAGAAAAAGCAAGATGACTTTTATGGCTTGTTCGACAGCCTCATTTAATGAGGTGTCTTATAGAATTTGGGCTGGACTATAATGACGCCATGCACCCAATATTGTGAACCGACACATAATTTGACTAATAAGTAAATTGGTTTAAAATGGGTAGTATAGTTTGGCACAACCGGGGCCTAAACCCGTAATAGAATGATTTTCTTTGTTTACTTGACATATCATGTTGTCATGAAGTATGCTTATCGAAAAAACTGGATCCACAAATTTAGTCATTTTTGTTTTGTTCTTGCTTTGTAAGTCAAAAAGATTTAAAAAAAAAGAGGCAAAAACATGAGGTCTTTGCGTCAACAAGCAAGAACATGAGGCCATTTTAGTACCAAGAAAGCCAAAACAGCAGGAGTTGCTGAAATTAGATGATCAGCGACCACACCAACACTGTGCTTCTAACAACAAAGTAAATTCTACTTGTGCGTGTGCTTTTTTTCATCATGGTAGCAGAAAGTTGAAAAATGGGAGCAATCACCGTTATTAAAGGATGGTCCGCAAACTGCATGCTGTGTTCCATGTTCATCTTGTACATACCAGTACTTCTGTGTTCCTTTCATGTTTATTGCGCTGATAGAGTTTCTTTGAGGCATGATGAGTGGATTAGATACTATGAAGAAACTCTGGTTTCGCCTGGAAGAAAGTTTGAATTAGGATTCTTTGCTCCAACTGGAAGTTCTGGAGACCAAAGGTACGTTGGAATGTGGTACACGTCGGATAAGCAGATAATTGTATGGGTTGCCAATCGAGATAGCCCGCTTTTCAATACTACCGGAGCTTTCGGATTTACACCAGATGGCAGCCTCGCGGTATTAGATACGAGTAGTGGGAAGGTTCATTGGTATACTGAACTTGGTAGTCATCATTGGTGTGATCCGTGTACGACTACAGACAGGATTCTGAATCTCACGGATTCTAGAAACCTTGTGCTATTCAATAATGAGACAAGTCTATGGGAGAGCTTTAATAATCCAACTGATACATTTCTCCCGAGCATGAGACTGCATGACTATGGATGTAAACTCGAAGTTGACTTCTTGGAGAGACCGTGATGACCCTGGAACCAGGAACTTCATGTTTATGCTAGGTACAGTAGGAAATTCGTACACACAAATCGTCAACAAAGAGGGGAAGACAGAGTATTGGGAACAGAGCACAAACGGGACTTGGTCGTTGTCAGATGTGCAACCGAGTGACGATTGTAGTGTGTACAATTTTTGTGGAAAATTTGGTAGCTGTAATTTAAACAATAATAAATTGCCATGCAAATGTTTGCCAAGGTTCATGCCCCATGTCCCTCAGAAGTGGTATTCTGGATATTTTTCGGATGGGTGCACCAGAAATTCAATGTCCTGTGGCGAAACCTTCTTGAACCTAAAGATGATGAAAATAGGTGGAAGACCAGAACAAATTCACCAGGTCGGAAACGACACAGAATGCAAAGAGTTGTGCCTTAAAAACTGCGACTGCAAGTCTTATAGATATGATCAAGACTCAGTAATGGCATGCTCGATTTTGACGCAGGAGCTAGTTAATCTTCAAGAGGAGTATGATGAAGGTTATAAACTCTCCATCCGTGTAGGAATTTTGGATATAGGTAATGTACTAACTGGTCGATTTTACATAAATTGCTTAGATTTACTAACGTAGTATTTTACTTAAAGGAAATTTAGAGAGCGCCTTGAATATGAAGTAGAAAGTTTAGAAATCTTGCCAGCTGTTTATAGTCCAAGCCAAAGTCTATACAAAATGTTAAAGAAACAGTCACTCTCTTAAGATACTGGACACAATAATAGTACTAACAACTTAGTAACTTTATTTATAATGAACCAGTAAGTTGCTCATGCGATGTACGGATAATATTGTAATATTTTATGTAAATTTGTTTTTAGAAAATACAATACATATATTATAACAGGCAAAATTTGGCAAACAGTATAAATTTCGAAATTTTTAAGCTGGATAGCACGCGTTCAAAGTTATTTTGTTAGTTAGACTGTTTTTGAAAGTCAATTTTGCCAAACTCGACTTCTAGGCAAGATCCCGCACCCCACAGCCAACATATAGCCACCTGGAAAAGCCACCTGGAAGTCGAGTTTAGTAAACTCGATTCCTGAAAGTCGAGTTCACTAAACTCGACTTCCAGGTGAGGTAAAAAATATGTCACAGATTGACAGAAAGTCGAGTATGGTGTACTCGACTTCCATAAGTCGAGTATACTGTACTCGACTTCCAGTAAATATCCGCCTCCCCAACTAACTCAACTAACTCAGTAAATGTACACGGAAAAAATTTATTTGAATGGAACTCGAGTCTAGTGAACTCGAGTTCCAATAAATTTTACATCTACCCTATCTCAGACATAACTCAACTCTCACTTTTCGCTCAACTATTCTCACAGCTCTCTCCCACGCCAAAACTCTCCCTTTCAAACAAAGCTTTTCTTCTTCTACACAAATCACGTTCATCACTCTACAAATTAAAGTTTTTCTTCTTCTTCAATTTGTAGGTAAATATTCAAACCTTTTTAACTTTTTTTTTTTGTTACTTGGATATATACTCTTACATTTGGTAGATATATATATATATATATATACACATACCACTTTTATATTTTTGATGAGTAATGTGTTGTTATTATCATCATTATTATTATTGTTTTTTTGTATTTGTTATTTGTGCTTTGTAATGGGTTGTTATTTGATATGCAATGGGTTTTTCTTTGTAATGTGTTGTTATGTATAATGTGAATAAATGGATAACATATTATTTATTTGCAAGGTGTTGTAATGTCACTTTTATATTTTTGATGAGTAATGTGTTGTTGTTATTATCATTATTATTATTATTATTATTGTTTTTTTGTATTTGTTATTTGTGCTTTGTAATGAGTTGTTATTTGATATGCAATGGGATTTTCTTTGTAATGTGTTGTTATGTATAATGCGAATGAATGGATAACATATTATTTATTTGCAAGGTGTTGTAATGTGTAATGATTTGTTAGTTGTAAGATGCAACTTCAACACTCAATTTTTTAAGGTTAGCAACCATGTAAAAATTTATTTGAGTTTAAAAATTCGAATTTTTGCTTGGAGAAAATAAAATTTCAATTGATTATAATTGTTTGGTGGACTATGTTATCTTTATATTTGCCTTGAGGCAATATTTTGTAGTTCATATCGAATAAAGGTGTTATATTCGTCACTAACTTTTAGTAAACTTATTTGACTTATATAGGTTTGTAATGAGTTCGATTGATTTTTATCTATATTATGGTGGGGAGCCCTGCAATGATGTGACTTATGGAGTGACATATGAAGGGCCTGGTAAAAAATTAGAGATTATTCGGCTAAAAAAATGGCGGGAGATCAATTTGAAGAAGTTGAAAAAGAAAATTATGAAAGAGCTAGATTTGGACCGTCGGTTGCATGACATAAAAATTATATATCGTGCTCCTCATGCAGTGTTCAATGACCGTATTTTCTTCATGCCTATTGAAATAAAAGGAGACAAGCATGTTCAGATTATGTTTGATAGGATAAACTCAACACCCCAGTTAAAAGCTGCCGAGTTGTATATAAGTGTGGAGTCTCGTATAGAAGTTGCCGGTGAAGATGTGCAACGAACAACTTTAGAGGTTGGTGGCAGGGAAGAATTCCATCCATTACATATGGATAGTTATCCATTACATACAGATAATTGTCTGACTTTTACCCCGTGCACCACAGTTGGGGGTTATACACCACCATGCCAAGAGACACAAACTCCAATGGAGGTTTGCGGATCTAGTTATCAACAAGAATGTGTTCAATCTCTAGGTAGGGAAGACGAAGACGAAGATGATGTTGATCATGGTAGAGATGAGTATGAAGAGATGATTGGGAGAGATGACTTTCACGAGAATACTATAAACTATGAAAATGTTGACAATGTCGTGGATGATCATGATGATAATGCTATGGAGTTTCAAGATGATATAGGCGATGGTATAGGTGTGCAGCCTGCAGTCCCTACATATGAAGCTCATGTCCCGTCATTCCATGCAAACACTTGGGATAATATAGTTGATCCTTCAAATGTTGAGATACCACTTTTATCAAGTTGGGTGCGGGGAATGAATTTTAGCAAAGGGTTGATTTTCCCTAATAAAGAGGCTGTGAGACAGGCATTAATAGTTTACTCTATGGACAACAACAAGAATTATATAACTGAGTGGTCCAACCAACAAAGATTGTGTGTGAAGTGCGTGAATGAGTCATGTGCATGGAAAGTCCGAGCATTCTCGCAACGGAAGCTTAACGGTTTATGGGCCGTCACAGTATACGGCGGTCCTCACACTTGTCCATCAGTTGGGGTGAACAAAGATGGCAGAATGATGGATTCCAATTTTCTTGCCAAAAAACTTCATACATATATACTTGCAGATCACACCAGCAAAATAAAGGATCTCCAAAATCTGATGAAGGAAAGGTTTAACCACGATATATCGTACTACAAGATATGGGATGCGAAACAAAAGGCTATTGCAAACATACACGGGAATTGGGAAGAGTCGTATCAAAAGTTGCAGAAGTTGTTGTTGGCATATAAGGATAGCGATCCGGGTACACATGTGTCTTTTCAGTCGATCAACGGGAACATACCGGATACTATTATATTCAAATGTGTTCTGGGCTTTCGCTCCTTCCATTGCTGGATTCGCACATTGTAGGCCAGTAATTAGTATTGATGGAACTCATCTTTATGGAAAATATAAAGGAAAGTTGTTGATTGCAATAGCTACCGATGCTAATAATGAGATTTTTCCGCTTGCCTTTGCGGTTGTGGATGATGAGACGGGGGCTAGTTGGGGATGGTTTTTATCTTGCCTACGGACCGCGATACAGGATGTGGTACCCGAATCCGGCATTTGCATAATATCAGACCGACATAGAGGTATAATATCATCCATTGCACAGTGGCCCAATGATTATGTTCCAGTATATCATAGATATTGCATTAGACATGTGGCTAGCAACTTCAACACTCAATTTAATGACAAATTCTTAAAGTCTTTGGCCTTGAAAGCAGGATATGAGCATCAAGATCGCAAACTTGGAAAAATATTGGATTGCCTTAAGGAAGCTGAACTCAAATTCAGTCAGGATCCCAATCACAATATAGCAAGAAAGAAGCCATACTCCTATCTAATGAAGGAGGGTCTGGAGATGTGGATACTATCACATGATGGTGGACGCCGTTATGGGGCAATGACTACCAACATGTCTGAGTGTTTCAATGGAGTTCTAAAAGGTGCACGTGGACTACCCATATCTGCATTGGTTGACTACATTTGGTGCAAACTTGTCGCCTATTTCAATGATCGGCGCACTAAAATATTGGGTGATATTGAACATGGTCAGAAGTTCAGCAAGCATGCCATGGAGAAATATGAAGCAAATTACGAAAAAGGGACAAGACACTATGTGAGGCCATTTAACCAGTAAGATGGTGTATTTCAAGTTTGCACGACGCATAATCCACACAGATCTGATGGGGGAGACCATAGTCATGAAGTAAGGTTGCTAGAGAACACATGTACTTGTGGCAAATGGGAAATCTATAAGATCCCGTGTTCACGTGTGATTGCAGTTTGTATCAGGGAACATATCAATGCAATGAGGTATATTGACCCATGTTATACTTTACAACGACGACTTGCCACTTATTCACATGGGTTTCGTGTGCCCAAGGATAAGTCATTATGGCGGGAGGTTGCCGGCCCAAAGTTGTACCCTGACCCTGAAATGTTGCGAGACAAAGGTCGACCTATGTCAACAAGAATAAGAAATGAGATGGATTGGAGGGAGAGTCAACCCAAGCCGAAATGTGGAGTGTGTCATGAAGAGGGCCATAACCGTAGGAGATGTCCGACTGTGATTCGCGCATCAACAAGCAGCAATGTTCCGAACTAGGTAAGCAATGCATGCAATTTTGTGATTCTCCAACCTAGTTCAATTGTGTATGGTAAGTTCAATTCTATTATTTGAAATAATTTTTTTTCTTACCTTTACCTGTTGGTTTTAACCCTTTGATTCTATTCCTTTTTTTTTCCTAGGAGATGCTCGAAAATCATTTTTTCCACCTGAGGTGTCTTGTGATTATCCCATGTTGGCCCTACACAATTGAAACAAGTACTTTCAAATATCTATAGCTTAAAACTTTAACATGTGCTTTTATTTATTACATTTTCTAAGATTGTGATATATAGTATATAATTATGTAGGACTATGCTGCATCAAAGGATGATACAAACTTTTGAAGTATTTTGGACGGTGTGATGCACAGTTGTATTGGAAAGCTACTTAAACATGTTGGTTTTTATTTAACATTATGCTGCATTAAACATTATGTTACTAAGATTATGTTATTAAACGTGTTGGTTTGTATTTAACGTGTTGGTTTGTATTTAACATTATGTTACTAAGATTATAAAAAAATTATGCTGCATTAAAACAATTCTGCATTAAAACAACGTGTTGGTTCAAAATCTGCTGCATTAAAACAATTCTGCAAAATCAAAATCTGCTGCATCAAAATTCAAAATTCTGCTGCATTTAAAAAATTCTGCTGCATTACAAAAATTCTGCAAAATCAAAATCTGCTGCACTAATAAAATTCTGCTGTGTCAAAATTCAAAAATCTGCTGCATTAAAAAAATTCTGCTCCATGAAAATTCAAAAATCTGCTGCATTAAAAAAATTCTGCTACATGAAAATTCAAAATTCTGCTGCATTAAAAAAAGTCTGCAAAATCAAAATCTGCTGCACTAACAAAATTCTGCTGTGTCAAAATTCAAAATTCTGCTGCACTAACAAAATCTGCTGCATTAAAAAAATTCTGCTGCATTAACAAAAGTCTGCAAAATCAAAATCTGCTGCACTAACAAAATTCTGCTGTGTCAAAATTCAAAATTCTGCTGCACTAACAAAATTCTGCTGCACTAACAAAATTCTGCTGCATTAAAAAAATTCTGCTCCATGAAAATTCAAAATTCTGCTGCATTTGGTTGCCTATTTTACTGTTTTATATATATATATACACACACACATGAGGTTTGAGTTTCCTTAGAATTGACCATTGATTTAGAAGATAATAAAGGTTTACAACCAAGAAAATAGCCAGACTTCAATGGAGATACACAGATATCCAAAAGAAAAGAGCCATATAATGCCCAGTAACTACTATATCCTCCAATACAAAATCTAAGAAAATTTGCTAAACAAAATAAGTTAAAACTCCTATAATGCCCAGCTGCATGTTCTTGCTGCCCACCCCATTTATCTTGCTGCCAGTCATTTGCATTTCAGCTACCCCACAAAATTGTCCATTAGCATGAACCTGTAAAAAGTTTAAGTAAAAGAGTATAAGATGACTGTCACATAAACTTACTGTTCACACAAACTTAACAGACCAGTACCCCAAAGTCTAATGCACAAGTTGAATGAAAAAATTAATCAAGTAAAGCCAAAATGTCCAGGTTTTTTTACCAAGCTGCTGTCCACGAAAAACAGAAGGCCAAATTACAAATTGCACCCTCAAATTCTGTTCCTCTCCATTGTCCATTGACCCTGAGCTTCCCTTCACCAATCATTCTTTTTCAAAATTGATCTTTTGCCTCTTTAAAGTACCACAAACCATTTCCCTAGATAATGCTTGATTCTTAAAAAAAGAAGAAGAAAACCTTTCAAGTAACACACAGCAGCTTGTTCACCCCTTAAATCCAACCTTTCAAGCTATATTCAAACTACAGACCCTAGACCTAAATCTACAAGTATTATGAACTTTAAGCACACCACAAGCACAAGTATACAGGTTGTTTCTTGTTGATATCCTATTTTGGCAATCTTAGTGGCCGAGCATACACTGTATGTGTGGCCACTTGACACTCTCTGGACCCAAACAAGAACCCAAGTCTAAACTAAGCCAAATTTGCCCCAAAAATAAATATTAATGGCTGAACATACACTGTATACTCAGCCATTTGGGCCTTTAAAACCCAAACCAATCCTAACCCAACCCAAAAATATAATTGGTGCCAGAACATATACCATATATGTGGCCACGTAAGTTCTATTGACCTTTCAACTCTTCTCAGCTCAAAGTAAAGCCCAAAGGATAAATGGTACACTACATGCATGGCCAACAATGCTCACCAGCTCACCAGCCAAGGATATATCTCCCTTCTTGGCATAAAGAGCAAGAACATGTGAAAAATAAGAAGCATGTTGCACATAGAGTGACACCAAAAATGTGGAAGAAAGTCTAAATAACCAAAATTCAGGTTGATCATGCAATTATGGAAAATGGTGGCTAAGTCTATAAGTATTATAAACTTTAAGCACACCACAAGCACAAGTATACAAGTTGTTTCTAATTTGTCCTACACCAATGATCACTTGTATCCATATTTAACCATGAAGAAAAATAAAATAGCAATAATATAAATTTTCATTAAAGAAAAAGGAAATTAGTTCATACTTACAATAAGAATCTCAAGACTGCAGCAGCCCTTATTAGGCTGCACCATCCCCGCGTTTACTTCTTTTCTGGTTGTGTCTAGGGTCCTGTTTGGCCGGAACATGGTCTGCTACCTGCTCATAATGTTATATTTTAAAGCTTTTACAAACAAACAAAATCTTGCACAAAGAAACCCAAAAATTTTCTGAAATTAAAATCAAAGTAAATGCACTTGGAATACCAGGTGGGAACCTGTGCCGCATCTCCTTGGTTGGATGGCGCGGGTCGATTTCCGTTTGGGTGCAGCATGAGCGTCTGCATCCTGGGGCTGCTCAGCTTGGTCACGTTGCCCTTGCTCAACGTCATTGTCATGTGGATGCGTGGCTTGTGGAACATGTATCAAGGTAGAGGAGATAGGAGGTGATTGTGTATGACTTGGGCTAGTAGACATGGGCTCAATGTGGGGTGTTTGAAGGCTAGGGGTGGGTATAACTGTTTGGGGAGAGCTATAAGATGGGGCCATGGGTGAGTTGTGGTCAACGGTGGTGGTGGGTGGGGAGAACTCGAATTCAGCATGGCTAAACCGCGAGGGAGATCCGGTGTCAATGGGAGGGATGGGTGGCATGGGAGGCCCGATTGTGGCCTGAGGGGTGGACACAGGTGGAACAGGGGTCTCAGTGGCCAGAGGAGGGGTGGGGGCAGGTTGATGACATGTCACTGGAGCAACTGAGCTCGTACTGGGCCCTACATCTGGTATTTCAGTCTGGTTTGCTGCTTCGTCATTGGCTAGCACATTGATACGATCAACCTCATCCACATCCTCAAGGGCCTTCTTAATGAACTTGTATTCGTAAGATTCTTTATTGAACCAGTTGAGGACAGCCAATTGGGTTGCAAGCTGTCATTAAATCACCAACATTATTAAGTATGACACATACATAATGTCAAACACACCATGCAAAACAAAATAAGTTTATGCACATTACCAAAATTTCCATCTTAGCGCTAGCACGGTCAATATACAGTCGAGTGATCCTACGATACCACACCATATATGGATGATGACGTGACATCACCTCCTCCATCCTGAGTGCATGACAAATGTACAAGCCATGATCATTCCACCTCTGAATATGGACTGCATGTTCCACCGACCAATTTTTTTCTACCTTGCCCCTCGCATCTATTTTGTGCAAATTGCGATTGGTATTAGCATCTCTAGGTTGTTCCTGCTTTAGCCCAAACTGTCGTAGGACACGATCGGGTAGGTGAAACTCTACAATCCAAAAGCATATAAGTGGAACGGTTGACCTCCACACGTTACTTCCCTCGGTGCAAAAACTAGGAGGAAGGTGGCTCAAGTCATTTCCATATGGCTCCCACTTAATCTACAAAAGCCACCAAGTAAAGCAACCACATTCAGAAAATTTCCCAAAAAATGAGTTGCATACCAAGTAACACAATAGTGGGCAATGAAAAACTTTTTTAAGGACATGGGATGTTATGAACGTATAAATACAAGTATTATACCTGGTCGGGCCGTGTTGTGGCAATTTGATTGCGATATGCCGAAAGCACGTGTGTGGGAGTATTCTTTCTACACATCACTCCTGCAAACCTACAAGCAAATAACATCGTATGGTCATTAGTCGTTTACGTATAAAAATGTAGCATAATACATGATAGCACACTAATTATGCAATGTATACTTACTTCATAGCAAGAGGAATTGGTGGTAGTGGTGGACCATGAACACCCTCGGGTTGGGGCACCATCTGTGGGGACATATGTGGGAACCTGACAAATATCCACAATTGGACCAAAATCAATGGTCCGCCAATCTGCTTTGCCTTCTTCTCACTTGCATTGCACAGCTATCTATACAACCATGATAAGGCTGCACTACCCCAACTATACTTGCGTGGATTACGAAGGTTCTGCATGAACTCTAACCACATGAGATGGACCTTATCTCCGGACTTGTCAAGAAATACCATATCCCCTAGTAGGGCTAGTATATAGCAGCGAGCATACTGATGAACTTGAATCTCATTGGCATTCGGAGGCAGTGGTTCTCTGATTCTTGCAACAAGTGCGGATACTTGAATCCTTTGACCTTTTAGCACATTTTGATCGCCATTTGGAATTTGAATTCCAAGCATTTCATCACACACAGTTGTCCAAGTTTTTTTACTGGGCCCAACCATTGCCTCACCCTCGATGGGCAACCCCATGATAACTTCCATGTCTTGCAATGTGATCGTCATCTCACCGTGTGGTAGGTGAAATGTATGGGTCTCTGGGCGCCACCGCTCTACAAATGCAGTGATCAATGCATGGTCAAGCTGAATGGATGGGACCAAGTACAAACCCTCTAGACCAAGCAACCTCACAATGGTAAGGACACGATCATCTACCATAGGAACTCGAAGTCTCAACTCTTCATGGCGAGTTCAACAATCCAGTGTGCCAGGAGGATCCTGCAAATATTATAACAATAGATAAAAATCTTATGCAAATATTTAGTATTAATGGCTAATTAGAGTTGTGACATGAATTCATAGTACAAGAAAACTCATGCACTTACCCCTCCCCCAGGGTTCCACAATAACTCAGATCGATGTTTAACTTGTTCCGTCAATACAGTACGATCAATGGGTCCAGGATCTATCGTCATGCTGCAAAAAGCGAGTATCAAATATAAACAATTAATTACTATAATAGGGATTCTAAGTAGCAATAAGCAGGTTTCCTCATGTGAAATATATTTGTTTAGACTTTTGCTTTATTCTAGATAAAGTAGTTTTTGCTTAATCAACGCAACATAAGAATCAATTGATACCAACGAAGGAAGTAGCATATATAAGTATATACTTCCCACTCCAACAAAGTCATTGTATAGTACAAAAATAAATTTCCAACGATCCTTGGACCAAATGGCATTATAAAGTCATTGCAATTCTAGCATTATAAAGTCATTGAATAGATAGTTTTAACATTTATGCAATTCTAGCATTAAGAAAATAAAATAAACAAAATGGTCATTGCAAATATTGAAGGGTTTACCTTCTTACATTAAAAAAAATGGCGAATTTAAATGGAGGGAAGCACGAAACAAATCTAGTTATCATTTGTACAGACTGAATTTCTATCTCTGTTTGACAAGTTCTTAGAAAGATTGAAGCTTCTTATGAAATTTTTTTTTACACCATCAATAGGTACCCGTCCAAATTCATGTCTTCTATGAGTCATGGTCAAGAGCTACAAGAAATCCTAAAACTTGAGGTCTCTCATATGAAACCAAACCCCCTTATCTCTCACACTCACACGCACAATGAACTCAAAAACAAGATGTTATGGACGATTGTAATAGCCAGTAAATAAAAACACAAAAACAAATAAAAACTAAACCCAAATCAAATTAAACCCAAATCTCCAAATCACTAAACCTAAAAAGCAAATAAAAACCCATTTCAGCCAATAAATAAAGAGAACGAAATCGCATGAGAAAGAGAGAGAGAACAAACCTGCTGGACGGACAAAACAGTGTAGGAAAAGAGACACCAGAGAGAGAGAAGAACGGCGTTGGGTTGAGAGAGGCACCGGATAGAGAGAGAAGAATGGCGGCGTTGGGTTAGAGAGGCACCGGAGAGAGAGAGAAGAACGGCGGCGTTGGGTTGAGAGAGACACCGGAGAGAGAGAGAGGACTGAAGGCAATGAGTACTCGGACTGCTCTTTTACCCCAATCCAAATTTTTTTTACCCCTATTTGAAGTCGAGTTCAGCAAACTTGACTTTCAATGAAGTCGAGTTTGCTATACTCGACTTCCTTGAGTCTCCACGTGGCTTTTTTTCTCTTTTTTTAATCCAGGTCAGAGTTATATTTAGTGGGAAGTCGAGTTTGGTAAAATCGACTTTCAAAAACAGTCTAACTAACAAAATAACTTTGAACGCGTGCTATCCAGCTTAAAAATTTCGAAATTTATACTGTTTGCCAAATTTTGCCTATTATAACATATTTATTATAAAACTTTGTTAGTAATGAGTTTATCATAAAAAGTAACAATTATAAATTACACATGTGAGGGGAGAAAACCCAGCCAAAGGCATTGGGCCCAAGGCCCTACTTACGGCCCACCATTTCCCGAAGAGATGAAAAAGCCTGATTAAAGGCTCGGATAACATCTGGTGAAGGGTGTCCATGATCCGAGGATGGGTTCGACGATCCGAGGAGTCCAATACCCTCGGATCTGACGTTCAACCTTTTGCAACCCGAGCGATTCTCTCGGCAGGTGTAGTGACAGAATGGGCCTCGGACGCGGGGGAACATAACTGGATCGGAGAAGTATCTAAAAGATAGACCTCAACCACCGCATTAAATACACCACACCTACCTCCCTGGCCGCATTAATGTGGAAGAGACCCCTGAACAGTATCAACCTGCTATCGCCACTTACATAAGGCTGGGGAACACCCTTGATGGGACAAGCACTCGAGTGGATGTCTGGATGATGAACAAGTGGACGATCAAGATAGAGTGAGGAGGTACTATATAAGTAGGAAAATCCCCTAATGGGGGGGAGGGAGAGTTCACAGAAAAAAAAGTGTATTATTTACTGTAGCACCAAGAATTGTAACCCTCCAAAGGAAATCACCTCTTCGGACGTTGTACTTATACCCATCCGAGCAGTTATTAATTAGAATTCCTTCACTAGTGTGGCTGTTGCACACTGTTATTTTTGCTGTTCGCCTTGCTCTTTCACCCACACTCTACAAAATTCATTGTTTTGGGTTCAGTGGGCTCCAAATCCATCCCTCCTTGGGCTTGGGCCGCCAAATCTGACCCTACAATTGGCGCCGTCTGTGGGAAGAGCACGTGCAAGAGTGAAAACAACAGTCGACAATGGCAGGACTAGGCGAACAACAGGCAGAATCCAGAGCATCCCAGCACGTGGACCATTTCGTCAACTTGGAGAGGAGACAAAACCGCGAGGGGAGCGTGCACACTGTGCGTCTTAGCCAGAGCCAATCACAGGGCGGAAGCCACCTGGCCCATGCAAAGGAGAACCGTGATCTGCAGCTGGAGGTGGAAAAACTAAAGAGGGAGTTACGCTACGCGAAGAGGAAACGGGCCTCCTCATACTCTGAGGATGATCTTGATGATGAACAGGATGTCTCTTATCAACACAAATCCAGGACACCAGCCAGTGAGTCCTACACTTATGAGGAGGAGTCTCATCGTAAGCAACAACGTAGGAGTCCATCACGTGGAGACATGGAGAACGATGCCATGAATAGGGCTCTGAACCAGATTTCTAAATCACTCTTCACCCGCAGGATTGATGGGGCTAGACTTCCTCGGCGTTTTAACCAGCCCACTTTCATCATCTACAACGGTAAAACTGACCCCGTAGAGCATGTGAGTCAATTTAACCAGAGGATGGCTGTCTACTCCAGAGACGAGGCTCTTATGTGCAAGGTCTTCCCCTCCAGTCTGGGACCTGTCGCCATGAGGTGGTTTGATGGTCTGAAGGCAGGCTCCATCAACTCCTTCAAGGAGCTTACTCAAGCATTCGGCTCCCGTTTCGTCACGTGCCGAAGGGTGGCCAGGCCTTTTTCTTCGTTGTTGTCACTGTCTATGCAGGAGTCTGAGTCATTGAAGGCATACTCAGACAGATACTGGGAGATGTTCAACGAGGTGGAAGGCAACAATGATGCAATGGCCCTCAGCACGTTCAAGCTAGGCCTCCCTGCCGACCATGGTTTGAGGGCATCTCTATCTGGCAAGCCGGTCACGAACGTACGACAGCTAATGGACCGCATAGAGAAGTACAAGAGGGTTGAAGAAGATCGGCAGCAGGGCAAGGGAAAGGACAAGATTGTCTCTCAGGATAGGAGGGAGTCGCGGTCCGACCGTTATAATTACAGCAAACCCAGGAGAGACTTTGCCGGGCAATCAGGATCGACGAATCCTCAAGCGGTTAATACCGTGTTCAAAGAGCCAGTGCATCAGGTCCTGGAAAAAATCAAGAATGAATCGTTCTTCAGGTGGCCGAACAAGATGGTAGGAAACCCAGAGAGACGCAACCACAATCTATACTGCCAGTACCATCAAGACCATGGGCACACCACGGAAGATTGCAGGAGCCTGTGGGATCACTTGGACCAGCTGGTTCGCGACGGTAAACTGAAACACCTCTTGCATCCCTCCAGCGGCCAAGGGCAGGCGGGTTCAAGGACGCACGGAGTTGATCCCTCAAAGCCACCGCTAGGCACCATAAACGTCGTCCTCGCCGCGTCGGGGAGAATGGGGTCCTGGCCATTGAAAGTCATGTCGGTAGGCCGACCATCAACTGGGGAGCCATGCCGAGAACCGAAGAAAGCTGAGTCGGTTGCCCCCTTTATCATGGGATTCTCGGATGAAGACAAGATCGGCACCATCCAACCCCATGATGATGCACTAGTCATCACCCTCAGGATAGGGGGGTACGATGTGAAAAGGGTGATGGTGGATCAGGGCAGTGCTGTGGAGATAATGTACCCGGACCTCTACAAGGGGCTGGGCCTGAAGCCCCAAGACCTAACGCCGTATGATTCTCCCCTCTTGAGCTTTGAAGGACGCCCGGTTATCCCAAAAGGCCGGATACGCTTACCGGTGCAGTCTGGCTCCGAGGTGGTAGAGCTGGACTTTATAGTTGTGGACGCATATTCGCCCTACACGACACTCGTGGGCAGACCCTGGATTCATGCGCTTGGAGCCGTTCCTTCCACTTTGCACCAGAAGATCAAATATCCGTCGGAAGGGCAGATACATGAGATCCGAGGGGACCAGTCCGTCGCCCGACGGTGCATGGTGGCTGCCATCCAGCATAAGGCCCCGGCCGAGTCCTCGGACGTGACGGGGGGAAATTTATAGCAATTACAGTCCCGAGGAGTTCCCTCCGGAGTGCCAGATGAAGACACTCGGTGTGAGGAGCTAACCAGAGTGGTCATTGGAGACGATCCTGACAGGTTCTTCCAAGTCGGATCTCAGCTGCCTCTTCAAGAGAAGGAGGAGTTGATAGAGTTCCTCAAGAAAAATCTCGATGTGTTTGCCTGGAGTGCGTACGAAGCCCCCGGGGTTGACCCGGAGTTTATATGCCATCACCTGAAGGTGAATCCCCTAATCACCCCCAAGAAACAGCCTATTCGGCGCCCATCCAAGGAACATGCCGAGGCAGTAAGAGATGAGGTAGCGAAACTCAAACAAGCTGGGGCTATCAAAGAAGTTTTTTACCCCGAGTGGCTCGCAAACACCGTGGTGGTGAAGAAGAAGAGTGGGAAGTGGCGAGTGTGCGTAGATTTCACGGATTTGAATAGGGCATGCCCCAAAGATCCGTTCCCTATGCCAAAAATAGATCAGTTGGTGGATGCCACTGTCGGCCACCCTCGGATGAGCTTCCTGGACGCCTTCCAAGGCTACCACCAGATACCGTTAGCGATGGAAGACCAGAAGAAAACTGCTTTTGTCACCCCTATTGGCAACTACCACTATAAAGTGATGCCGTTCGGCTTGAAGAACGCGGGAGCTACCTACCAGAGGATGATGACCAGGATGTTCGAGCCATGGCTGGGCAAAAATATCGAGGTTTATATAGACGACATGGTGGTGAAGAGCAAGGTCATAGCTGAGCACATAAGAGACCTTGAAATTACTTTTGAGACCTTACGAAGGCACAAGCTACGTTTAAATGCTTCTAAGTGCTCGTTTGGGGTAGGGTCCGGCAAGTTTTTAGGATACATGGTCACCCACAGGGGAATTGAAGTCAACCCCGACCAGATAAAGGCCATTAATGATCTACGTGCTCCTCGGAATCCCAAGGAGGTCCAGAAACTGACCGGAATGACCGCGGCCCTCAATCGGTTCATCTCCAGGTCGGCAGACAGATGCCGTCCTTTCTTCTCTCTACTCAACAAATGGAAGGGATTCGAGTGGACTGAGGAGTGTGCTCTGGCATTCCAGCAACTCAAGGATTATCTGGCTCGGCCACCCATCATGTCCAGCCCCGAGCCCGATGAGGTGCTGTTCGCCTACATCGCTGTAGCCCCCTATGCAGTGAGCCTAGTGCTAATACGATCGGACTTTGGAGTGCAGAGGCCTGTTTATTACGTAAGCAAGTCGCTGCACGAGGCCGAGGTCCGTTACTTGCCTCTAGAGAAAGCTATCCTTGTAGTGGTGCTTGGCACGCGGAAGCTACCTCACTACTTCCAAGCCCACACGGTCATCGTTCTAACACAGCTACCACTCAAAGCGGTGCTCCGAAGCGCCGATTACACTGGTCGGATTGCTAAGTGGGGTATAATCTTAGGGGCTTTTGATATAAGGTATATGCCCCGTACTTCGGTTAAGGGACAGGTTCTTGCTGATTTGGTGGCTGAGTTCACGGAACCCCAAGCAGAAGAAATAGAACCCCCGTCAGGCATGGATGAAAAATCAGTTGGCATGATCTCCCAACAGAATCCCCCCCATTGGGAAGTGTACGTCGATGGCGCGGCAAATCAGAGAGGTTCCGGAGTTGGGTTAGTACTGATATCCCCTGAGAAAATCATTATCGAGAAATCGTTAAGGTTGGACTTCTCAGCAACGAATAATGAGGCGGAATATGAGGCCCTGTTGATGGGAATGACTATGGTCCGAAGAATGGGTGGGAAGTCTGTGGAGTTGTTCTCGGACTCGAGACTGGTAGTAGGTCAGGTACAAGGCTAGTTTGAGGCAAAGGACGAAAGAATGCAGGGGTATTTGAGCCGTGTTAAACACCTCCAATCGGAGTTCGACTTTTTCAAATTGCTGCATATCCCTCGAAGTGGCAACTCACACGCTGACTCTTTAGCCACGCTTGCCACCTCTTCGGCGCAGGACCTGCCGAGGATCATCCTCGTCGAGGACTTGCTCAGGCCTACAGAAGCAAAATCAGGGGCAGTCCAGGTTCACCAGGTCAGGGCAGGGCCTTGCTGGATGGATCCTTTAATCAAATTCCTCAAAGAAGATATCTTGCCTGAAGGGAAGGACGAAGCTGATAAAGTTCGGAGGAAAGCGGCAAAGTTCTGGCTATCCGAGGACCGGAAACTGTACAAACGCTCCTATTCGGGACCATATTTGTTGTGTGTACACCCCGAAGCGACTGAGATACTGCTGGAGGAGCTGCACGAGGGAATCTGTGGGAGCCACACTGGAGGTAGGTCCTTGGCTCACCGAGCTCTCACCCAAGGCTACTGGTGGCCTAACATGCAAAAGGAGGCGCATGAATACGTCAAAAAGTGTGATCAGTGTCAACGCTTTGCTCCAAACATTCACCAGCCGGGAGGAAATCTTAATCCGCTATCTAGCCCATGGCCCTTCGCCCAATGGGGCTTGGATATTGTGGGACCCTTCCCCAAAGCTGCAGGAAACAAGAAATACATCTTGGTCGGAACAGACTATTTTACCAAGTGGGTCGAAGCCGAACCACTAGCCAATATCAGAGACGTTGATGTGCAAAAGTTCGTGTGGAAGAACATTGTCACTCGGTTTGGAGTTCCTCACACTCTCATCTCAGACAATGGCTTGCAATTTGATAGCAGGGCATTCAGGAACTACTGCAGTGAGTTGGGAATTACGAACAGATACTCCACTCCTGCCTATCCCCAGGGCAACGGACAAGTGGAAGCCGTCAACAAAGTCATACTGAATGGCTTAAAGAAGAGGCTAGATGATGCGAAGGGCAGATGGGTAGACGAGCTGCCGCACGTACTCTGGGCTTACAGGACTACGCCTTTTCGGTCTACCGGGGAAACCCCCTTTTCAATGACCTATGGGGCCAAAGCTGTCATCCCTCTAGAAACCGGGTTCCCAACGATAAAAACAGGCACATTCAATCCAACCGACAACGATGAACAATTGCAGAAGAGCTTAGACTTGATTGAGGAAAAGAGGGAGAATGCAATGGTTCGGCTGGCACACTATCAACAAAAACTCAGGCAAGGTTATGACGCTAACGTAAAGGCAAGACCCCTAGAACCCGGTGATCTGGTGCTGAGGAAGGTTGTGGGCACGGCGAAAAACCCAGCTTGGGGAAAACTAGGACCCAATTGGGAGGGACCATACCGCATCACCTCTGGAGCAGGCATCGGAGCATATTTTTTGGAAGACCTTGACGGTCATGTAATACCACGTCCGTGGAATGTAAACAACTTGAAGAAGTACTTTTATTAATCAAGCCTTTTTCGTCAGCCAGCATGTCCACTGTGTGTCAACTTAGTGTTTAAACTTAAATCCAAATCATGCCTGTAGTCCTCGGACCAGATGATTTGGGTTAGTTAACACTCTATCAGTGTTTAAACTTAAATCCAAATCATGCCTGTAGTCCTCGGACCAGATGATTTGGGTTAGTTAACACTCCATCAGTATTTAAACTTAAATCCAAATCATGCCTGTAGTCCTCGGACCAGATGATTTGGGTTAGTTAACACTCCATCAGTGTTTAAACTTAAATCCAAATCATGCCTGTAGTCCTCGGACCAGATGATTTGGGTTAGTTAACACTCCATCAGTGTTTAAACTTAAATCCAAATCATGCCTGTAATCCTCGGACCAGATGATTTGGGTTAGTTAACACTCCATCAGTGTTTAAACTTAAATCCAAATCATGCCTGTAGTCCTCGGACCAGATGATTTGGGTTAGTTAACACTCCATCAGTGTTTAAACTTAAATCCAAATCATGCCTGTAGTCCTCGGACCAGATGATTTGGGTTAGTTAACACTCCATCAGTGTTTAAACTTAAATCCAAATCATGCCTGTAGTCCTCGGACCAGATGATTTGGGTTAGTTAACACTCCATCAGTGTTTAAACTTAAATCCAAATCATGCCTGTAGTCCTCGGACCAGATGATTTGGGTTAGTTAACACTCCATTAGTGTTTAAACTTAAATCCAAATCATGCCTGTAGTCCTCGGACCAGATGATATAGGTTAGTTATCCCTCCATTAGTGTTTAAACTTAAATCCAAATCATGCCTGTAGTCCTCGGACCAGATGATTGGGGTTAGTTAACACTCCATCAGTGTTCTAAATTTAAACCCAAATCATGCCTGCAGTCCTCGGACCAGATGGTTTGGGTTAGTTATCCCTCCATTAGTCTTCCTTAGTTATGTTCAATACGAAACCGAGGGACAATAACCTATGTTTAATCTGGAAAGAGACGCGAGACTCGCATAAGTACTCATTCCAACCATTACTCATCAATTACTCTTATTCGGCTTATCCTTTTCAATGTTAGTTCCGATTACTCACGTCATCAATATGACGTATCAATCAAGTTACTTGCATTTTTATGTCATAATTGCAACGTATAGTTATGTGTGTGGCAATAATAAGTAATAAAACATGTATCAAAAACATCGAGGGCAAATGGGGAACTATTCCATTAAAGAAAGAAGGTCTACATATAGAGTCAACAAAACAAAAAAAAGGGAAAGTTACAATTCCTTAAGCAAAGAACAAAAAGTACAAGTGCAAAATGAAAGCCCTATGCATCTACTCTTTCGCTGGAGGAGGCCCAGGGTCAGCAACGTGGCCTATCTTTTCAGAGGCTTCGGGGGCTTGGTCCTTGGCTTCAGCAGGAACTTTCTCTTTGTCCGAACCTTTGGCCGGCTCAGCCGATTTGCTCGTGCCATCCGGCTGCTCCTGGAGGGTCTCTGGATTCTCGGTGGCAGGAAGGTCTGTTTCTGGGAGCTCTCGGATCTCAGGATGATAGTACACGCTCCCAGGCAGCCTCAGCTCCGAATCGGCCGAAATTCCAGCGGCATCCAAGGCTTTGCCCCAACTTACGAGGCAGTAGTCTCGGCTGACCGAGGCGAACTGCTCCACAAGCTGGGATGTAGTCGTCTCTACCCCCATCTGGTACGCCGCCTTCCTTTCGGCCTCAACTGCCTCCTTAGCCAGCCTAGCATTTTGCTCAAACACCTGGGCACTCGCCTTGGCTTTCTGCAATTCAGCTTTTAGACCCTTCACCAGCTCCCTCTCGGTTGCCAGGTTGATCTCGGACATGCGTAATTGGCTACGCTGTTCCTCGGCCTGCTTTTCAGCAGTTTTAAGCCCGGCCTCGAGGCTTCGCTTTTCGGTGAGCGCCCCTTTTAGCTCCTCGGATATCCGAGCATGCTCCTCCTTCAGCTGACCAAGAGACGCCTCCGCCTCAAGCTGGGATTGGGATGCCGCTCGAGCTTTAAGCGACGACTCCTCGTTCATTCCCTCGGCCACGTAAACCTGCTGGGTAAGCTGCATAACAACATCTCCAGCATCAAACTAAGGAATAAAGCCGATCAAACGTAAAACCTAGACTTAGGAGGGGTGCACTTACCAGGGCCAAATCCCTTTTAAGGGACATGAACAGCTCCTTTTGGGAGAAGCGCCTGAAGGAGGTCATGTCATGTGGGAGGAGGAGCGGCTGCTGCAGGGCCTCGGCGACGTAGCCTGCCCTTCCTCCATCATAATTCCTGAGGGAGGTATCCCACAGGATTGGAGCGCCATCCAGCTCCAATCTCGGAGACCAGATTCGCGGTCCCCCTCCTCGGCGCACGCCTGCTCCCGTGGGCTCCTCTCGGCTTTCGAGAGAGGAGGCCCTGTGCGTCCTGCTGTCCTTTACTACCTTTTGCTGCTTGCCCCCCTTGGCCGGTGACACCTGTTTTCCCCCAACCTCATTGTGGGGCCTCTTTCTCTGAAGATTTGGCATCCCCTTCAAACTCGGGTCAGGGACTTGGGTAGGCGCAGGAGGCGCAGGAGGAAGTGTCACCACTGCTGTGGAGGTCCCAGCACCTTTCGGATCGGGCTTTTGGCCTCTGCCCTTCATCAGAAGCCTCAAATCCATATCGTCTTCGTCCGAAGAGTCCTCTAAATGAGTGGCTAGCAAATTAAGGCGGGCGCCTGGCCGATCGCAGGTTTCTTCCTCGGCGTCAGAGACCTCTACCACCTGCTGAACTCCTGAAGCGTCTCCCTCGAACCGAAAGCCGTCTATCTGCTCTTCTAGTGAGGAAGTTGAAGAGCCGACCCCCTCACCTTCAATCTCTTGTCCGGGGAGAACTTGCTGGAGGGGTTGAACAATGGGAGGCACGTTCCGAGGATTTGGGTGGGGAACAGGTTCAAGATCGTATGGCGCCAAGAAGTTCGTTCGACCAACGTCAATTCTTGCTAGGCGATGATCTCCCTGTACGATTGCGTTGCCGGCCGGTTGGATACTCTTCGGCTTCGCTGTGTATCCGAGGATGAGGGGAGCAGACCGCAGTTGCCCGTCCTCGCTCACGAAGATCTCTGACCTCAAAAGAAAATTGAGGGCGGCAACGTTCGTTAGGTTGAGCCGAGGAGAAACGTGTCTTTTATCTGTTGCAAGGCAGTACAAAAAAGGGGGGTCAAACTCAAAAACAGAGAAGTAAAAAAAAAAAAGAAGAAAAAACGTCGAAAAACGAGATCCCTAAGCCTACAGTTAGTGAGCCTAGATCTAACGTCCCACCTGGCTCCCCAAGCCTGGTCGGGCAACCATTGCCGTCATGCCAGGCGCCCGAAATGATCACGTAGTCGTCCTTCATCCCTTTGTTGGACTTGGGAAGACAGGAGATGAGCCTGACAACATCCGACCGGGATTTTAAGTAGTACCCGGCGTCTTGCTGGCTGTGGCATTCGTACATATGTACTACGTCTAGCCAGGTGAGGCCCAACCCCAGATGGCGCTCGAGGTCCTCAATCGCTCCTAGGATCCTAAACATGTTGGGCGCGCACTGCCAGGGAGTAAGCCTGTGGTTCCGGAGGTAGTTAGTGGTGATGGGACCCATGGGGATTGTCATTCCTCCTTCTTTGAAGGCGACGAGGGGGATCACCACCTCCCCCGTTTTGCGTTCTGTTAGTATCTTTTCCGGGGGGCAATACCTCACACCCA
This sequence comes from Quercus variabilis, assembly GCA_030445155.1. NCBI lineage: Eukaryota > Viridiplantae > Streptophyta > Magnoliopsida > Fagales > Fagaceae > Quercus > Quercus variabilis. The sequence goes on along the minus strand of CP129452.1, from coordinate 33,542,245 downwards.
CGTTAGGGGGTATGTGATATGTGGCCCTAAACTCCTCAAGTCGTTCAGGGCTGTCCACCATGTACTCAAGCTTTCCCATAGTGCTTAAAAGAGACGGTGGGCCGAAGAGAGAATTAAAGGAGTTGTACGATGACTCACCGGGAACAAATCTTTGAAAGGGTTTCAGGCTCGTAGGACGGTTCGTGATGATTCTGGGGAAGCTTGAAAGCAGTGACTAAAGGATTTGTGCGGGGCAGTGCGTCTGTTCTTGCTGGAGCATCTGAAGGTTTGCAAAAGTGGGGAGGAAATAACTTCCTCTGAGGCTTTATACCGGGTCAAGCGAAAGGTCAGGGCATTCCCGCCCAAATTCCAAGGAAAAGACCACCACCGTCTGATCAATCGCTCACCGTTGGATACGAAAGACAGGGCGCCACCTGGTGCAATTAATGCTGCGGCTTGGGAGTGTGGAAACCGCAATGGCATTAATGAAGCATCTATCCCAAGGCCCCCACACACGTGCCAGCTCGAATTGGCCTGCACCCAAGCTTCTTGTTCCGTGGCAGATCAAAATCATATTTTTTCCCTTCGGATATGAGGGAAAAAATACAATTTTGAGGGGCTATTGTGAGGGGAGAAAACCCAGCCAAAGGCATTGGGCCCAAGGCCCTACCTACGGCCCACCATTTCCCGAAGAGATGAAAAAGCCTGATTAAAGGCTCGGATAACATCTGGTGAAGGGTGTCCATGATCCGAGGATGGGTTCGACGATCCGAGGAGTCCAATACCCTCGGATCTGACATTCAACCTTTTGCAACCCGAGCGATTCTCTCGGCAGGTGTAGTGACAGAATGGGCCTCGGACGCGGGGGAACATAACTGGATCGGAGAAGTATCTAAAAGACAGACCTCAACCACCGCATTAAATACACCACACCTACCTCCCTGGCCGCATTAATGTGGAAGAGACCCCTGAACAGTATCAACCTGCTATCGCCACTTACATAAGGCTGGGGAACACCCTTGATGGGACAAGCACTCGAGTGGATGTCTGGATGATGAACAAGTGGACGATCAAGATAGAGTGAGGAGGTACTATATAAGTAGGAAAATCCCCTAATGGGGGGGAGGGAAAGTTCACAGAAAAAAAAGTGTATTATTTACTGTAGCACCAAGAATTGTAACCCTCCAAGGGAAATCACCTCTTCGGACGTTGTACTTATACCCATCCGAGCAGTTATTAATTAGAATTCCTTCACTAGTGTGGCTGTTGCACACTGTTATTTTTGCTGTTCGCCTTGCTCTTTCACCCACACTCTACAAAATTCATTGTTTTGGGTTCAGTGGGCTCCAAATCCATCCCTCCTTGGGCTTGGGCCGCCAAATCTGACCCTACAACACACATTTATCTATTATAATTATTTTGTCCAAGTAATGAGCAATAATTGAAACAACTCTGGAGTAATATTATATAATAAAAGTTGATAAAAGTATATTTATTCATTCTATATTATTGATTTTTATTATGCGATGTAATAAAAAACTTCATTAAGAAATATTTTTTTCTTTTTTGATTTCTTCAATGCTTCGTTATTATGATATGGTGATGCTTGTTATCATCATTAGTCTCTCCATCTTCAACGTTTGAAGTTTAGTCCGTCCATATTTGTTTAATTTTTTAGCTTTCATCACTTTTTCCTTTTGTTGCATCATTTGTGTTAATCACTAATGAATTGGCACTGAGAGATTCTTGATTGGATCTTATCAAGTTTGGACCTTATCGCTAAGATTTTTTGTAGGTATTTGCATTTATATTAAATTTCAATGATGTGACAGTTTTTTCTAAATGATTTTATTTTTTATTTTCGTTAATTTTGGAATAGTGCAAAGAATTAAAATAGCATATTGGATTGTGTAATTTTTTTTTTCTTCCATACCTTTTTGTCATTAGAAGGTGCATCAAAAATCTTAGCAACTATGTAATTTTCAAAACCGTCTTTTATATTGAATTCATTCAAATGAAGTAGGAAAATCTATTTTTTTCCTAATTTTTTTTTTTTCAAATCACATGGGATTCCTTCTCCAATATCAATAGTTTTACAATAATTTAAATAAGATGTATTTCAGTTTATATTTTAGCAAGATCTCTTGTAGATTTATTTAGGATTTTCTCTGCATCTTGATCAAATATCACAAAATTTGTTTTGTCAGTTGCATAAAAAAAATTCAATTTGAATCATGTATTTGAAGTAGTTTGCAATTGTATGTATATATATATATATATAGTAGTTATAGTGAGATAAATATATTATAAATATTTGGAGAGTATGTAGTTAATGTGAGTACCTCTAACTTTGGGATAGAAAAATTTGTTTTTGTTTCACATTTTATACACCAAGATGATCCTGCTTGTGGTTTGACATTGCTTTCACAAAGTTCGCACAAAATGTAATACTAACCCATTGTTGTATCAATGTTAATTATTGTTGTAATACTCTAGCAGTTCACATCTTGCAATGAACTTTGAAATTAATATGTATTATTTTTTTAATGTAAATAGTATGATGTATTATTATTTTTTTACGTAAAGGATGAGTAAAATTTGAAATGATTAACAAACTTGTTTCGTAGGACCTCATTCAATGCATTTTATCTTTATTATTGTCTTCATATTATTGAAAGATAAATCCTCCTATGAAAATTGTTTTGCATATATTTTTGGTATTTCTTGTATAGGATCATATTTTTTACCATTCCTATCATTGATTTTTTTAAAAAGAAAATATTAATTTAATGGCATTTTGTGAGATAATATATGCTATTTATTAGACTTTTTGCTATTATAAATTTTAGAAATATGCACTTGTCAATTATTTCAATGACCTTAAGGATCTCAAGATTTATATATATTTTTGTTGCACTGGTCGATGATAGTTATTAATAGACAAAAGCACATTGAATTGAAATTGGGGAAAAATGGAGACATGATTTCATAAGAATGAGATTTTCTAGAAGTATCATCTATATATGGGGGAGGAACAAGAGATTTTGTAAGAGGGTAAGAGTTTTTGCTTTGATTTACATGTGGGAAGGGTCAAACTTTGGCCATAATATGTAAGGTAATAACTGGGCTTGAATTTTTCATAAGGTTTGGTCTACTTTTAAAAGGTAGTCCATTTTGTAATGAATAACTTTTAGTCTAATTGGTCTAATTGTCAATAATAGCTCATATTTGATATAATAGTAAAAAGAAGTTACTATGATCTATTGGATAACAGTAAAAAATACTTAATGAAAAAAGGTAAAAAATGCTAAATTTAATATTAGTGTCACATGGCAGTACCTCATGCACTCTCGCATGAGGTCTCTGCTTTTATATATATATATATATATTGATTTGACAAGGAGCATGGTTCTACGTAATAACCAAAATCTTGTCAAGGTGAGCCGATAATTGAAAATATCAATTATCTTTACTGAACAAAAATAAAATTTTATCCTTGTCTCTGTATATGATAAACTCTCAACCATGGCCCATGGGATGATGGGCTGTCGGTTTGTGGACAGATGGATTTGGAATGATAGGCAATTTCATTATATGTATATAAGGCTAAGTCCTATTTGATTGAGTTTTTTCACTATTTGAATTTTGAAAATTGATATTTCTGCAGAACCAACTGTACAAAATTGTGAGCCTTGTGGCACAAACATGATCCCTTATCCACTTAGCACTAGCTCAAATTGTGGTGATCCTATGTACTTCAGTTTCAATTGCAACCCCTCTGGTCAGATTAGCTTCAAGGCCCCAAGTGGGACATATCGAGTCACTAATATCGATCAAAATGCATCAAAGTTTTTTATCCAAGTCAAGGATGTAGGAAGTTTGTGGCTAAACCAGTCATTGCCATTTAATCTAACTACTCCAAGAAACTCTAGTTCTAATGTTTCATCTAGAGTTACAGATGATGTTGAGATTGTTTGGGAGCCACCACTGGAGCCAATCTGTAATTTATCTACAGATTGCAAGGATTGGCCACATTCAACTTGCAAATCAGCAATTGATGGGAAGAGGAGGTGCCTTTGCACCAAAAGCTTTCAATGGGATGGCACAAAGTTAAGCTGTACGCAAGGTTAGGATTCTATATCATGTGCATATTGCTAATTAAAATTACTTTATTACAAATAAAGATTTAGTTAATGTTGCCCCGGCTAAGATTTTTTATTTTCTTCCTTTACTAACTGTGATAATGGTTGCTTTAGTGATTTAGCACAATATTAGGACCTTGTGTATTTAGCTAAGGACTAATTTTCAGGGGTTTTTCTTTTACTTACGTGTAACGACTCTAATTTTACCTCCAAAGTTGGCAAGTCTATCCTAAAATTTGCAAAATCGTCTACAGCAATGTCAATGTGATCATTACCGAGTCATATATTGTTAGAGCCTGTGTTTTGTATAAAAATAAATATTTTTGTTTCACAAATTGATGAAAATATACACCCTTTAACTTCCACTAATTATCGTTTGATTATATCATTTGAGCTTGTTCACTACTGTAACTAAACATGATGCGAGAGATTTCTATTCAAATTCTATACACTGAAGTATGACTAGTCATCTTTCTTTGTTGTAGTTTCTTCACCATCAGGAAAAGGAATGATATTGCTTCTGATTGTTGGAATAACTAGTGTGATTGTTCTCTGTTCCATTATTTTTACCTACATATGGCGAAGGAAGACGACCAAGAGACAAGGTAAGCACTTTGCAAAATGCATACTATGCACGCTGATTTTTATTTTATTTTATTTTGGGTTAGATTGTGATAGGCCACAAACCGAATAACCCATTGTGATTAAACCAATTAATTAATTAGCCAAATTATTAATTAATCAATTTATCATACAATTGCGTTGAAGTGCAAACAAATCACCAAAAACTAAATATGCAGCGGAAATTAAATGACACGGTGATTTGTTTTCGAATGGGGAAAAACCTCACAGCAAAAATCCTACCGGGTGATTTTCAGGTCACCACTCCCGAAACTCCACTATTATCAAATCAAGCTGTTACAAGTAAAGGAATCCCAAGTACATTACCAACCTACAGTTAAACCCTTACCTCAATACTCAATTGGACTTGATCTGTAGTGACAATTTCTACCTTTGATGCACGGCTCCTAAGTACGTGGCTAACTAATGCACGGATCCCAGTACGCGACTTCAAAACACCAACTAAGGAGGAGAGGCTGGCTGCAAAGTTCTTCAGTTCATCCTACACGATGAAGATAAAAAAGATGCTTGGTCACAAAACCCTTTGGTGCAAATACACAGTAACTTCTTCAGAGAAGATGAACTAGGTCAAGAATTTCGTCTTTGATCACAATTTGCTTCAACAAAGATTGCTCAATGCTTTTGCAACTTGTGTACCACTTGACGGCTCTTAAAACAATCCTTCTATATGTTTAGGGTTTGGAGAAAAGAATGCCCAAAAGCATATTTACGGATCCCAAGAAAATCAGATCAGAAAATCAGATTTTATAAATCTCGACAGATAGCAGGTGTCGAGGTAGCTATTGAGCAGGTGTTGAGCTTTAATGAATTTGCACTTCAGCTTACTTTTTCTTGGACAGACTTGATGATTTCAACACTTGACCTTGAAACCTTGTTTCTTGAAATATTAAAAACACCTAGAACTACCTAATCACAAGTAGAGTGCGTTTTGTCAAAAGATTTAGCCAATTTACATAAATAAGTGACATATGTTCTTAACGAGTTAAAACACATATGTCCTAACAATCTTCCCCTTGGCAATCCATGACAAAACCACAACAAACAAATGAACATATGAGAGAAGTCATAAATCACTAAACTCATATTCATTTGTTGAATACAATAAAATCTATCTTAACACAAACTCTTAAAAAACTTTGCAAGAAGAGAGTTTATGGCAAGTAGACTTTGACAACTTGTATTTCTGAAACACTTTAAACAAAACTCATCAAGGCATCTTGTGTGAAACAGAAATAATAGATTGCATACAAGTATAAAGAACATGTGTATAAAGATAGAGAAGAAACAACACATGGAAAGAGAGAGGTGAAAGAAACATACATCCATATATAGAGAAAATAAGTACAATGTATGTAAAACTGGTCAAAAGACCTCATATACAAGATCAATATATCTATAAAGAATAGAAAAGAAAAGATACATCAAAACCTCATTACATCCTTCAAAAATATTAACACTCCCCCTATCAAAAATGTCCTATAAGATGACTATTCTCATAACCCTATCAAAAATGTCCTATACTAACTCTTCTCTTAAGATGACTACTCTCATAACCCAAAATTACTTCCCCTTTTTGTTATGAGTGACATAGGATAGAGTGTCATTTAGACATTTCATTAGTAGAGCTAGCATCTCCATCATCATCATCCTCAGAGTCTGAAGCCCCTAGAGAAGGTGGTGAAGGAGTAGCCTCTGGAGCAAAACCACCCATGGTCGCCTGCCGTCGTGCAATACGACCAACACGAACATTCACCCGGTACAACTCAGAGGAGAGTGTATCGAGGCGAGCATCCATGCACTGCAGCTGTGCCATGATGTCTCCAAGAGATACATCGCTCGTATAGGAAGAAGGAGTAGATGTAGGTGGAGCAGATCTGGATGGAGCTGAACGGGATGGAGGAGTGGAATCTGTCTGTTGCGACCTAAATTGAGCCTCACTACGATTTACGGTAGTGGCATCTATGGCACAGATGTGTGTGAAGTGGTCGGACGTAGGAAAAGAGATAGAAAAATGGCATAAGATCCTCGTGATAGCAAAAGGAAAAATAAGCTTATCACGGGATGCCAAATCAAGATGAACATCTATGATAGAAAGAATAAAGTGAGAAGGAAAATTTATAGCAAGATGTTCAAAAAGAGATAAAAAAAAAATCGAGCACGAGGCTCTGTGATGGAGTTGTAGTGAAAGAGTGGATGGAGTACAAACATCATCACCATGTTTAGGAATCTAGAACTTTTAGCAAAAGGCCTACATGATGTGTACTGATGCTCACCCCAATCAGCAGGGCACTGATAAAAGGAAAAAATGAGCTTATCTTTGGACACAGTCCTCAGACACTCACAGGAAGGATAGTCAGGAAACTCTATCCTAGGAACCCTAAGCACATCTGCAACGAGCTGCGGTATGACAGGGATGCGCGTACCTCAAACGTGAGTGAAAAAGAGAGGTACTGAACGATCTATCCCATGCATGTTGGAGTAAAACTCCTGAATCAGCACAAGAGAACAACTGACCGGGACGTCACATAGTGACTTCCATCCCCTACTGTGAATGACAAAGGGAAGGTCAGTGTCGGTGAAGTTCGCCAAAATGACTTGGCGTTCCGAATGAACACTTCGTTGAGAAAAGTTCTCCGAAAATGCCTTGTGGGCATCTCCATCACGAAACCGAAGGTTAAGAGGAGCAGAATCAAAGGAAGAGGATGCTCCAGAACGCAGAGGATTTCGAGCCGGAGTGGATTTACGTTTGGGCGCCATAGACACTACTAACGTAAAAGAATGAGAAAGAAATAGAGAAGGAGACAATCAGAAAAGATCCAACACAGTTCACATATATCAAATATATTGAACAAGAAGTATGTATGCATGGAAATGCATGAACATATGGCATGCAAATTGAAAAACATCATAGGCTCAGCCCAATCCAATCCTACCAGCACACAAACATAGAGCACACATCTAAATACATGTAAATATCATTCTAATGCACATGAAATGCAATGTATGACATTTTGAAAACATTTAAGTGAAAACCCAACCCAAAATTTCAAGAAAAACTCATTAATTTTGAAAAGCCCCAAAAATTTCCAAAAATCTCAAAACCTAAGTTTCAAAACATGAAATGCATGAGAAAGGAAAGAAAATAAGATCTTACCAAGTGATTGAAATTAAGGGAAGACCGAAAATCAAGTGGGTTTAAAGATTTGAGTGAGAAAAGGTTGTTTGGGAGAGGAACCACCTTTGGACAGATCGAGAGAGATCAAGTGAAATGAGAGAAAATCGCGACAGGAGCTTAAATAGACACCTCAGTAAATCTCGACAGCTGAGATGTCGAGAGGTATCGAGGATGCTGTCGAGGAGGTGTCAAGGAAATGGCCATCGACAGTTGCAGGTATCGAGAGGTGTCGAGGAGTAAGAACCAGTTTCAAAGAACAGAAGCTCGATCTATCGACTAGGTATCGAAGAGATAGGAACTTTCTCGATCGATCCATCAGGTGTCGAAGAGGTGTTGAGATTGCGATAAGAAAAAGTCTTGAGAAACTCGACAGATAACCAGGTATCGAGGAGGTGTTGAGGAGGTGTCGAGCCAGCAAATAAAAGCAATTGTTCGAGAATTGAAAAACACGGCCATGAATGCAATCCAACAAACACCTCAATCATTGATCCAATCAACATATAAAGTTCTCAAAATCATCTCTCAACAAAAAATTAAGTACATGGATCCTCAAAAACACACACACATACACACACACACACACTAAACAAGTCTAACCAATTTTATTTTTAAAAAACAAGTCAAGACAGTTTAGTGAGCATATATCAGCACATGTAAACACTTGTGATGGCCAAATCACATTGTACCTGCACATGTATCAAAAGTAACAAAGAATATTGCATGTTGTGTGTGAAAAATATCGCAAAATTGCATATGTGTATACATGTTATGACGATCTGAGATATGAAAAAATAACTTTAACTTACACACAATCATAACTGTTTGATGAGGATTATCTCTTTTGAGGTACATCTTATAACTCCCACATCTCCTAGAATATACGCTTACAACCATATTTAAAGCATTTTTGATCCTTTTGCTTTTTATTTTCTTTGCATATTTTATTTTATTTTTAGCATATCATACATGGGCATAAAAAGAGAGAAAAGAAATACCGAAGATGTTAAACATTTGACATTGCATTTTTGCTATGTAGAAGCATACGAATGTCTTTGATACTGCACTTTTGCTATGCCAAAGCATACAGGTTTCTTTGATACTGCACTTTTATTATGCCGAAGCATACAGGTGTCATATTATGATTGGCGGGTAATAGTGGTGAGATGGTTATTTATGCCTTTCTCTTAAGATTTTCTAGTCTTACCCGTCAAAAAGAGTGATATGAGTGTTAAGTTTAAAAGATAACTTAATCTTACTCATCACAAACAAGAGCCACAAAAAGCTCACTTGCTTAGTTGTGCATAGAGATGCTCATCTAAGTTACAAGAGATACAAAGTTTAGAAACTTTGTTTCAATGGTCATCCAAGGTACACAAGTACTAAAATACACAAAACACACACTATTTTTATATTTTTCTGATTTTTCAATTTTTTTATTTATTTTTATATTAAAAACAAATGTAAACAAAACTGAAAGTAAACACACAAAAACATGTTAAACAAAATAAAGTATAAAACTAGACTGACTCAAAAAAATGCAAAATACACAAGTAATGCAACAAACAAGAAAAACAAGAAGGGAAAAGAAAGTGATGAAATCACTTAGAGTTCTTGTTCTTCTACACCTTGGAAGAACCTTTCCTTTGATTGAACCCTTGAACCGGCGGTGAGGGGGAAGAATTGAAACTGTTCAAGTTCGAAAGGAACATGAGGGCTTTCAGAAGATCTCCAAGAGAGAATTAAAGCTAATTTTGGCTTCTAGATGCTATCATGCCGTTGCTCTGTTGAGTGGCTAGCCACTTATAGTAATTTGGTCGAGTATGATTGGCAGCTCCACAATGATGACAGAGATGCTGCTTCTTTTATTTAGGCTTTTAAGAGTTAGCCTTCTTAGCCCTAGGGTTTTTAGCGTCTTTCTTATCTTGTTTAGGGGGTGCTCCTAAGATAGATTTACCTTTGTCTAAGTTCACACTAGCTAATTCAGTTTAACAACAGTGTTCTCAATTTTAGTGTCATTAGCAGGAGAAACAAAAACAGTATTACTAGTAGAAGCAATATTAGAGAAAGAAAGACCAAACCCTGTGCCTGTTCGATCCGAAGCAGATTTTTGATTGTTAAGCATCTCATCAAGCTTTGCACTTGAAGTCCTCTCCAATTGAGCTCTGACTTGAGACAGCTCTGCTTCAAGCTTCTTAGTCTTCTCAGCAAAAAATTTGTTCTCAAACCTCAATGCTCCAATAGTTTGATTCGCCTCATCAAACTTTGTGGACAACTCTTCACGATCAAGTTCCACATCACTGAGCTTTTTGGTGGCTATCCTATACAATTTCTCGCGCATCTCAGAGAGCTTGTAAAGCTTCTTATAGGCTGAATGGATATCATCTTGATCATTCATTTTCTCAAATTTGGACTCCACCAGTTCTTCTTCTTCATCCACTTCTTCAACAATCCATTCAGTAAGATTGACTGTGGCAGTGAAGGCATTTAAGATTTTGTCATCCTCATTGTTGGAATTATCTTCAGGCTCAGTGTCACTCAAAGTTGCAGCAAATGCCTTACTTTTCCCAATGCTCTTGAGATATGTCGGGCATTTATGCTTCATGTGACCGAATCCATGACATCCAAAACACTTTGGTCCTACAGGAACAGTGTACTGACCGCCATCTTTAGCATCCTTCTTCCCTTTGTCTTGACTCTTAAACTGAGAAGAACTGGATTGTCTGCAGTCCTTGTCGAAATTCCTCCCATTGGCATTCTTCATAAATTTCTTAAACTGTCTTGTAATGTAGGACTTCATCTTGGAATCTTCATCATCGGAAGACTCATCTGTATCACTGTTCTTTGCCTTCAAGGCCATGCTCTTGCCTTTACCCATTTTGCCAATCCTAGATAACCTTAGCTCGTAGGTCTACAAGTTTCCAACCAGTTCAGTCAAAGGAATTTTGTCAATATCCTTTGATTCTTCTATTGCCGTAATCTTGGCATGGAATCTCTCAGGTAGAGATCTGAGCACCTTCCTTACAACCTTGGATTCAGGGATGGTTTCCCTAAGATTGAAGGCTGAGTTCACTATATCCTTGAGCTTGGCATAGAACTCATCAAACGACTTATCCTCCTCTATCTTAATTTCTTCAAAACTTGTAGTGAGCCTCTAAAACTTTGAATTTTTGACAGCCTTTGTTCCTTCATAAGTTGTCTGGAGGATGGTCCAAGCCTCCTTAGCAATTTCAGTTGAGGATATCTTCTTGAACTCCTCATTGGTGACTACGCTAAATAGGGCATTTAACGCTCTTCTGTTGAAGTTAGCCGCCTTGATCTTTACGTCATCCTAATTTGCCGGTTCTTCTTTTGGCTTAGTCCAGCCAATCTTTACAGCTTACGACACTTTCTCATTTAAAGACTGCAAGAAAACTCTCATGCGTACTTTCTAGTATGCATAGTTAGTGCCATCAAATAAAGGAGGTATGATTAATGACTATTCTCTATCCATGACAAACAGGGGTCAATGGATCAACATAACAAATATTAAACCTAATCATTGTGTGCCTGCTCTGATACCACTTATTAGGCCACAAATTGAATGACCCCTTGTGATTAAACCAATTAATTAATTAGCCAAGTTATTAATTCATCAATTTATCATACAATTGCATGGAAACACAAACAAATCTCCAAAAACTAAATATACAGAAAAAATTAAATGACACGGTGATTTGTTTATGAATGGGGAAAAACCTCGCAACGAAAACCCCATCGGGTGATTTTCAGGTCACCACTTCCGAAACTCCACTATTATCAAATCAAGCGGTTACAAGTAAAGAAATCCCAAGTATCTTACCAACCTATAGTTAAACCCTTATCCCAATACCCAATTGGACTTGATCTGTAGTGACAATTTCCACCTTTGATGCATGGCTCCCAAGTACGTGACTAACCAATACATGGATCCCAGTACACGACTTCAAAATACCAACTAAGGAGGAGAGGTTGGCTACAAAGTTCTTCAGTTCATCCTACACGATGAAGATCAAGAAGATGCTTGGTCACAAAACCCTTTGGTGCAAATACACAGCAACTTCTTTAGAGAAGATGAACTAGGTCAAGAACTCTGTCTTTGATCACAATTTGCTTGAACAAAGATTGCTCAATGCTTTTGCAACTTGTGTACCACTTGATGACTCTTAAAACAATCCTTTTATATTTTTAGGATTTGGAGAAAAGAAGACCCAAAAGCATATTCACGGATCCCAAGAAAATCAGATCAGAAAATTAGATTTTATAAATCTCGACAAAAAGCAGGTGTCGAGGTAGCTATCGAGCAGGTGTTGAGCTTTAATGAATTTGTACTTCAGCTTGCTTTTTCTTGGACAGACTTGATGACTTCAAGACTTGACATTGAAACCTTGTTTCTTGAAGTATTAAAAACACTTAGAACTACCCACTCACAAGTAGAGTGCGTTTTGTCAAAGGACTTAGCCAATTTGCATAAATAAGTGACATATGTTCTTAACAAGTGAAAACACATATGTCCTAACAGATTGAATCATTAAAAAACCGGTTGCAAGTTCTTTCATGTAATTATCGTGTAAACTAAGAGAGATTAGCGTCTTCTGAATTTAGAAAATAGATAAATTGACCAAAGAAATCGAGTACAACGCATGTTATATAGTGAAAGTTGTGTCCAAGACTTGATAGATTGAAGTGAGTTCCAAGAAGAAGCTGAGAAAGGAATAGATGTACCTTTTTATGATTTGGAAAGCATACAAGTTGCTACTAATAACTTTTCAGATGAAAACAAGCTTGGGCAAGGAGGCTATGGGCCTGTTTACAAGGTAATCTCAGCAACATTTAGTGGTCATTGATGTACATGTCAACTACTTTTTGGTTAATGGTAATATTGTGTATTGGGAATTTTGGTCACAGGGTAAGCTTCCAAGTGGTCAAGAAATTGCTGTAAAGAGGCTTTCAAGTGTCTTAGGTCAAGGTCTACCAGAATTTAGGAATGAGGTGGTATTGATTGCAAAACTCCAGCATCGGAACCTTGTCAAACTCTATGGATATTGCATAAGAGGGAATGAAAAGATTTTAATATATGAGTACATGGCTAACAAAAGTTTAGACTTCTTCATATTTGGTTGGCTTCTAAACTTATTTCCTATATCTACTATCCATATTATGTTGATTTTATTTCTTATTTTAGTTGCTTAAATTATTTTTTCAAATGCGAAATGGAATTATGGAAACACGCAAGATCAAAAGCAAAGCATATTGTTGGACTGGGAGATGCGTCTCAACATCATTTTGGGAATTGCTTGAGGGCTTCTTTATCTTCACCAAGACTCTAGATTAAGGATCATTCATAGAGATTTGAAAACTAGTAATGTTCTTCTAGACCATGAAATGAACCCCAAAATATCTGACTTTGGATTGGCGAGCATTGTTGGTGGCAAGCAAACTGAGGCAAACACAACAAAAGTAGATGGAACTTAGTATGTTTCCTATGCATTATCTGATTGTTGTAGCTGATTGTTTATGTATTATGGCAAATCTTCATTCTACTAACTTTGTTTAGATAATATGCACAAAGAAGTGTCTTGCTAATATCAGAATTTATACAACTGTTGCAATGTAGTAGCTATATGTCTCTGGAGTACGCATTAGACGGAATCTTCTCAATCAAATCCGATGTTTTTAGTTTTGGTGTAGTTTTACTTGAGATTATAAGTGGAAAGAAGAACACAGGTTTTTATCAGTCAAAACAAGCAATGAGTCTTCTAAGTTATGTAAGGATGTTGAATTTTCATAACTATCTTCATTCTCATTATTTTTTGTTTCATTATAGGTTATGCAGGTGTATTGATTTTTCTAATAACCTATGCTTTGGTAATTTTTTTACTTCGCATACCAATGTTTGTTTACTGTCATAGGCATGGAGATTGTGGACCGATGACAAGATGTTGGATTTAATGGACGAGACCCTACGAGATACTTGCATTGCAGATCGGTTTGTGAAGTGCCTAAATATTGGTCTCTTATGTGTACAACATGACCCATGTGATCGCCCCACCATGTCAATTATTATCAGGATGGTTGATGGTGAAACTGTGAGCCTTTTCCATAAGGAGAGACCAATCCAGCTCAACTTCTTCTAGTAGTCCGGAATCAAATAATAAATTAACGAATAGTCTAGAAGGACGATGATGCATGGTTACGGTTCTCATGAATCTCGTTATTCTATTTATAATTCCTCTTGCAATCTACAAGGAGATAATGCAAATATTTTTCCTTAATTAATTCCGTTGCTGTATAATTCAGGTAACCATAAATCTTTTCCTATGTTTGCTGCAGTGGTGTTTTGAATTTGAATGAATAAGATTTGAAATGTCTTAAATTGTGGTTGGACTATTGCTATTTTAAAGAACTTCTTGTATGTTTTAGAAGACATGAATTGACATAATTCTTGTATTTATATTTTCTATTAAATTCATTACCGTATCTACCCAAAGAACCCCTTCCTTGCTTCTGGTGCAGGGAATTGTGTAGGGACTGTATTAGTGGTTCAGAACTTAGGAAAATGGCTTGGGTTGCTTAGAACAACAAACAGGTGGATAACGCCTCTGCAAAGAACTTCTTAAAATAGCACTTAGGTCAATCAATTCACTAATCAAAATCAATCAAGCATAAAAATGAAGTCTATATGCCTATATATACAACTATTACTGCATAATTGTCACTAGTTGGGGATTTAGGGTTAATTTCAATTTTTTACCCAAAAATAAAATTAAAATTAAAAATAAATTAAGAACTCTAGTGCCCAAAACACACAGAATGCGTGCCCTAATTGTTTTACCATCAGTGATGAAACCTTATTTTGTCACCAATGAAACCTAATTTTTTTACCATTAGTGATGAAACCGTTTTTTTGTCACCAATGAAACCTAATTTTTTTATCAATCGTGACGAAAACTTATTTTGTCACCAATGAAATCTAAATCTTATATATTGGGTGACGAGATTAGTATTTCGTCACCTATTGTCTGTTTTTGGTGACGCAAATCTTTCGTCACCATAGATCTCACTTTCAGTGATGAAAATGTCCGTCACCATAGACAATGGTACATCTTGCACAACTAAAAACCCAATGCTGCCTTTATATTTCATGAGCTATAGTGATGAAAAACCTATTTCATCACCAATATGAATATCTTTAGTGACGAAATACCATAGTAAAATATTTTATCAAAATCAATGACGAATTTTTGTTTTCCTTACCGAATGTTATCATGTAGTGACGAATTTAGTTTTCCGAACTAGATTTCGTCACCATAGCCCACTTTTGTTGTGGTGTTACAATACATCCAATATCAAATTTTTTTTATTTATTTTTATTTTTTTTATCATTTCATTTAAAATAATATAAACAACTCATTAAAATAATAAAGGAAGAGAGAGAATTTAAGTTTTTTAAATTGAAGGAAGAGATATAATCTTAATAAAAAATTTTATTTTATTTTTAACAACTTGCTACAATCAATTGATATTTATACCAGTTTACTGTAATTGCAAAAAATTTAGCTTTAGCTTTAGCTTCTTTAATTACACATGATTTTTTGGTTCTTTGGTGGTAAAATAGCCCTTTTCTTTTTTGCTAAAATACAATTACCATTGTAAATATTTTTATTATTTTTGTTAAGTTTTTGGGTTGGATAGTTGCTATTTGGATAAGATTAGCTAGGCTTATTGAGTAGAAAGAGGATCTAAGGTTTTGAAAGGAGGACCCAATTACAAAACTGAAATATATAATAACTAAAAAAGAAATTGAACACAAGGGGCCCCAGCCCCTTTGGGCCACTACCTAGGTCCATCCCTTGTTAATTCTAGTCATATTTTCGGGACACCATTCTTAGTAATTGAATTGATTGTGATGAATTTTAGATTATGTTGGAGTCTACTTGGGAAGTTGTAAGAGTTTTTTGAGTAGGCATTGATGGATGTAAGTAACCTTTTTCTTATTAGTTATATTTTGGCTTAAAATACAAAATATATTTATTAAACATTCATTAATGTTTTCTTAAAAAAATTTAGCCTACATTGGTACAAAGAAGAACTAAAACTTCTTCCTATTCAACTATTATAAATTTAATAGTTGCAAACTTGTTATAAATTTACTAGTCGCAAACTTGTTATAAATTTACTAGTCGCAAACCTGCACATTGCGCATGATATTTTTTTTAGGTGATCTTATTAAATATATATTTTCTTAAACCTTATATATAATTTTTTTTAACCTTTAAAACCTTATCTATATATATATATATATATATATATAATTTGAATATTTACATATATCTTTAAGTAAACTCTATATATTCAACTTCTTTCGATGTGTAAAACAATAGATTACTACTCCATAATGATAGTTGCTGTGGGGATGCAAGCCCAAATATATTTTGGGCCTTAGGCCTTGTCCAAGGAGGCATGGTGGTCCGAGAATAGATCAACAGTGAGGAAGGAGTAAGACTTTGAATTTCACGAGCAAGCTATGACTGTAAAGACTGGGAGAGATAGGCTGAGGAGGAGTATCTCCTCAGCTAAACGAAGAAGGGGTCAGAAGGTGAGTTCTATTATCTAGAGTGAGCTTAAAGGAAGTTATGTTGATAAGGATATGCACTGTGAACGTACGGGACAAAATGGGAGTTGATAAATATCTAAGGAAAAACTGCTACCACCATATTAAATGCTCTGCAGCTAACTTTCTGGCCGCATTTATGTGGAAAAGACCCCTAAACAGTGCTACCTTGGTCACCCCAACTCACAGAGGGCCTATGAAGGTGTCCGATGGGATAAGCACTCAAGTAGTGACTTGGACAACCGATAAATGGAGGGCCAAGATCATTTAAAGGGAGATATATAATGTAAAAGAACCCTGATGAATGGAGGATCGAGAAAATTAAGAAAAACACTGTGGTAATTAAGAACTGAATTTGTACTCAAACTAGAGAGAATAATATATAAGAACTGGTCTCATTGGAATGTGCTGATGACAGTTTTCTTTAAATTAAATTAGTCTATCTTCATTTTCTTGTCATCTTAATTCACTTCACTTGTTGTCCAACTCATTAAAGCCCAGTTTTTCAATCCACTCTCTACAAATTCATTGTATTGGGCTTTTTGGGCCTAAATCCATCCATAATTTGGGCTAGGGACTCGAATCAGGTCCTTACAGTTGCTAATTAATTTGATCTTTTTTTAATAATCTCATTTGTAATGCTTCTTATCATTATCATATATTTATTAACTGATGATTTTTATAATAGAGACATTAAATGAGAGGTAGCATCATTCATTAGATTTTAAAAAGTAATAGTGTATGAAAATTTTGTAGGTGGGTGTGTGTGTGTGTGTGTGTGTGAGAGAGAGAGAGAGAGAGAGAGAGAGAGAGAGAGAGAGAGAGAGAGAGAGAGAGAGAGAGAGAGAGGTTAAATGAATTGTAAAAGAAAAAAAAAGGATTTAAAATTTGTTTAACCTTATTTCTTATGCAATTTCTATTATTACAAGAGAACATCACTTTTTCAGTTATGATTGGAAATATGGTTTCCATGATTAAAGTTTGGATATTTTTAAGTTTAAATTTAGTAATATGATTGTATTTAATTGTTGATTATTGATTTAATTTTTTAATAGTTGCTTTTTAAAGTGATTATTAATTGTTTCTCAAATTGTTTTTTTAAGTGAATGTAATGGTTTATTTTACTACACTGTAAAGTTTTTAATATTATCCGTATGGACATCTCTATTTTATTTTTCACTTCTCCTTATAGCCTCTTTGTTTTCCAATTATTGTCTACTAATGACGTTTGATTTTTTTCTTTATCTACCCTTTATTACTTTGTATTGCTTTTTTTTTTTTTTTTTTACCATCTCTCTCTCTCTCTCTCTCTCGGCTACTTATCATTTTCCAAAATTTGATGATGATTCTATGGCATTAAATATGCATTATTAGTTTCTTTATCTTATATTCTGTTAGGAAAAATGCCTATACACCCCCTCAACTTTAGAAGAGTGGCCAAAGCACCCCCTAAACTTTCATTTTAGCCAATTTACTAGTTAATTTTTTTTTTTTTTTTTGGTGTGGAGAGATACTCATTAAACTTTACAACTTTGCCAAATTAATACATTAGTTGGTCTACCATTAATATACTAATAGAAACACGTGACAGACACATGAAATCAAGTGTGAGTTTGGATAGCGGTTTAGGCTTGACGTTGTGCATTTGCGTTTCATTTCTGTGGGTCTCGTGAATAGTTTGGATAGCGGTTTAGGCCTGGCGTTGCGCATTTGCATTTCATTTCTGTGGGTCCCGTGCACTTTTCACGGAACCCGCAAGTACGAAATCTAGCAAAATCAACTTTAAAACTGGGTCTCATAGCACTATTCACACATTTTTTTAAAAATTTTCTACAGCATTTTTAATTTTCAGCAATAAGCGGTATCCAAATAGAACTTAAAATCAATCATCGAGACCCCGAGTGGAAAGAAGAGAGAAGCTTTAGGGAAAGACTATTGAATCAGAAGAAAGAAGAGAGAAGTTTAGGGAGAGAGACAATTGAACCAAAACCATGTTCGGTCACTACACTCCTCTCTTTGGCGTTGGAGGTCTTTGTCCCACTGTCAATCTTGCCATCCTTGGTTACCAAGTTGGTCCCAACACGTTGTTCAAGCATCCAGATCCGACCAATATTCTAGCATCTATGACCAAAAGCAAACCGCTATGAATAATTTTTGTACCTTTTTGTTTGTGTAGCTGATGACGATCAGGATAAAGCAATTTCATGAGCTTACTTTGCTTTGCTTTTGGGTTTGGATTTATTTTTTTTAAATGGGATTTTTTGGTTTTGTTTGTAGTGGTTTTGAAAGATCTGTGTTTTGTTGGGTGAGCTGAAGGAGACAAAATAATGAAGTTTGTAGGATTAGTGCGTAGGCTGGTTGTAAAAGAATTCTCAATTCTTTTACAACCAGCCTATGTTGGAAGAAGATCCCTTTCTAGCGCAACTTCTTCTGCTACTAAACCAGAAAGTTTGAATGAATTAACATCTACCATTGAAGAAGACCGATAATAATGGATAGCATAAGGGCTCTCATGATTCTTGTTTTCTCTTTATCAGTCTTGCAGAAGCTTCTAGTATTCTTACTATGGTTCTCATAGGAACAATTAAGGCATATTTCTTGTCTGTCATATTGATACTTTTTTTTATTGTCCCTGATAAATGATAAAATTGTATCCAATCTAAGTTTGATTGTTTCCTATTTGAACCTCCTTTGTATTTATTGTACTTTATTGACTTCTGATTTTCTCTAACTCTGACCTACTGCCTTCATTTATTTAATCCTATTATTTTGAAGCCTAGAACTGCATTATTTGTAATTTTGCATCAAGAGGTATAGTCAGCTCAGCCTTACATTTGAGGTGTACAGTTCACTGCCACACTAAACAGGAAAAGATTCAAAAGAGTGCTATTCACAAGTACCCTTAGCGTACTTATAAAGAATAGGCATACATGTCATGTCTTCATTGTAAATCATTTCAAATGCAGTCATATGAAGCCATTTGGAAATGTTTTAATGGGAAAGACAAGTTCTGTTTCACGGAGGCCTTATAACTGTATCTAATATTCCATCTAAACCAAAGAAACATATAAGTTAATTAGTCGAAAAAATCGAATAGTAAAAATGAAAGACAAAAAGGACAAAAGATGAAAAAACTCAAAATTATTTTCAATAATAAAAAATCGAACTTTTGTATCATGCCTTCTGCTGCCTTTGTAGAAGTGAGAATTCCTTACTCTGTTCCTGCATGACAGTATGCTGGCTTGCCTTTGAAGAATTGAGAATTGAGAATTCCTTTATCAAAATTATTTTCAATAATTTTGTTTACTTGACATATCATGTTGTCTTTGAAGCATGCTTATTGAAAGAACTGGGTCCACTAATTTAGCGACTTTTGTTTTGTTCTTGCTTTGTTGTGCAAAGTAGCTAGAAATGGTTTCAAAAGAAAACAAGTAAAGGAAAAGGAAAAAGAAGGGAATCAAATCAAACAGTTAAAAGTGGTTCAATTTGCATACTTTTATGGCAACCTCTTTCAGTTAGACAGTGAAATTTGATGACCAAGAAGTCTTCGTGTCAATAAGCAAGAACATCAGGGCATTTTCGTACCAAGAAAGCCAAAACAGCAGAAATTGTGCAATTAGAAATCAGAAACCACACCGACACTGTGCTTCTAACAACAAAGAAAATTCTACTTGTGCGTGTGGTGTTTTTCATTTTGGTAACAGAAAGTTGAAAAATGAAAATGGGGGCAAGCATCGTAATTAAGGGATGGTCCGCAAACTGCATGCTGTGTTCCATGTTCATCTTGTACATACCAGTACTGCTGTGTTCCTTTCATGTTTATTGCGCTGATAGAGTTTCTTTGAGGTATGGTGAGTGGATTAGAGACTCTGAAGAAACTCTGGTTTCGCCTGGAAGGAAGTTTGAATTAGGATTCTTTGGTCCAACTGGAAGTTCTGAAGACAAAAGGTATGTTGGAATATGGTACACGTCGAATAAGCAGATAATTGTATGGGTTGCCAATCGAGATAAGCCGCTTATCAATACCAATGGAGCTTTCGGATTTAAACCAGATGGCAGCCTCACGGTATTAGATATGAGTAGTGGGAAGGTTCATTGGTATACTGAACTTCGTAGTTATTATTGGTGTGATCCGTGTACAACTACAGACAGGATTCTGAATCTCACGGATTCTGGAAACCTGGTGGTATTCAATAATGAGAAAAGTCTATGGGAGAGCTTTAATAATCCAACTGATACATTTCTCCCAAACATGACTATGAATCGATACATGAACTTGACTTCTTGGAGAGACCGTGATGACCCTGGAACTGGGAACTTCACGTTGAAGCTAGATACAGCAGGATATTCGACCATACAAATCGTCAACAAAGAGGGAAAGATTTACTGGAAAAGCTCGGTGAATGGTGGGTATTACTTGATCGTCACAACAACTAAAGGTCAAAATAGTTATGGTTTTGAGAATTCAAGGTTGGTGATGAATTTTAGTGGGAAGCTGGAGTATTGGGAACAGAGCACAAACGTGACTTGGTCGTTGTTATATGTGAATCCGAGTGACAATTGTAGTATGTACAATTTTTGTGGAAAATTTGGTAGCTGTAATTTAAACAATAATAAATTGCCATGCAAATGTTTGCCAGGGTTCATGCCCCATGTCGCTCAGAAGTGGTACTCTGGAGATTTTTCAGATGGGTGCATCAGAAATTCGGTGTCCTGTGGCGAGTCTGGCGACACCTTCTTGAACTTAAAGATGATGAATGTAGGCGGAATACCAGAACAACGTAATCAGGTCCGAAACGAAACAGAATGCAAAGAGTTGTGCCTCAATAACTGCGACTGCAAGTCTTATAGATATAATCAAGACTCAGTAATGGCATGCTCGATTTGGACGCAGGAGCTATTTAATCTTCAAGAGGAGTATGTTGACGGTTATGACCTCTCCATCCGTGTAGCAATTTCAGATATAGGTAATGTACTAACTGGTCGATTTTACATAAATTGCTTAGATTTACTAACGTAGTATTTTACTAAAGGAAATTTAGAGAGCGTCTTGAATATGAAGTAGAAAGTTTAGAAATATTGCCAGCTGTTTATAGTCCAAGCCAAAGTCTATACAAAATGTTAAAGAAACAGCCACTCTCTTAAGATACTGGATACAATAATAGAACTAACAACTTAGTAACTTTATTTATAATGAATTTGACAAGGAGCATGGTTCAACATAATAACCAAAATCTTGACAAGGTGAGCCGATAATTGAAAATATCAATTATCTTTACTGAACAAAAATAAAATGTTAACCATGTCTCTGTATATGATAAACTCTCAACCATGGTCAATGGGATGATGGGCTGACGGTTTGTGGACATATGGATTTGCAATGATAGGCAATTTCATTATATGTATATAAGGCCAAGTCCTATTTGTTTGAGTTTATTCACTATTTGAAACTTGATATTTCTGCAGAACCAACTGTACAAAATTGTGAGCCTTGTGGCACAAACATGATCCCTTATCCACTTAGCACTAGCTCAAATTGTGGTGATCCTATGTACTTCAGTTTCAATTGCAACACCTCTGGTCAGGTTAGCTTCAAGGCCCCAAGTGGGACATATTGAGTCACTAGTATCAATCAAAATACATCAAAGTTTTTTATCCAAGTCAAGGATGTAGGAAGTCTGCAGCTAAACCGGTCATTGCCATTTAATCTAACTACTCCAAGAAACTCCAGTTCTAATGTTACATCTAGAGTTACAGATGATGTTGAGATTGTTTGGGAGCCACCACTGGAGCCAATCTGTAATTTATCTGCAGATTGCAAGTATTGGCCACATTCAACTTGCAAATCAGCAATTGATGGGAAGAGGAGGTGCATTTGCACCAAAAGCTTTCAATGGGATGGCACAAAGTTAAGCTGTACACAAGGTTAGGATTCTATATCATGTGCATATTGCAAATTAAAATTACTTTATAACAAATAAAGATTTGGTTAATGTTGCCCCAGCTGACATTTTTTATTTTCTTCCTTTACTAACTGTGATAATGGTTGCTTTGGTGATTTAGCACAAAGTTAGGACCTTGTGTATTTAGCTAAGGACTGATTTTCAGGGGTTTTTATTTTACTTACGTGTAACGATTCTAATTTAACCTCCAAAGTTGGCAAGTCTCTCCTAAAATTTGCAAAATCGGCTACAGCAAAGTCAATGTGATCATTACCGAGTCATATATTGTTATAGTCTGTATTTTGTATAGCAATAAATATTTTTGTTTCACAAATTGATGAAAACATACATACTTTAACTTCACTAATTATCGTTTAATTATATCATTTGAGCCTGTTCACTACTGTAAGTAAACATGATGCGAGAGATTTCTATTTAAATTCTATACGCTGAAATATGGGGAGAATGGGCAGAATAACTATAGAAAGGATTTCTATATAGTTAGTTAGGCAATGCTTGAAACAATAAGAAAAAGTAGACATCTCGAGTTTTAGAAAATCGAGATGCATTTGCATAAATCTCGAGTTTTAGAAACTCGAGTTCCATGCAAAAAATTTTTTAGTTTTATCGCCCCTATAGTGGCGTTTTTAAGTTCTATAGTGACGTTTTAAAGACCTATAGCGGCGTTTTCCTGCAAAATTTTTTCATAAGTGTACAATACCAGGTTCAGGGAGCCCTATAGTGGCGTTTTTATGCCCTATACTGACGTTTTAAAGCCCTATAGCGGCGTTTTTCTGCTAAATTTTTTTATAGCTCCATTTTTAAGGCCTATAGCGACGTTTTTAAGCCCTATAGCGGCGTTTTCTGAACTCGAGTTTTTAAAACTCGATTTTTATTTGGATTTTTTTAACAAATCAAGCCTTAAAATCTTGATTTTTATATTGGAACTCGAGTTTTAAACACTCGAGATGCTAGTTTTCAATATTCTTCTCCCACGTGACAACTAACTAAATTTTTTAATATTTATTGTTATTTAGAAAAAAAATTCCTGAAATATGACTAGTCATCTTTCTTTGTTGTAGTTTCTTCACCATCAGAAAAAGGAATGATATTACTTCTGATTATTGGAATAACTAGTGTGATTGTTCTCTGCGCCATCATTTTTATCTACATATGGAGAAGAAAGATGACCAAGAGACAAGGTAAGCACTTTGCAAAAAGCGTACTATGCACGTTGATTTTTTATTTTGGGTTAGATTGAATCATAAAAAAACCTGTTACAAGTTCTTCCATTTAATTAACATGTGAACTAAGATAGATTATTTTCTTCTGAATTTAGAAAATAGACAAATTGATCAAAGAAATCGAGTACAACGCATGCTATATAGTGAAAGCTATGTCCAAGACTTGATAGATTCAGGCGAGTTCCAAGAAGAAGATGAGAAAGGAATAGATATACCCTTTTATGATTTGGAAAGCATACGAGTTGCTACTAATAACTTCTCAGATGAAAACAAGCTTGGACAAGGAGGCTATGGGCCTGTTTACAAGGTAATCTCAGCAACATTTAGGGTTCATTAATGTACATGTCAACTAGCATTTGGTTAATGGTAATATTGTGTATTGGGAATTTTGGTCCCAGGGTAAGCTTTCAAGTGGTCAAGAAATTGCAGTAAAGAGGCTTTCAAGTGTTTCAGGTCAAGGTTTAAAAGAATTTAAGAATGAGGTGGTATTGATTGCAAAACTTCAACACCGGAACCTTGTCAGACTCTATGGATATTGCATAAAAGGGAATGAAAAGATTCTAATTTATGAGTACATGGCTAACAAAAGTTTAGACTTCTTCATATTTGGTTGGCTTCTAAACCTATTTCCTATATCTACTATCCATATTATGTTGATATTATTTCTTATTTTATTTGCTAAAATTATTTTTACAAACATGAAATGGAATTATGGAAACACACAAGATCAAAAGCAAAGCATATTTTTGGACTGGGAGATGCGTTTCAACATTATTTTTGGAATTGCTCGAGGGCTTCTTTATCTTCACCAAGACTCTAGATTAAGGATCATTCATAGAGATTTGAAAACCAGTAATGTTCTTCTAGACCATGAAATGAACCCCAAAATATCTGATTTTGGATTGGCAAGGATTATTGGTGGCACACAAATGGAGGCAAACACAACAAAAGTAGCTGGAACTTAGTATGTTTCCTATTCACAAAATGATTGTTGTAGTTGATTATTTATATATTAATGCAAATCTTCATTCCACTAACTTGTTTTAGACAGTATGCAAAAAAAAGTGTCTTGCTAATATCATAATTTATACAACTGTTGTGATGTAGTGGCTATATGTCTCCGGAGTACGCATTAGATGGAATCTTCTCAATCAAATCCGATGTTTTTAGTTTTGGTGTAGTTTTACTTGAGATTATAAGTGGAAAAAAGAACACAGGTTTTTATCAGTCAAAACAAGCAATGAGCCTTCTAAGTTATGTAAGTGTGTTGAATTTTCATAGCCATCTTCATTCTCATCATACTTTGTTTCATTATAGGATATGTAGGTGTGTTAATTTTTCTAATAACCTACGCTTTGGTAATTTTTTACTTCATACCAATGTTTGTTTACTGTCATAGGCGTGGAGATTGTGGACCGATGACAAGCTGTTGGATTTAATGGACGATACCCTACGAGATACTTGCATTGCAGATCAGTTTGTGAAGTGCCTAAATATTGGTCTCTTATGTGTACAACATGACCCAAGTGATCGCCCCACCATGTCAATTATTATCAAGATGCTTGATGGTGAAACTGTGAACCTTCCAACTCCCAAACAACCAGCCTTTTCCATAAGGAGAGACCAATCCTGCTCAACTTCTTCTAGTAGACTGGAATCAAATAATGAATTAACGAATAGTCTAGAAGGACGATGATGCATGGTTATGGTTCTCATGAATCTTGTTATTCTCTTTGTAATTCCTGTTGCAATCTACAAGGAGATAATGCAAATATTTTTCCTTAATTAATTCCGTTGCCGGATACTTCAGGTAACTATAAATCGTTTCCCACGTTTGTTGCAGTGGTGTTTTGAATTTGAAAGGATAAGATTTGAAATGTCTTAAAATGTGGTTGGACTATTGCTATTTTAAAGAACTTCTTGTATGTTTTAGAAGACATGAATTAACATAATTCTAGCATTTATACTTTCTATTAAATTCATTACCGTATCTACCCAAAGATTCCCTTCCTTGCTTCTGGTGCAGGGAATTGTGTAGGGACTGTATTAGTGGTTCAGAACTTAGGAAAATGGCTGGGGTTGCTTAGAACAACAAACAGGTGGATATAACACCTCTGCAAAGAACTTCTCAAAATAGCACTTAGGTCAATCAATTCACTAATCAAAATCAATCAAGCATAAAAATGAAGTCTATATGCCTATATATACAACTATTACTGCATAATTGTCACTAGTTGGCTGTTAAGTGTTACAATTTGTTTCTTAACTGCCTTAAGAACTAACTGAAATATCAATCTATACTTGTACGGGACTCGGTTGGAACTACAATAAGAGGGCTGTTTGGTAACATGTGCAGTACTGTAACTAACCGCATATGCATCAGCTATCTTCCTAACTTCCAAATTCCTTCTAGAAGCTTCCAACAACCTAGCAGTGGTGAAGTTATCTAATTAGGGACTTATGCTGTAACATAAGTGCTTGCACTTGAATTTGAAACCCAACTACTTGCCTTTGTAAGCATACATGATGCTCTGCATCAGCTTCTCTGTTGAATAAAATTCATTCATACCATACTCTATCAACAACAGCTAATTACGTAATTTTTTTAA
The DNA here is from genome assembly GCA_030445155.1 of Quercus variabilis. Lineage (NCBI taxonomy): Eukaryota > Viridiplantae > Streptophyta > Magnoliopsida > Fagales > Fagaceae > Quercus > Quercus variabilis. Next base: position 33,515,883 of record CP129452.1, on the reverse strand, counting down.
ATAAAGTAATTAAAATTTAGAAAGGTTGTCAAGAATAGTTCAATTGGTTGACACTTTCTATTGTGTTCATGACATCCAAGCAGGGCTGACTAGAGCATATAGGCAGCAGCAATGGTCTAAGGGCCCCAAATAATAGAAGGCACCCTTTTTTAGCTAATACTATAATATAATATATGTATGTGTACATTTTAATTATGGCTTCTTTAGGCCTTTACCCAAATAATAATATTAATAATAAGGCCATTTTCTTGAAGATGAAGGTGAAGAGACAAAATTAAAATTAGACAAACATAATTAACAAAATTAAAATCTAAATTAATAGTAGACAAATTCATTAGCTCATTTCTTGAAATTTGGTAAAATCTAAATTAATACTAGAAAAATTCATTAAATCTAACTTTTACCTCTTGAAATTTGCCAAAAGCGAGACTATTTATCTCTAAGAACAAAAGCCTCCCCTCCCAAAAAAAAAGAAAAAAATCTCTCTATCTCTCTATCTTAATTCTTGAAAAAAAAAAAATTAATTTCAGATTTTTTCTCAGTCCTCATCTCAGTGTTCTTCATCTTGATCTTTTTCTTGTTAAGCTTTCTTGGTACTAGCGGCTCATCTAGGTGGATGGTGCGTGTGATCTGCCTGCTTCGATCTTCAAGTGGCTTCTAGCATTCAATTTTTAATTCTCCCCCTTTTTTCTTTTTTTTAAATGCAAGAGTAAAAGTGTAAAACTGAGATTGCAATCTCATCTAAGTTTTTATCTATTTCTTTTCAATTTTTTTTATCTCTTTTTTATTTTTAAATTTCTACAAACCAACTTACATACGTTTACCTTTCTCTAAAAAAAAAAAAAAAAAAAAATTATACACATTTACATACTTAGGGTACGTTTGGTACACTAAATGGAAATTACGACATGAATTGTAATCTTCATTATTAGCAATAAAGTGTGTTCTAATGTAATAACTAAACATATTCATTAGTTTGGTTGTGAGTTATAACATTAGAATGAAACTTAACATTTATTTTAGGAAATATCTTACTCATATAATTATATTTCCTTAAAAATTGTTATTTTTAAATTTAAGAGGGATATGTGTTATTTTTTATGTTTTTTATTTTTTATTTTTATAATTGTTAGATGTATATAGAAAGTTTGTTTATTTGAAAATATATTAAGTTTTGAAATTATTGCACTTACTAAGGAATAGCTAATACAACTTTTTAAAACGGAATAATTATTCCTTATTTTGAAGAATAGCTATTCATGAGGAATGACTATTCCTTGTAATAAAAATATAACCAAACTAAAGAATAACTATACCCTAGGAATAACTATTACATTATATCGTCTATTACAGTCTACCAAACATACCCCTAGTCTTCCATTATGGCATTATCACGTGGGTTGATGCATATCACATCATCCCATTAGTCATTTTGTAAACTTAAAAAAAAAAAAAAAAAAAAAAATTCATTTGTTTATTTAATTTTTTTTTTTTTTTGTTTAGGTATATTTTTATTAGTTATTATTTTAAAATAATTTACTTTAGGGGAAATTGCAATTTACCCACCTGTGGTTTGACCCGTTTTAACAATACCCACTCGTGGTTTGAAATTAGTCACTTCACCCACATGCGGTGGCCCCCGTTAGACCCCCGTTACCCACCTCTACCATTTCCATTAGAAAATCTCATTTACTATATAAGCCAAAATTAAAACCCAAATAGAACCCTAAAAGGAAGAACGAGCTCTCTCCCTCTCTCTACCCTAGAATCCCTAAAAATCCCCAAACCCATAATCCCTTTCTCTCTTCACTTAGATTGCCAAAGTGAAATCTGAACAATTGCAACTAAGGAGGGTGCTTTGAATCCCCACCAAGTCCCTAACCCATCTCTTCACTCTCAATGGCAAACCCCTCGCTCGCATTCTATGCACGGCCATCGAGACTCGCACCCAGAAGCTCGAGCGAATCGTCGATGAGACCTCACTGAGCTTGAACGCTACGAGCTCAACAAGTACGACCCAGCAGTCTCCGGGCTCAGGCCATCCGCGGCTTTCGGATTTGGAGCCATGTCGGGCGTGGAGGCCAAAGCCGTCGAGAAGAGCGCGTTCAATTTGAAGCTGGAGAAGTACGACGCGACGATGAAGATCAAAATCATAAAGGAGGTGAGGACGTTCATGGATTTGGGGTTGAAGGAGGCCAAGGAATTGGTCGAGAAAGTCCCTGTGGTTAATGAGAAATGAGAAATCCATTAAACCCAAAAAATTTGAACAGATTGCTGGGTTTTTTTTTCGCTCATTTTTTTTTTTTTTTTACTTGCAAAGTCATTGTGGTAAATGTTTGTTTCTTGAGAAAATGAAGGAAAATGAATAAAAGGTTACTGTGTCAGTGAAATTTAAATGTGATTAGTTTGCTTCAGTTGATTTTGCAGAGATTATTGAAATTCTATTTCTGCATTCTCTGTTTGTTTTCTAAGAAACTAAAGAAAAGGAAAAGAAAAAAATTGATGTAACTGAAAGAGACAGATTGTTGGATTTTTTTTTTTTTTTTTTTTTTTTTTTTGCAGATCTTTTTTTTACTTGCAAATCTAGTTTTTTTTTTTAGAGAACCCAGCAAAAGAAAGAGGGTTAGAGTTTTATTTTGTGATTGTTCTATGAAGAATTATGTAGTCAATTTTTGGATTTTTGCAATGGAAGGCTAGTGAATCTGTGGGTATATGTTCACATGGATTTGGGGCTTTGTTTGTGACTATAGGTGTATTGGTTTTCTTTTATATTTTATATGAAGAAGAATAAGAAGGGGAGAAAAGAGAAGAGAGACATAAAATATAATGAAAAAGACACATTTACCCCTATTTTTAACGTTGAAAAGAGAGAGGTGGGTAACGGGGGTCTAACGGAGGCCACCTTAGGTGGGTTAAGTGACAAATTTCAAACCACGGGTGGGCACTGTTAAAACGGGCTAAACCACAAGTGGGTAAATTGCAATTTTCCCTTTACTTTATAATAGTACTAATTTATTAATTTATTTGATAAATAAATTTTTATCTGTGCAGTTTGAGTATAAAGTGATCACATCATTTAGTAAAGTTGCAATCTTCTATTGTTTTATACTTTAAATTCTATTATAGTTAAATTATAATCTTTCATTATAAATCGTGTTTTATTTATTTAGAAATATTTCTTAATTATAATTGTCTATTAGAATATGGATATAAAAAACATTTAAAAGAGAAGAAGAGAAAACTTGAAAGATAAATTGAATCTAAAAAATGATCTATGGATATATTTGTTAGTACTAAACAAAAAAACAACAAACAATTTTGGATGAAAATATAACAAATAAACAAAAATTTCATAAAATAGAATTAGAAGATAATTTTTTTTTTTGATGAATAAAAGATAATGAAATTATACAACAAAAAGATAATAATGAAAATAAATATTAATTAGTTAATATTTGCATATAAAAAACAAAGGTAAAATGCAAAACTGACCTTCTAACTTTCACATTTTTTTTTTCATTTCAGTCTTCTAACTTTTAATTTTGTCAATTCAGTCCTCTAACTTTCAATTTTTGTCAATGCAGGATTTTGTTACAATTCAATTAGTGGCTGCCATTAATGTTACTGAAACAACGCCGTTTTGCATTTTTTTTTTAATTCAGAATTAAAAGAAAATAAGAAAAATCTGAAAAAATAAAATAAAAATGGGGGTCGTTCCCCTTCCCCTGAAATCAAAACACACTAAAACTATTCTTGTGCTTAGTCTTTGCTAGGTGAAGGTATTTATGAGAGAAGTGTTGGTGGGGTGCAACGCAGATGACCTATTTATATACAGATTAGTTTAGTTTAGTCATTAAGCTCTAACTAAATGCGTCACCAAAAAACAAAAAACAAAAACCCATATCCAGAAATTTGAGGTCTTCTTTCATTGCCTGGTTTTTGAGGCACTCTTCTGCTAAGCATTCCGAGTGAGATCGGGTTTTTTGTTTGTTGTTATGTGAGATTTGGGAGTTTGAAGGTACATTATATACTCCAACGTGGTTTTTTCACCGCTAGTATAGGACTAGAGGGGCGAGATACTGGAAAATAGTTTCCATGTGTATCTCAGCACACTTAAAAAAAAAAAAAATTATAAAAATATTAGCACACTTTAATTATACAATAGCTGCAAAATTTCACAAGAGAAAAATCTCTAGTGTTTAAGCAGTGGCGGAGTCATAAAATTTTTCGAGGGGCCAAACTGTCACTTTAAATTTTTATTTTTATTTTTTAATGGGGCTAAATTCTGTCAACACTTTTTTTAAGAAAATAAAAATAAATTTTACTAAGGAGATTTACAAGTTATATATTTTCATGAATATATGCACTAAATGCTCTTAAAATAAATACATTATACTTTCTCAAAAAAAAAAAAAAAAAAACACGTTATACATGGAAAAAAAATGTAAATATTAAAAGAAAATTAAATAATGAAACTTTTTACTTTAAAAGATGGTTAATCAGTATGTGGGTTCTAGTGTTTTTTTTTTTTTTTTTTTTTGAGAGAGAGAGAGTTTCAACTTATAGCATCCTTTTTGAATGATATTTTTTTATCATCAGACCAAAACACAAATCAGTTTTTGGTGTAGGCGGAGATTGAACTCAGATCCCTTATTCAATTAATCATTAGAGACTTTACTAGTTGAATTACTATGTATGTTCTAGTTAGCTCAATGCCATAAATTGAAATATCAGCATATTTATAAATAAAAAATTACAGCTGAGTCTCGCAATTAGAAGGAATCGGTCTTGACATGTCATGTTGTCATGAATCATGCATGTAAAGAAATGGTCCACTAATAAAGAGATTTTAATTTGTTCTTGCTTTGTGGTGCAAACTGCAAAGTATAAAATAAAGAAAAAGGAAAAGGATGGGATTCAAATCAAACAGATAAAGTGGTTCAATTTGCATACTTTTTTGGCAGCCTTTTAGACAGTGAAAATTGCTGACCAAGAAGTCTGCGTCAATAAGCAACATGAAGGCATTTTCGTGCCATGAAAGCCAAAACAGCAGAAGTTGCTGCAATTAGATGATCGGCAACCACAAGGTAAACTCTACTCGTGCAGGTTCTCTTTTTCATGGTGGTAACTCCACTACCAACTTAATCTTTGTTTTCGGTTATTTGTTCTGTTATGGAGTAATTATATTGAAAGGAAGAGAATGATAAAATGATAATATTTATCTTTTGATTTTTTATTATTTTGTTGACTTGTGAAAAAAAAAATACAGATCATATCAGATTAAGAGGAGCCTTAAAAAATCAAAGGACATATAATTTACAACCCGTTTTTTACCCAAACAAAGTCGGGTCGAACCATTGAATTCTATCAACCCGGACCTGTCAGGTTAGGTCCAAAAACAAGATCGTATCAAATTTCACCATGTCCAAAAAAATCAATGGCAAAAGAACACCAAACCCATCGTCCTCCACAGAGCACTTGATTTTGCCTAGCAGCCCGACAAGACTTGCCAAGTGGAAATCCGACGTGTCACTTTGAATCTTTCACCATTTCAATCATTTTTTTTTCTTTTTTTGAGCAAGTTCAATCATTGGATTTGGACATTGAAGGACGCAGCAGCACTAGCATAGAAGATCCCACGTAAATACACACAAATACACACACACGTTAATAAAAATAAAAACACACACACACACATATATATATATATATATATATATAATTTTTTATAAATATATTATAAAAATATTGTGGATCTGAGCTTTTTTTTTTTTTATTATTTTTTTTTTCCTGCATCTAAAATTTGGCAAAAAAAATTATGTACTGTTAATATCCAAATCAGTCAACGTAGACCTCTGGATCCCGCATCCTCTTCCTCTTAATCGTTCCTTTTTCATACATAAAAACAAAATACAACCATTATTTTAAGAACGGTTTTCATTTCACAACTATAAATATTCTCTGGATCTGAGTTCTGTATTCCAAGGGATCCGAATTCCGGTTCTCGAGAATTTTTTTTCCAGGTAATTTTGACTATCTTGTTTTAATCAAAATTTCATTTCTATAATTTGAAAGAATGGAATTCTTTTGCATTCTCAATCTGTGTTATTGAGTATCATTTGGTTGTTGAGAATGTAAACAAATTACCATATCAACTTTATTTTCTGCTGCATATTAACTTAATTGGTAATTTTTTTGTGTTACCACGCATATTGCATATAAATTGAATTAATTAATTAACTTGGCTAATTAATTGGTTAATTCATCGCAAGGGGTTAATACATTCTTGGCCTATCAAGTGGTATCAAAGCAGTCATAATCTAATTAGGGTTAATCTTTGCTGTGTGATCCATTAACCCCTGCTGTCATGGATAGAGGACAATCATTGATTATAGCTCATTTATTTGATGACACTAACTATGCATACTAAAAAGTACGCGTGAGAGTTTTCTTGCAGTCATTAGATGAAAAAGTATGGTAAGCTGTGGAGATAGACTGGACCAAGCCAAAGGAAGCGTTGGGCGATTGAGATGATGCTAAGATCAAGGTGGCTAATTTCAACAGCAAGGCATTGAATGCTTTATTCAGTGCGGTCATGAATGAGGAGTTCAAAAAGATATCCTCTTCTAAAATTGCAAAGGAGGCATGGACCATCCTCCAGACAACCTATGAAGGAACTAAGGCTATCAAGGATTCGAAACTTTAAAGGCTAATTACAAGCTTTGAAGATATCAAGATGGAGGAGGACGAGTCGTTCAATGAGTTCTATGCCAAGCTCAAGGACATAGTGAACTCAGCATTTAATCTTGGAGAAACCATTCCCGAACCCAAGATTGTTAGAAAGGTGCTCAGATTTTTATCCAAGAGATTTCATGCCAAAATCACCACAATTGAGGAATCAAAGGATAATGACAAAGCTGGTTGGCAATCTGCAAACTTATGAGTTGGGTTTGACAAGGATTGGGAAATCTAGTAAAGGTAAGGGCATGGCATTGAAGGCTAAGAGCAGTGACACAAGTGAGTCTTCAAACGGTGAAGATTCTAAAATGAAATCCTACATTACAAGGCAATTCAAAAATTTTATGAAGAATGCCAATGCTAAAGGATTTGACAAAGATTGCAAACAGTCCAGTTCGTCTCAGTTCAAGAACCAAGATAAAGGAAAGAAGGATGCTAGGGATGGCGGTCAGTACACTGTTCTCTTAGGACCAAAGTGCTTTGGATGTCAAAGATTTGGTCATATGAAACAAAAGTGCCCTACGTATCTCAAGACCATCGGAAAAAGTAAGGCACTTGCTGCTACCTTGAGTGACATCGAGCCTGAGGATGATTCAGATGACAATGATGATGAGGGAATCTTGAATGCCTTCACTGCTACAATTGATCCTACTGATGGGGGTTCAAAAACCATAGATAATGAAGAGGACTTGGTGGATTCTAAGTTAGAGAAAATGGACAATCAAGATGATATCCATACAGCCTATGAAAAATTGTACAAGGTTTTTGAGAAGCATGAGAAACTATATAGGCTGGCCACCAAGAAGATGAGTGATGTGGAGCTTGAACAAGAAGAAATCTCCACGAAATTTAATGAAGCTAATCAAACCATTGGAGCACTAAGATTTGAGAATAATTTCTTGGCTGAGAAGACCAAGAAGCTTAAAGCCGAGCTATTTCAAGTCAGAACTTAGTTGGAGAGGACTTCAAGTGCAAAGCTTGACGAGATGCTCAGCCCTCAGAAATCTGCCTCCAATTGAACCAGTATAGGGTATGATTTCTCTTTTCCTAGTATTGCTTCTACTAGTACTACTGTTTTTGTTTCACCTGCTAATAATGTTGAATCTGAGAACAATGATGTCAAAATTGCTTTAGCTAGTGAGAAAACAGATAAGGGTAAATCTATCTTAGGAGCACCCCCTAAACTTGATAAGAAAGAGACTAAAAACCCTAGGGCTAAGAAGGGCAATACTTAACAGTCTAAACAAAAGAAGCAATATCTCTGTCATCACTGTGAAGCAACTGGACATATTCGACCAAATTGCTATAAGTGGTTAGCTACTCAATAGAACAACAGTATGATCTCATCGGGAAACCAGAATCAGTTTCCATCATCTCTTACTCCTCTTGGAGATCTACTCAAAGCCCTCATATTCCTTTAGAACTTGAACAGTTTCAATTCTTCCCCCTCACAGCCAGATCAAGGGTTCGTCAAACGGAAAAGTTCTTCCAAAATGTGGAAGGAAAAAGGCTCTAAGTGATTTAGACACTCTCTCTCTCTCTCTCTCTCTCTCTCTCTCTCTCTCTCTCTCTCTCTCTCTCTCTCTCTCTCTCATTTTCTTGTTTTTGAGTATGCATTACTTGTGTGTTTTGCTTTCTTATTTTGAGTTAGTCTAGTTTTATGTTTTGTTGTGTTTAACATGTTTTTGTTTGTTTATTTTCAGTTTTGCTTTATTTGTTTTCACAAAAATTAAAAAAAAAAAAATTAAATCAGAAAAATACAAAAACAGTAGTGTGTTTTGTGTATATTGGTACTTGTGTACCTTAGATGGTTAGTGAAACAAAGTTTTCTATGCATAACTAAGCAAGTGAGTTTTGTGGCTTGTATTTGTGATGAGTAAGATTAAGTAATCTCTTATACTTAACACTTGTATCACTCTTTTTGGAGGGAAGGACTAGAAAATCCCAAGAGAAAGATATAAATAACCATCTCACCACTGTTGTCCACCAATCATGATATGACATCTGTATGCTTCGGCATAGCAAAAGTGCAATGTCAAAAGCTTAACATAATTGAGTATTTCTTTGCTCTCTCTTATATGCCCATGCATGATATGCTTAACAAAAGAAAAATATGTAAAGAAAAATAAAAGCAAAAAGAATCAAAATGTTTTATATATGATTGCAAGCGTGTCTTCTATGATTGTGTGTGAGTTAAAGTGATTTTCTCATATCTCAATCGTCATAATATATAGACACTTATGCAATCTTGCAATATTTTCCATACACAACATGCAATATTCTTTGCTACTCTTGATACATGTGCAGGTACAATGTAATTTGTCCATCACAAGGAATACATGTGTTAATGTATACTCACTAAACTGTCTTAACTTGTTTTTGAAATATAAAATTAGTTAAACTTGTTTAGTGTGCATGTGTGTTTTGGATCTTTATGCTTGACATTTTTCTTGTTGAGAGATGATTTTGAGAGCTTAAAATGTTGTTTGGATCTTTGGTTAAGTAGCATGTTTGATTGCATTCATATCTATGGTTTTCTCTTATTTGAAAAACTGTTTTTGAGTAATCTCGACAGCTTTTTGATACCTCTTAACAGCTAGGCTATCTATTGAACCTCTTGATCTTCCTTTCTTGATAACTGTTATCGCAATTTCGATCCATCAAAGTTTTTGAGAATTTGTCTCGATAGTTTCTCGACAACTTCTCGATCCATCGAGGAAGTTTCTGTATGCTTGATAGCTTCTTGATCCATCGAGATCACTTTATTGTGGATACCTTTCGATAGCTTTTCAATAGCTCTTTCTGGCGAAATTTAAATCTCGACACCTCTCGATCCATTGAGAATCGTGGATTTTTTTAATATAGCCTCAACGCGATTTTTCTCTCACTTTTCTTGATTTCTCTCAATTGGTTTTGACTCCTCACCTCCCCAAACACACTTCTATCACTCTAAACCTTTTCCCCACTCATTTTTCGGCCTAGATTTTTCTTTCCTTCACAAGTAAGATCTTGTTTTCCCTCTTTTTATTGCATTTCACTCATATAGATCTAGGTTTTTAGGATTTTGAAAAATTTTGGGTTTTTTCAAAATTGATGAGGGTTTTACAAAATTTTTGGGATGGGTTTTGTTTATATGATCTTATATGCTCATGCATTGCATCACATTTGCATTTTAACAATGATTCATGCATTATAGATATGTGCTCTATATGTTCAAATGATGTGTGCTGGTAGGATTGGATTGATCGAGCCCATAATGTTTTTCCTTTTGCATGTCACATGTTCATGCATTTTTCATGCATACGTACTATATCTTTTTATCTCTATCTTATTGATATTGATCTGTTGGTACTTTTCTGTTTGTCCCTCTCTTTCTTTCTTTCTTTCTTTCAGTTAGCTGCTCTATGGCACCTAAACGTAAGTCTGCTCCGTCCTAGAACCCTCTTCATTCTGGGGCATTGTCTTCTGATTCTACCCCCTCTCACGTTCGATTCCATGATGAGAAGGCTCGTAAGGACTTCTCGGAGAACTTTTCCCGACACGGCATTCACTAGGAATGCTAAGTCGTTCTATCGAATTTTTCAGATACTGACCTTCCCACTGTCATCTACAGTAGAGGCTGGGAGTCACTGTGTGGCATCCCGGTCACTTGGGGATTTGATTATTATATACCTCATTTTATCACTCGTGTTTGAGGTATGTGCATTGTAGTTACTCCGAATCTTGTATACGAGGTGCTACATGTACAAAGGATAGAGTTTGCTGACTACCCCAATTGTGATCGTCTTAGGACTGTGTCCAAAGACGAACTCTCGTCTCACTTCTGTGAGGCACCATTATCTTAGGGTGACTGTCAAAAAACCCCTTGCTCGGGCTTTGCGAAAGGTCCAAGGTTCCTTAACATGGTGATGACATTTGTTCTTTATCCCTTGTCTCAATATAACTCCATTACAGAGACTTGTGCTCATTTTTTGTTATCCCTTCTTGAGGGACTTACTATTGACTTTCCATCTCACTTCATACTCTCTCTTTAGATGTCTATAGGGATACGGTGACCTGTGATAAACTCATTTTTCCTTCGGCTATCACTCGAATTCTCCTCTATGCATCTATCTCCTATCTTGAGTCTAAACACTTCTTTGTCATGTGTGCCATAGACGTTGCTACCATTAGATGAAGCGAGGCCCAACTTCGACTAAAGTGGCCACGAACCGAAACGGCAACTTCGTGGCATCTTTCTCTTCTTCTTCTTCGGTGGGTGGTGTGACCCTTGAGGCGGTCATGTCACAGTTCAATGCAATGATACTCGCCTTGACACATTCAGTGATGAGTTGTGTCAGGTGAACACTTGTGTCAGTCGTATTACACGACGACAAGCTGGCCTTGGTGGCTTCGTAGAGTCTCCCTCTCTTTCTCCAAAGGCATCTGAGGATGATGACGATGATGATGATGGTAAGGATGACGATGCTAGCTCTTCCGATGACGACAAGATGATTGCTTGAGTTACTTGCCCTTTGTCATTCATGACAAAAAAGGGAAGTAGTTTTGGGTATGAAAGTAATCATGTTCTTAGGGGGAGAGTTAGTTATAGGAGATATTTTTGTTAGAGGGAGTGTTTTTCTTTTTATGAGGGATATAGTGAGGACTTTTTGTATCTTTTCTTTTCTTTACTTTTCAGATACATTGTTCTTACATTGTGATAGTAAACCTTGTACTTATGTTAATATATATATTGAGGTTGTTATTACATTCTTTCACCTATCTCTTCATGTGTGTTTCTTTTCTCTCTTTATGCACGTGTTTCTTATTTATTATATACAATCTTTTATTTCTATTTCACACTAAGATGCCATGAGTTTTTTTTTAAAGTGTTTTAGAAATACATGTTGTCCAAGTCTTTCTTACCATGAACTTTTTTCTTACAAAGTTTTTCAAGAGTTTGTGTTAGGATAGATTTTATTGTATTCAACAAGTGAGTATGAGTTGAGTGATTTATGACTTCTCTCATATGTTCATTTGTTTGTTGTGGTTTTATCCCGAATTGCCAAAGGGAGAGATTGTTAGGACATATATGAATCATGTTATGAACATATGTCATTTAGAATTGGCTAATCCTTTGACAAAACACACTTGTAATTGGGTAGAACTAAGATGTGTTTAATACTTCAAGGAACAAGAGTTCAAGTCCAAGTGTTAAAAGCCATGCAAATCTGTCCAAGAATCAAGTGAAGAAGTGCTGAATTTTAAAGTTTGATAGCTAGCTCGACAGATAGCATCTATCGAGGTTTAAAATGCAGCTTTTACCCGATGTTCGACAACTGCTTGATAGATAACCTATCTATCGAGATTTATGAAAATCAGAGTTTCAGTTATGATTTCACACCAATCTGTGTGTACATGGTTAGAATTTCTTTTCTCATAACCCTAAACATATATAAGGATTATTTTAAGGGCCCTCACAACTAATACAAGTGGATGTAACTTTATGCAAAAGTTTTTCACAAACATATTGTGACTGGAGACATATGCCCTAGTTCATCTTCCTCTTGAAGAAGAAGCCGCGTTTGTATGCCATAGGGTTTTGTAACCAAGTAACTTCGTGATCTTTATCATGTTGATGAATTGAAAAACTTTGCAGCCAACATCCTTCTCAAGTTAGTGGTTAGTCACGTACTTGGATCCATGCATCAATTGGTTAGTCACGTACTGGGAGCCGTGCATTGAAATGAGAGATTGTCACTACAGAACAAGTCCAATTTGGTATTGGGGTAAGGGTTCAACTATAGGTTGATATAAGGTATTGAAATTCCTTTACTTATAATCACTTGTTGTGATAATAGTGGATTCTCGAGAGTGGTGACCTTAAATTCACCCAGTGGGGTTTTTGTTTTGGAGGTTTTCCCCATTCATAAACAAATCACTGTATCAACTTTATTTTTCGTTGCATATTAACTTAGTTGGTGATTTGTTTGTGCTACTACGCATATTGCATGTAAATTGAATTAATTAATTAACTTGGCTAATTAATTGGTTAATTCATCACAAGAAGTCAAAACATTCTTGGCCTATCAATCATGATGGCCCAAAGTCTGGCCAAGCTTTGTAGAAACTTAATGACGTCATTTCAAATTGCTCAAAGCTTATAGCCTAAAGCTATATAGTAGGAAATTCAGGAAAGAGCTCATATTGTTGTTTTATCTAGCAATTCTTAATAATTGCATTAACTTATAATTATCCAGCTTGACCACAAAAATGCACCATATATTTAGGTTATTATGAGGCCAGGTCTTGCATAATCAATAGTACCAATTTAAAATATCCCTTCCTAAAAAAAAAAATCACAATATCCTTTGGCTTTGGCTGTAGTTGAGTCTGGGGTAGGTCTTAGGTTCAAATGATAACAATATTAGTTCTAAAAAAGAAGGTGACACATGGTTACGTTCTTATTGATTACATTGCATATGCAGTGGAATTTTAGAGGACTGCATATGATTACATTGCCTGTTGATATTTGGCATTTCATTTTGCAGAACTGACAAAAAGAGATTGTGAGCCTTGTAGTACTACAATAATTCCCTATCCACTAAGCATCAGACCATATTGCGGTGATCCTATGTACTCACATTTCAAATGCAACGATACCACTGGCCAAGTTAGCTTTGGGTCGGCCGGTGGTACATATCCAGTCACAATCATTCTCCCTAAAGAACAAACATTTACAATTAGAGTGAATAATAATACAGGTATTGATATAATGAGAAAGCTTCTGGAGCTCAATCACTTGCCATTTAATGTGACCAAATCGAATCTTTCATCTAAAGATGGATGGTTAGGTGAAGTAGAAATCCGGTGGAAGCCTCCATTATCTCCAATCTGTAATTCAGTGAAAGACTGCGATGATTGGCCACATTCAACTTGCCACACAATGAAAGGCGGAACAAAAAGGTGCCTTTGCGACACAGAGTTCCAATGGGATCCCTCAAATTTCAATTGCACTTCAGGTTAGAATCCTATATTAATGCACAATATGATAACAGTGTGCCCTGTACATTTAATTTTGCTTTGTAAATGAACGAAAGAATTTGTAATGCTGCCAAGGGTATAAATACTCAAAACGATATTGTCAATGAAAATTATGAAATCATAAGAAACCCCTCTTAAATTTGAAACTCGTCTGCCATTAGGATGCCTAGATAGTTTGTTCTAGGCACTCACTTATTCCTTTTCCTGAAATGAATATTTTTAATATGTATTATCACAGGCCTAGATTGAATGCAGGTGGGAAACCCAACCATTTTATCTTTGTTAGGTTCTAAGTACTTAGGAACTAATGTATTAGAACTCTAATCTGTATTGTTGGCAAACATGATCAAAACAGGTTTTTAGTCTTGTTTTAGACTTGCTCAAAATATGTGTTTTATGTAAAGTTGGAATCGAGCTGCCATAGAATTCATTGTGCAATTTAGTCTGGCTTGATCGATCGAGAATTAGACTCGACTGATTGAAAGTCGGGCAGAATGTTTTTTCTACAAAATTTCCAACTCAGCCCTGAGCCCATATGACGTGTAGGGTTTTATGTTTTCTCTAAGTATAAAAGGGAAACCTTAACCATGTTTTAGAGGTTGCTTTATTTGTTGTGTGTGTGAATCTCTTGTGAGATCTAAGAGGTGGTTGTCTTCACACATGCTTAGGATTATTAAGAAGGAGATTTCATTGAGAGCTTGATGATCATTCAGTTGCTACACTAAAGAGCTTAAAGATACACAAACGGGAGTGCTTGTACTTGTTGGAGAATCCAAGAAAGAAGAAGCCCGTGGTCTCGGAGCTTGCACGTGGTCGTGTTAGTAAGTTTTCTACATGAGATAGGAATAGGATGTTAGTGGTCTAAGACACTATTGTAAATTTCGATTCTTTTATAGTGGATTCAGTTTTACCTTGAGGATAGTTAGGTTAAATCCTTCCCAGATTTTTTACCAATTTGGTTTTTCTGGATGATCATATCTTTGTATTCTTTATATTCCGAACTTTACATTGATATGATATATGATTGTGTTAACCTAGATCTAGAATTTGGACTAAGTAATCACTTAGCTAATTAACTAGGTTAATTTGATTGTGTTTTAAGGGGTCTAAAAACGAACAAGTGGTATCAAAGTGGGTAGCTCTCTTGTTGTAGATCTTTTTGATCTTTAAGCTGATCCTTAACCTTTATTGTCATGGAACACGGACACTCTCTTGTTATTCCACCTCACTTTGTCGGAAATAATTATGCTTATTGAAAAGTAAGGATGAAAGCATTCTTGAAATCAATTGATGAAAGAGTCTGGAACTCAGTTGAATATGGATGGGAGAAGCCCATTACTCCTGTTAGTGAGTGGCAAACTTCTCAAAAAGAAGTAGCCGCGTTCAATAGCAAAGCTATGAATGCTATCTTTAACGCTGTTTCTATGGAGGAATTTAAGATAATCTCTAATGTTAAGGTTGTTCACACTGCTTGGAATATCCTCTAGACTGTGCACGTAGGCATAAAGGTTGTCAAAATTAATAAGTTGTAGCAATTACCTTCTAGATTTGAGAGCATTAGGATGTCTGATTATGAATCCTTTCATGAATTTTATGCTAAACTTAATGACATTATTAATTCTGCACACAACTTGGGTGAAATCTATGATCAACCTAAAATTGTTAGGAAGATTCTTAGATCTTTAACTGAAGATTTTAGACCCAAAGTGACTGCCATCATTGAGAGCAAGGATGTAGACTCCATCCCTGTTAATGAACTTGTAGGATCTCTTCAGTCCTATAAGTTGGACCTACTCAAAACTAGCAAATCCAAATCAATGGCTCTTAAGTCTGTTAATAATGTTGATGTTGGTGGATTTGATGATGAGCTCTCTGCTACAGAGATTGCTTACCTTGTCAAGAACTTTAGGAATTTCCTTAGAAACAACAACAGAAGAGCAAGAGGTAAGAACACTGCTGAATCTAGAAATTTTAGGAAGAATGATCCCGGTAAGGTTAACAACACTAAAAAACCTAGAGAAAAAGTAGGTCAATCTTCTAATAACTCTATGGGTCCTCAATGTTTTGGATGTCAAGGGTATGGTCACATGAAATCTGAATGTCCTACATACTTGAGGTCTAAGGGTAAGGCTATGGCTGTAACTCTTAGTGATAATAAAGTTTCTGATAATGAGTCTGGTTCTGACAAGGATGAAAACTTTATTGTTTTCACTACTACTGCTGTAGTAAATGAAAGCCTGTCTATTGAAGAGAACCTTTCTGATGGAAAACTCTCTGAGGATGTAGATCTTCAAGAAGTCTATAATAAACTTTACAAAGTTGCTGCAAAGGATGCTATGAATGTTGATCTTGGCTTGAAGAAAATTGCATCTCTTGAGCTTGATAAGAAAAAATTGCTTGTGAAACTGTTTGATACTAATGAACTTTTGAACAATGTGAAAACTGAGAATATGCTTTTGTTTGATAAAGTTAAGAATTTGGAACTTGAACTATCTGTTGCTAAAGAACAATCTATTAAGTCTGCAAGCTCCAAACTTTATCACATGCTGAGTGTTCAAAAGTCTCCCTCTGACAAAACTGGCTTAGGTTTTGTAGAAAGCATCTCTGTTTCTGCACCCCATTCCACTAACTTTTTTCATTCTTCTTCTTCCGAACCCCCTATGAGTGAGACTATTAAACTTATAGAGGTTATACCTCCTAGGAAGATTAGGGTTAATCTGAAAGAGTCTAAACCTAAGGAGTCTACCTTTTCTAAGGACAAGGTGCATGGTAAGCCTACTTGGGTTTGTTATTTTTGTGGAAAGTTTGGGCACATTCATCCAAACTGTTTCAATTTGCAAGTTGTTAAGCGAGCAAATAAGCTAAAAGTGTCTATGCCTCAAGCACAAGATCCTATGGTATTTATTGTTAAATTGGTAAAGGCTCTTAACCTTTATTCCAATCCTGGAGTTGAAAATCACTCTAATGTGAATAAGAACTCCAATGCTCGAGGTGCATCTAAAAAGTTTTGGATGCAAAAGGCTCAATCTAATTGAGTCGTTCTGACATGGTTCTTGTGCTTTATTGCTTTACTCTTTGTGATCATTGTTCTTTTGTTTTTTGTTTTCTTTTTGTTTCTAGAACTTGCATTGCATAATATTCATGCATTTCATTCTATGACTGTTTTTGTTCCTTTTTTTCAAAAAAAAAAAAAAAAAGGTTAAAAGGGAAGCAAATTGTGTTTTGCATTATTTTCTTGGATTTGAAATCAAGGTTGGCCAACTTATTTTTGCATAACTTGTTTATGTACCTTATTTAGCTTTGATGAGCTTATTTTTTGCATTTTACTAGTATGAGCTTTGTAGTGCATGTTGTGTGGGAAAGATGTTTATAGTTTTTTATCACTTTGTTTTTATCTTGAAGTCACATGTCTTTGATTGTCGGACTTGATCCTTTTGAGAGAGGCATAAATAACCATCTCACCACTATTTATTAGCCAATCATGAACACCTTAGTACATATCATAAGATTTTGTGCTCGTGAAAGTGTAGCACATGCACAAAAAGAATAGAAGGTGTAGCCTCGATTTAAATGCTAAAATTGATGTGTACATTATTAGACTATAATTAAATGAATCAAATAAAATTGGTGTGTAGATTATCCCGGCTATTTTAATAAGTTTTTGCTCAATTAAAATTGGTGTGTACATTATGAGGAAAATTAAGAAACTTACATGATTACAAACTTTTGTTCTAGGAGATGTGGGAGTTATATGATGTAACTCTTTAGGTGATAGTCTCTCTCAAATTCTATGTGATGAATTTTGTAGACTTTGTGCTTGATTTCTATTTACATATCACCTCACATGTATTTCAAAATTTTGCTAGTTGCATACACTTTATAGGTTACTCTTTGTTAAACTTTGTACATGTTATAGTGTGTGATTTTGGTTTGGCCAACCAAGTTTGAAAATTCCTTAAGTTTTATGCAAAATATGTTTGTTGTTTAAGAATTTAAGGGTCTTGATTGAAAATCTTAATTTTGGGAAAACTGGGTTTCAAAACTTGTGTTTTGGGAAAGCATTTCATTTCATACTTATGCATTTTATTTATAAAATATTGTGCTTTGAGGAGTTTTTGCATTAAAATGCTATGTTTTTCAAAAATATTATTTTTCTAGAATTTCAACCGATCGAATCTGTTTTTTGATCGATCGAAATTGCGATTAATTGTTTTGGTTAGCCTCTGTCTGTTTTGATCGATGCTCGATTGGTGTTGGATCAATCGAAGCATTTTTGACCGATCGAATCTGTTTTTCGATCGATCGAAAATTGTGTAGAGAATTTTTTAAAAACTGATTTTCACATATTCAAACTCACTTTTCAAAAGTTTTTCAACTTTCTCTCTTTCTATATGATTCGGTCAAGGCTCCAATCCAATTTTTGTCATTTTCCTCCGTTCTTTTTACAAGGTTTTTCTCTCTTAAGGCCGGTAAGACCTTTTTGCCCCTCCTTTTGCTTTTAGTTTCAAGTTTCATGCATTAATTCATGCATTTTGGGGATAAATTCGAACTAATGAATTTTTGGGATTTTTGATGATTCAAGCTTGTTTTCTTGCAATTGATCAATGGGTTTTTGTTGGAGGATGTTATAAACATGATCTATGGTATTTAATTTGATCAATTTGATGTATTGTGAGAAATTGAAAATTCTAGGGCTTGAAACTACCCGATTTGGGGATTTTGTTCAAATTGAGTTTAATTGATGAAATTAGCTTATTGGATTGATTAATTTGATCATTATAAACTGTTTTCTAACTTGTGTGATAATCAATTGGTCAATTTAGTACAAATTGAACAAGTGGTTTTCAAAATTTTGGGGTTTTTGTTATAAGCTCTATGCTCAAGCCAATTTTGTAATTCTAAACTTAAATTGAACTTGTTATCACTGCATTAGAGCATGCATTATGACATTTATCTGTTCATGCATCATATAGATTGTTATTTCTATATTTTTTTTATGCTAACTTGCAGTCTGCCCTTAGTTTTTCTTTTTGTTCTTTCTCTTGTGTCTTTTTCCTTACCTTAGCACCATGCCTAAGAAGACTAGAGCCTATAGGACACCCTCCTCTTCTTCTACTCCTTCCTCTGTGGGCACTTTGTTTAGGAGTGAGAAAAGCCGAGAAATTTATGAGACTTTAAACATTAAGAGAAAGATTTGGGCTAAGCGTAAGGTTTTGTTAAATGAGCTTGATCCTGCCATTAGGGCAAACTTTGAGCGTCGATGCTAGTTGCTACTTTTGGATATTGATTATCCTCCTCCAACTACCCTGATTAGAGAGTTTTACTCGAACCTCTCTATCCACATCTATGATTCCAACACTTTGGTAAAGAGTTGGATACGAGGTGTAGAGTACACCATTACTTCTAGAGTGGTGGCTGATGCTCTTGGGGTACCTGTGGTCCAACATCTTGTCTACTCCTATGATGAGTCTCCTCCCTTGGACGACATCATGTCTTACATCACCGGGTCTTCTATATGATGGGGTTTTGATCCTCAAATCACTTTTGCTGAGCTCACTGAGACTACCTATCTTTTCTTTAGGATAGTGTGTTATTCCTTGTGGCCTATCATTCATATGCACACCATTCCTTTGAAGTGATGTGCATTTTTGTAAGCTCTTGTTACAGATGCTCCTATTAGTTTTCCTCATTTATTTCTTCGTTCCTTGAACAAAGTTTATAGGAGTTCCTCGACCGTTCATGCTCTTTTTCATCCTGTTTTCATTCATAGGATTTTGTTGTTTTTAGGTTTAGATGACCTCCCCGCTTTTGAGCCCAAACACATTATTGCTCCCATAGGTACCACTTTTCTTAGGCAGAGGGTTGCTCAGATGAGAGAGACCTCTAAACGCCCTCGTGTTGAGCCTTTTGGTACCGCACCCCTTCCTTCTTCTATAGGTACTACTTCTGTTGAGGCGTCTGCTGATCTTAATGGTGGCGGTGCTGCTGCTACTGTTGTTCCTCTACCATCTACTTCAGATGACTTTGACATTCGTCGTACTTTGCAAACTATCATGACTGTTCAAGTGGCTTATGGTCAGATTTTGGTAGACATGCTTGATGAGCTCCGTGCTTTGCGAGCAAATTTGGCGCATCTTCGACGTTCTCCTTCGCCACCTCCTTTTGATGATGGATTTTGATTACCCTTTAGTATTCTGTCACAAAAAGGGGGAGTAGATTTGGACACTTGTAGAGATTTTTTGTAATTAGGGGGAGATTTTTGTTTGTTGGAGCTTGTGGAGTTTAGACTGTATCTAGGTGCTTCATTGTATATGTATCCTTTTTTGGCTCTTGATGTATTGTTTTTAGACTATTCATGTTAGGGGGAGATACATTGTTATCTATGTTTCTTGTTTCACTATTCATTGATTTATATTTATGAGTTATTCATGATATATGTCTTTGTTTTGTGTTTTATGAAGTCAAGAATTTATTTTTGTTTTACTTGTATTTTCCACACATGCGTATATGCGTTTGTTGAGTATTTTAGGAAATATACAAGTTGATTCAATTGTGCTGCTGTCTACGCTTGCAACTGATGGATAGTAGTTAGGTTAGATTATTTTGTAATGGGCATTATTTTTTGTAAAGGGCTTTTACTTGTAACTTTGAGCATTATGTTTGTGTTTTGTCATGGATTGCCAAAGGGGGAGTTTGTTAGGTTCTAAGTACTTAAGAACTAATGTATTAGAACTCTAATCTATATTGTTGGCAAACCATGATCCTAACAGGTTTTTAGTCCTACTTTAGACTTGCTCAAAGTATGTGTTTTATGTAAAGTTGGAATCGAGCTGCTGCAGAATTCATTGTGCAATTTGGTCTAGCTCGATTGATCAAAAATTAGACTCGACCGATCGAAAGTCGATCAGAATGTTTTTTCTACAGAATTTCCAACTCAGCCCTAAGCCCATATGACGTGTAGGGTTTTATGTTTTGCCCTAGGTATAAAAGGGAAACCCTAGCCATGTTTTAGAGGTTGCTCTATTTATTGTGTGTGTGAATCTCTTGTGAGATCTGAGAGGTGGTTGCCTTCACACATGCTTAGGATTATCAAGAAGGAGATTTTATTGAGAGCTTGATGATCATTCAGTTGTTACACTAAAGAGCTTAAAGATACACAAGCGGGAGTGCTTGTACTTGCTAGAGAATCCAAGAAAGAAGGAGTTCGTGGTCTCAGAGCTTGCACGTGGTCATGTTAGTAAGTTTTCTACATGAGATAGCAATAGGATGTTAGTAGTCTAAGTCGCTATTGTAAAACTTCGATTCTTTCATAGTGGATTCAGTTTTATTTTGAGGATAGCTAGGTTAAATCCTCCCCAGGTTTTTTACCAATTTGGTATTCCTGGGTGATCATATCTTTGTGTTCTTTATATTCCGCAATTTACATTGATATGATATATGATTGTGTTAACCTAGATTTGGAATTGGACTGAGTAATCACTTGGCTAATTAACTAGGTTAATCTGATTGTGTTCTAAGGGATCTAAAAACGAACAATCTTGACAATGGCCCAATAGTATTCATCTTACATATTGTTTTCTTTCATTTTTGAAGTTGTGCACAATGAGCTTGCAGTGTCTCACAAAAAAAAGAGCCTATTACCTGCAATTATCCCAGTGATTACTGCAACTTTGATGGTTATTGCATGCTGTTACTTATATTATTTAAGAAGAAGAAAAGTGGCCAACGAACAAGGTAACTGGTGCAAAAACAACGATATATCCTTGTTCCAAAATACCAATATTTTGGTTTCTTCCATAAAATTAGCTAGCAAGAGACTGAAGTTATGATTAATCTTTTAGAATTAGTTAACAGGGAAAGAAATTATGGAAACGCAGCATTTCGACTGTATGATAGTGAACGAAGTGTCAAAGATTTGATAGATTCATACCAATTTAGAGAAGATGATAAAAAAGGCATAGATGTACCATTTTTCAATTTGAAAAGCATACTAGCTGCTACAGATTACTTCTCAAATACGAAAAAGCTTGGACAAGGGGGCTTTGGGCCTGTTTACAAGGTATTAACCTTTTTAGTACTCAATTAATATAGCAGTTTGTTTAATAGTTTCTAATTAACGATGGATGGTGCTTATGGTTGTGGGAGTTTTCTCTCAGGGTACATTTCTAGGAGGACAAGAAATTGCTATAAAGAGGCTCTCGAGTGGTTCGGGGCAAGGCTTGAAGGAATTCAAGAATGAGGTTGTTTTAATTGCTAAACTTCAGCATTGGAATCTTGTTAGACTTTTGGGTTATTGCGTTAAAGGAGATGAAAAGATGTTACTCTATGAATACATGCCAAACAAGAGTTTAGACTCATTTTTATTTGGTTAGACTCTAAAATTGAATTTTATTTTATTTTATTTTTTACTTACCAGTAATTTAGATTTGAATGGTTACTAAAATATGTCCTGAAATGGAAAATGGCATGCAAGATCGGACTCTATGCGTGTTACTGAACTAGAAGATACGCTTTGACATCATTTTGGAAATTGCTCGAGGGCTGCTCTATCTTCACCAAGATTCGAGGTTGAGGATCATTCATAGAGATTTGAAAACAAGCAATGTTCTTTTGGATGAGGAGATGAACCTCAAGATTTTTGACTTTGACTTGGCAAGGATATTTGGAGGCAAACAAACTGAGGCAACCCCGACAAGAGTGGTTGGGACTTAGTAAGTTTGATGCAGATGGTTGATTATGAAAGCTGATTATTTAGACTTTGTATTGCAGTTTTCAGTTTTCCCATCTATGTCCCCTAATTCACTGACAATATAAATAATTTTTGTTGTACAGCTTTGGAGAAGTTGTACTTGAGGTTATCAGTGGAAAAAGGAACACAGGATTTCACCAATCAGAACATGGTTTGAGTCTTTTAGGTTATGTAAGTATGTTGTACTAGTATACCAAAGAAAACGTATGTTGCATCAAGTACGTATAGTTATTTTTAATTTTTCTTGCACTCTATTTAATGCCAGTTCGATTTTCAAATTGTCCTAGGCATGGAAATTGTGGAAAGAAGGCAAGGCTGTAGATTTAATGGACCAAACAATACATGAAACTTGTAATGCAGACGAATTTTTGAGGTGTGTTAACACTGGGCTTTTATGTGTACAAGAGGACCCAAGTGATCGTCCCACAATGTCAAATGTAGTTTTCATGCTTGGTAGTGAAACTGCAACTCTCCCAACTCCTAAACAACCAGCCTATGTTGTAAGAAGATCCCTTTCTAGCGCAACTTCTTCTACTACTAAACCAGAAAGTTTGAATGAATTAACATCTACCATTGAAGATGGCCGATAATGGTGGATCGCATAAGGGCTCTCATGATTCTTGTTTTCTCTTTATCAGTCTTGCAGAAGCTTCTAGTGTTCTCATAGGAACAATTAAGGCATATTTCTTGTCTGTGATATTGATACTTCTAGTATCCAATCTAAGTTTGATTGTTTCCTATTTGAATCTACTTTGTATTTATTGTACTTTAACTGATATCTGATTGTCTCTAACTCTAATCAACTACCTTCACTTATTTATTCCTATTATTTGGAAGCCTGGAATTGCATTATTTGCAATTTTCATCAAGAGATACAATCAGCCTTACATTTGAGCTGTACTGTTCACTGCCACACTAAGCATGTACCATTAGTGCACTTATAAAGAATAGGCATACATGTCATGTCTCCACTGTAGATCATTTCAAATGCGGTCATATGAAGCCATTTGGAAAATGTTCTAATTGGAAAGACAAGTCGTAATCTCTGACCTCTGCCCGCTGCCGCTACCCTCTGTCCCTCGCCGGAGCTAGATCGAGCCAATCGGCAAGCTCCATAGACGTCGACGCCATGCCCTGTCCCTTCCGATCTCTCTCTCTCTCTCTCTCAGCATGGACAACAATTCAGGTCCGACCTCTTCAAGCTTCTCTCTATTTTTTTTTTTTTTCCAGATATTTGGCCATTTGGTTTGGGTGAATGGTTACTTAAATACTCACTTATTATAACGCTTTTTTATTTTAATTTTTAGTCCCACTCTTAATGTCATTGTGTGAGAGTGGGATGTAATATAATGTTGTTACTACCCTTATGTGCCATATATAATGTTGTTGTTGCCATATAAGTTATACCTTATAACTTATATATATATATATATATATATTTTTTTTTTTTTTGTTTCTTTACTCAGCCTTTTGATTTTCCATATAGTTTTATTTATTTATTTAAATTCTACACATAAACGTATTTTATGTCTAAAAATATTAAAAAAATATGTCAAAATATAAAATTTAATTAATTATTTAACTACCGTGTCCACACCGTGTCGTGTCTTTGTTTTTCAAAAATTGTCGTATCGCCGTGTTCCGTGTCGGTGCATCATAGTCTAATATTCCATCTAAACCAAAGAAACATAAAAGTTAAGTAGTGGAAACTATCGAATAGTTAAAAAGGAAAACTGGAAAACAAAAAGGACAAAATAAAAAACTCAATTTAGTTTTGATAATCGAAAAAAGCAATTTCGTATGCTACTTTCTACTGCCTTTGGAGAATTCCTTACTCTGTTCTTGCATGACAGTATCCTGGCTTTCCTGTTGTGCGTATTCTGTTGTTTAAGAGATGTAGTACTATAAATTTTATTTTCTAGTGTTTGCTTCTGATACAAGTCTTTGCTTCTAATTCCCCGGTATGGAGAAGAATGCCTTTAATCCGAAATACATCATCCTTAACCCAGTGGGGTTGACCAAGTGGTTGGGCACTCGGTCTCAAAGTGGTTGTCTTGGATTTGACTAGAAGTTCCCTAGTTCAAGTCCAAGCACCACCACTTTGAAAAAACTCACTGGGCCAGCAATTTACCCCGCTACAAGCCCCCCCGTCGTGAACAGCGATTAGTCTCTGGTTGAAAGTTTTGAAGAAACACTATGGGAAACCAAAAAAAAAAAATACATCATCCTTTATTAGATTGTAGTGATTTCATACCTTCATCAGTTGTAATTCAAAGTATGTATTTTCACCCATTCAACACCAATAGACACTATGCACAAAGACAGTGTCAAGACTTTAGCTTAGGAGGCTAAATCATGAACA
The DNA here is from genome assembly GCA_030445155.1 of Quercus variabilis. Lineage (NCBI taxonomy): Eukaryota > Viridiplantae > Streptophyta > Magnoliopsida > Fagales > Fagaceae > Quercus > Quercus variabilis. Next base: position 33,491,011 of record CP129452.1, on the reverse strand, counting down.
AAAAAATTTTGAATTCAAGAATGAAATATATACTAAGATTCAAGACTAAATATATGGTAAAAATTAAAACTAGTGTGCATTCAATGTTAATATATATAAACAAAAGGAAAGATACAAAACATAAATGAAATATACTAAAAAAGGAAATGAATTTGGGTAGGCGGAGCTAGGAATTTTGATTTAGGGGGGCCGAGGTTAAACTATCTTGTAGTGAGTCACAATTCAAGAAAAACTCAAAATGCTACATATAAGTTTTTGTCATTGGTTTAATCAATGTAATTCTTATTAGCACTTAACAAAACCAAACGACCAATTAGGTATCTTAAGTTCATTTTCCCTTCTAAGTTTCTCTTAGTCCTTTTAACAAACTATAAGTTCAAACCATTCAAGAAATTAAATATAAATGTTGTTAGAAATTTAGACCCCTTAAAATAACAATTGGATTAACCTAGTTAATTAGCCAAGTTGTTACTTAGTCAAATTATATAATTCTAGGTTAAAACAATCAAACAGTCGTATCAATTATAAAGCAGCGGAAATATAAAGAACACAAAGATATGATCACCCAAGAAAACCAAACCGGTAAAAAACATGGGGAGGATTTGACCTAGCTATCCTCAAGGTAAACTTGAATCCATTATATGAAAGAATCGAAGTTCATACAAAAGGACTTACAAACTCCCCGCTTGACTTCCTAATGCTACCCACCAGTAGAACTTACTGACATGACCACGTGCAAGCTCCGAATCCACGGACTCCTTCTTTCTTGGACTCTTCAATCAAGTACAAGCACCCCCGCTTGTTATTCTTTAAGTTCTTGAATCTGCAACTGAATTATCACCAAGTTCTTGGCATAATCTTGAATCTTGGAAACCCTAAGTATATGTGAAAGCAAACACCTCTAGATCTCACAAGAGATTCACACACATAGCATAAAGAGCAACCTTAGAGAGCTTTGGGTACAAAACCCTAGATCTACAAAAAGAGGCACAAGATGGCACTCTAATCTCTTTAAAAATCACCTAAAAACGTTTTAGGGTTTTCCTTATATATATAAGTGTTTTACTTGAACCCCAAGACATTTAAGTAGAGTTTGGGCTGAACTGGAATTCTGTAGAAAAATAAATCTGCACGTGATTCAATCGATCGAGTCTAATTTTTTATCGATCGAGCTTTGTAGATTTAGTCCAATAAATTCTGCAATTACTCGATTCCAATTTTACAAATAAACATACCTTGAGCAAGCCTAAACCTAGACTCTATATTTTGATCATGATTTGCCAACAAAATACAAATTGGAGTTCTAATACATTAGTTCCTAATTTCTTAGAACTTAACAATCTCCTCCTTTGGCAATTCGTGACAAAACACATCACAAACATGAAATGCTCAAAGTTACAAATAGCCCAAATACAATTCAACCTAACTACTATCTATCAGTTGCAAGAGTAGACAGCAGCTTAATTGAATCAATCTGTATATTTCCTGAAACTCTAAACAAAATGCATAAACGCATGTGTGGAAAATACAAGTAAACAAAAATAAATTCTTGATTTCACATAACACAAAATAAAGACATATACCAATGAAGGACTCGTAAATATAAATTAATAAGAAGTGAAACAAGAAACAAATATATCAAAATAAATTCTAACTCTCCCTCTAAGTTAGATACATCAAAAAGTTTTTATATTCTCCTCCTAAACAAAACAAACAGGTCATCTATGTCTCCCCTTTTTTGTCACGTATTGACAAAGACTACCTAATCAGAAGGTAGACAGAAAACATATGCAACAGAGTAAGAGAAAATAGAGACAACTCCCCCTAAGAACTACAAAGGTTTAAAAAAAATTCTCCCCCTATAAAAATAGGAAAAACAAAACAAGTTTTGAGAAAAACAGTTTTGGGGAAAAATAAAGGGAGTGGGGATAAAGAAAACACAAACCAAGTTTAAAAAAAAAAAAAAAAAAAAACTAAGTTGAGGATACACATGAAGAAAAAATACTCTCTCCTTTAATAAAATGCAAACATGGGACTATGTGACCCATAAACAGTTGCATGAGTAGAGAAAATATTTGCACATTGATTTTCCATCATATCTCTCAAGAAAAATATTTTCTACAGTTCACACATATAAAAAACATATACTAGAAAGTACATAGCTCAAAAATTAATCAATCAATTTTTTGATCAAGTTGAGTACCCAATGTAGCAAAGTGTATGCATGTTATGTGTGAAAACAATGAGAGATATGACTGCAAAACTGCAAGATGGATGCAAAAATAATACAATGCATATAAATCCTAAACACAAATGATACATAAAAAATATGTCATGATGCATGCTCTAATGCAGTGAAACTAAGTTCAATATAAGTTCAATTTCACAAAATTAGCTTGAGTATAGAGTTTTTAATGAAAACCCCAAAATTGAAAACCACTTGTTAAGATTTAGGAAAAATTTGACTAATTGATCATTACACAAGCTAGAATACATAATATTATGATCAATTACATCAATTCAACAAGCCAATTGCATCAATTGAACCCAATTTGAACAAATCCCTAATTCAGGTACATTCAACCTTTAGAATTTCCAATTTCTCAAACTTTAAACACATTTTGTATTAAGATCAAGGAGCTTTAATCTTGGATGGCCACAACACACCATAATGTACCAAGTTTAACAAAGAGTAACTTGTGTAGTGTGTGCAATTAGCAAAAGTTTGAGATACATGTGAGGAGATATGTAAATAGAAATCAACCACAAAGTTTACAAAATTCATCACATAGAATTTAAAAGAGACTATCACCTAAAGAGTTACATCATATAACTCCCACATATCCTAGATCATAAGCTTGCAATCATGTAAGTTTCTTGAATTTTGCCTCATAATATATACATCAATTTTAGTTTAAGTGATTTGGCATCAAGCCTAATAGTACACACAAATTTTAAGTATTAAGCATTAAACCGAGGCTACATCTTATATTCTTTTTGTGCATGTGCTACATTTTCTCGAATACAAAATCTTATGATATGCACTAAGGTGTTCATGATTGGCTAGTGAACAGTGATAAGATGATTATTTATGCCTTTCTCAAAAGGATCAAGTCCGACAGTCAAAGGCATGTGACTTTAAGATCAAGACAAAATGATCAAAAACCATAAACATCTTTCCCACACAACATGCACTACAAATCTCAAACTAGTAAAGTGCAATAAAGTAAGCTCATCCAAATTAAACAAGGTACATAAACTTGTTATGTAAAGATAATATGGCCAATCCTTGATTATAAATCCAAGTTGTGAAATACAAAACACAAAAATCTTTTTGGTTTGAAAAATATTTATGACCAAGAACAAAAAGCACACATTATGCTAAATGATTAATGCAAATGCAATGCATGACAATGCTTAACTAAGTTATAGAGGGTACACAAACAAGAAATATCAATTTCTTAATTAACCCTTGAGTACCTATACAAACTAGTACATACTCTCACAAAATTAGAAAAAACTTAGCATACTATTCAAGTTTCTCCACAATGTCCAGCATGTTCTAAATCAAGAGAGATATCATAATTCATGTAATCCTCAAAACAAATAAAACAAGACACAAAATAAATTTTTTTTTCAATGTTTTTGGATTTTTTTTAATAAAAAAAAAAAAAACCTAAAAAACAAAACAACCAAAAACAGAAACAAAACATGTCCACAATTAATTGAAAAAATTAAATCAAGGACAAGTTAGCAACACTCACCTTGGAGAATCTTTTCTCACCCATATAGTATGAGTCTTCGGCTTTGTATGTGAAAATCCATGAGAGGCATAGTGTATTTGAGGGATTACTCCAATCTTCTAAGAAAGACTAAAATCCTACAAATTCCTTTCACAAGCCAACAAGCTCAAATTTTTCAAAAGAATATGAAACAATTTATATGGACTTATGGCAGAAGAAATATCATCACAAATCCTAGATTGACATATCGAATGGTGAAATTTCAATTTATGACAATTAGGACGAATGTAACCACGAACATCACAAAAGTGGCAAACAGGAACAAATTTAGGAACATCAGTATTCCTAACAGCAAATCTAGTCTCAGATTTTGGTTTTTGCCTTAACAAAGAATAGTTTGGTCTAATATGACTAGCAACACCACAAAGGTGACAGGTAGGCAGAAAAACAGATTTATTATGCTCTCTAATAGTAGGTTTAGACATAGGTTTAGAAACTTCTGCATCTACATCAGAACTTTTACCTTTGTCTAACCTAGCAAAATAAGCCTTTTCTTTATTATTCCTCTTGAAATGAGGGATATAAACTTTCTCAGTTTGAGGTTTAAGAGAAACACAAACACTTCTGTTATCAACAACTGGCTTGGTACTAATCAAATTTTCAATTTTAGCTTTAGATTCAACTAACTCTTGTTCCAAGCTTTTCATCTTCTTATCTTGAGAGGAAATTTAATTTCTCAAAAATTCATTCTTTTTATTAAATTCATCTAATCTAACAAGCAATTCCTCTTTTTCAAGATTAGACAATTTTAACTCTTCTTTAAATTTCTTAGAAATTTTCAAAGATTTAGATAATTCCTTACGAAGAGTTTCAAAAGCATCAAAAAAATCAACAGAGGCATGAGCGGAGACATGATCAGAAAGACAGTTCAAATTATCTATGACAACAGGGGTCAAGGATCAGCTCTTAGATCAAAAGATCTAAAACAAAAGAGCTATCCGCTTTGATACCACTTGTTAGAAATTTAGACCCCTTAAAACAACAATTGGATTAACCTAGTTAATTAGCCAAGTTGTTACTTAGTCAAATTATGTAATTTTAGGTTAAAACAATCAAACAATCATATCAATTATAAAGCAGCGGAAATATAAAGAACACAAAGATATGATCACCCAAGAAAACCAAACCAGTAAAAAAACTGGGGAGGATTTAACCTAGCTATCCTCAAGGTAAACTTGAATCCACTATATGAAAGAATCGAAGTTCATACAAAAAGACTTACAAGCTCCACGCTTGACTTTCTAATGGTACCCACCAGTAGAACCTACTGACACGACTACGTCCAAGCTTCGAATCCACGGACTCCTTCTTTCTTGGACTCTTCAATCAGGTACAAGCACCCCCGCTTGTTATTCTTTAAGTTCTTGAATCTGCAACTGAATGATCACCAAGTTCTTGACATAATCTTGAATCTTGGAAACCCTAAGTATATGTGAAGGCAAACACCTCTAGATCTTACAAGAGATTCACACACACAGTATAAAGAGTAACCTTAGAGAGCTTTGAGTACAAAACCCTAGATCTACAAAAAGAGGCATAAGATGGCACTCTAATCTCTTTAAAAATCACCTAAAAACGTTTTAGGGTTTTCCTTATATATATAAGTGTTTTACTTGAACCCCAAGACATTTAAGTAGAATTTGGGCTGAACTGGAATTCTGCAGAAAAATAAATTTGCACGTGGTTCGATCGATTGAGTCTAATTTTCGATCGATCGAGTTTTGCAAATTTAGTCCAATAAATTATGTAATCACTCGATTCCAATTTTACAAATAAACATACTTTGAGCAAGCCTAAACCTAGACTCTATGTTTTGATCATGGTTTGCCAAAAAAATACAAATTGGAGTTATAATACATTAGTTCCTAATTTCTTAGAACCTAACAAATATAACAACTACATCTATAAGAAGATATAATACTTTTAGAAAATAAAAATAACAAAATCCTTATAAGCGAATATGAAATTATATATAAAAATACAAGATGACTTTCGCATTTGGCTGTTTGAGTAGAATGGAAGAGAAAAATGAAATTTTGAATAAAGCTTATCGATTGGTTTATTTAAAAAAGGAGAAGAATACTCTATTACTTCTCAAGATCTTAAAGTCATTTTTGCTAGTTCCAAATAAGCCCATCACTCTTTTTTGAGACAAAATTATAAATTTTATGCAAAGAAAATAAAGAATACAAAACCAAAAGAATGGCCAAAATAAAATAGGGCAGAAAAAGTAGAGCAGGAAATACAGCAATAGGTATATTCAGTAATAGAGAGTAACATTTACCAGCAAGTAGGAACAGATGCGGACAAAAATATCAACTTACAACATAGAGCAATATAATAACAATAAATAGCAATATCAGCTCAGACCAGATCAAGAAAAATATATTGAAGCTTAGGAATTGAAAAGATAAAACTTCTAATCAAGCTAATGGTCTGCCATGTGAAGGAGTTTTAACAGTAAAGACTAATAATAAATGAGGGAAAATATTAAAAGATGAAAAGCAAGTTCGGAAGGAACACTAAACGTGGACAAATGGGAGGGCCAATAATTTTTCATGTGGGGGCCAGTTCTTAGAAAAATGGTTCAAGTAAGCACTTTTACCTGCTCGATTTTATTTATTTTTTATTTTTTTTACTTTGGGGGGGGGGGGGGGGGGGGGGGGGGGGCCATGGCCCCCAGTCACCAACGTAACTTCGCCCCAGAAATTGGTGGCCTGTTTGGTACATGTGTTTAAACACATGTTTTCAGTTTTTAAACAACGCTAGTCGCATATCCACGCGTTACGCGTGATAATTTTTTTAGGATGGTCTTATTAAATATTTTATTAATACTATAATTTTAGTTATTAATCATTGGTTTTTCATTAGTTTTTAAGTTAATAAAAACCTTAAATATACATTTTTTTACCTTTGTACACACACACACACACACATATAGTGAATCTTTACACATACCTTTAAGAAAACTCTATATATTCCACTTTTTTAGATGTGTAAAATTATAGACTACTACTCCATGATGATAGTGGCTAATTAATTTTATATATTTGTTTTAGTGATCTCATTTATAACGCTTCTTACCATTATCATATATTTACTAACTGATAATTTGCATAACAAAGACGATAAATGATAGGTAGCATTGTTCATTAGATTTTCGAAAGTAATAGTGTATGAAAATTATATATATATATATATATATATATTATAAATAAGGTTAAATGAAATGTCAAAAAATGGATTTTTAAATTTTCTAACTTTATTTCTTATGTAATTTCTACTACTATTAGAGAACATATCTTTTTTAGTTATGATTAATATGGTTTCCATAGTTAGAGTATGATTAGTTTTAAATTTAAATTTAAATTTAGAGTCCATTTGGATACAGTTGAAAAATGAAAATTGAAAACTGAAAACACTGTAGTAAAATAATTTTTAAATGTGTAAATAGTATTGTGGGGCCCATTTTTAATGAAAAAGTTACTGAAAAGTAGTATTTGTGGGTCCGTGAACAGTGCACGAATGCACTGTTCACAGTAGAAAAGTCAGCCTTTGTGGCTGAAAGAAAAAAATAATATTGAAACGCGGACTCAAGACGAAGAGGCCAAACGGGTACTTAGTACTATGATTTTAATTGTTGATTGTTGATTTAATTTTTTAAGTCAATTTAACGGTTAATGTTACAACACTGTAAAGTTTTTAATTTTCTCCACACGGTAATCTCTATTTTATTTTTTACTTCTCCTTACAACCTCTTTGTTTTCCAATCAACGATTACTAATTGACATTTGGTTTTTTTTTTTTTTTCTTTATCTACTCTTTATTACTTTGTATTGGTTTTTTCTATACCATCTCTCTCTCTCTCTCTCTCTCTCTCTCTCTCTCTCTCTCTCTCTCTCTCTTTATTGGCAACCTATCATTTTCCAAAATTTGATGATGATTCTATGGCAATAAATAAGCATTATTACTTTTTTTTTTAGTGTTTCTAACTTGATTTGCTTTGTATTTCATTCTTCCTTTGATGCATTGGGTGTGAGAATAAGTGTTTCCCTAGCATTACTCCACTTAATGTGGACAATTTTATTTATTTAATTTAGGCAAAATATTATATTTTAAATTTTTTTAAATAAAAAGGAGAGGAAATATAAATAATTTAATGATATATGTAGGGGATGTGACTGAATTTAAATGTTAATTAAAATGATATGAGAAAAAAATAAATAAATAAAATACATAACAATAAACACTAACTTATCCAAATAATTCTATGTAATATAATAATAGTACATTCTTATATACTATTTTTAATTATTTATAATGTAATATGATAATATTTAACAATCAAAGTCATAAAAAAAAAAATAAAAACAAAAAAAAAATGTAAAACACAAAACTAAATCCCATCAACCAAAATAGAGTTCTAAATAATACAAAACTTTATCAAGCTAAAATAGAGATGCAAGAAAAATAAAAATAAAAATCCACCAAAAAATTGAGAGAGAAAGAGTGGATATTACCACTTTTTTATGAGAGAAAATTATGTAAAGAATGGAAGAGTGAATGAAAAATTTATAATAAGAGAATAATAATAAAAAGAAACAAAATAAAGTAAGATAAAAGGAAAGAGGAAGAGTGATATCAAGGTAGAATGTGTGGGAAAATGAAAAGGTAAAGAGAGAGAAAAATTGGAGAAAGTGTAAATGTTAAAAAAAAAAATGAGTACAATTTGATGAGCACAATTTTCTTTTATTTGAATTTAAGTAAAATATTACGTTTTTTATTTTTTAAAACAAAAAGAGAGAGAGAAAATATAAATAATTTAATGATAAGGAGGATGTGGTTGAATTTCAATATTGAGTAAAATAGAAGAAAAGAAAAAAAAAATTAAAAGATATAACAATAAACACTAAATTATCCAAATTATACTATGTAATGAAATACTATTTTATTTTTATCTACTATCTTTAATTTTTTATAATGTAATCGGATAAAATTTAACAATCAAAGATCAAAATAATAAAAATAACAATAACTTAAAACACAAAACTAAATTGTATCAACCTAAATTAGAGTTCTTAAAATAAAAAAATAAAAAAAAAATTATCAACCTAAAGCGGAGATGTAATAAAAAATAAAAATCCACCAAAATATTGAGAGAGAGAGAGAGAGAGAGCTTTTTTATGAGAGAAAACTATGCAAATAATGGAAAAGAGTGACAAATTTATAATAAGAGGGAAGGCATAAGAAGAGAGAAAAAAAAAAGGAAGACGAAAGGAAAGATAAATAACAATATTAAAGTAGAGAGTAGTGGGGAGATGAAAATGTAAGTAAAGAAGAAAGGTTGAAGAAAGTATAAATATATTAAAAAATTAGTGAAAGAAAAAAAATTATAGGAAAATTTAAAATAAAAAAAGAAATATATATATATATATATATAGATGTTAAAATTGACAAAGATGAATATGTAAAGTCAATAATCTACTTATATATTTTTTGTAAAAAAAAGGAATAAATAATAAGTAATAATTATGTGACAAATGACGTGACGATGAGGTGGCACAACAGGAGCTCAATTGCAATAAATGTCACGCTTCAACTTTAGTAATATAGAAATTATACGTATTTTTACACACTTTTTTACCAATATATATTTTTAAAAAATAAAAATAACATTACCAAACGAGTCTTGGCATACACACATATAAGAGAAAGACGCTAACTTAATTATAATATATAAATATAAATGAGTAGTCTCACTCTATGACCGAATATCTCTCTAATACACGCCCAAGACACTTTCCAAGAAAAAGCAAGATGGCTTTTGTGGCTTGTTAAAAAACGGGCGGGTCAAGTCGGGTTTGGGTCGAGTCAATCGGGTTCGTGGGTCAAAAAGGGTCATTTTTAAACGGTTTAATTGGGTTACGGGTCGGGTCGGGTTTACCCGTATTTTTCAAACAAGTTTTTTTTTTTTTTTCTTCTTCAATTATAGAAACAAATCAATGACAACCTGTTTAGAGAGAATGAATAAAATCAATTAGGCAAATAAATTGCACTTAATGCCACTTGTTAATATCCTTCCAATTCTGATAGTTTTGAGCATGACAAAAATTATTTATAGTCAAAAATTCATGATGGAAAAAGTCTTTAATGTTAATAGTTCACTGTCAAAATGCATATAATTACAAGTTTACATCTTCAAAAAGAGATAGATCTTAAAACAAACAAAACAAGTAAGTCAGCAAAGTAGCAAGTTATCGATCTTCTTAAGTGTACATGTTACTTAAAGTTAGATTACTTAGAAAGATAAATTAAACAAAAAAAGTTTTAAAAATAAACATAACATATTAAGTAAAGAAGAATAAGTAAATATTTTATAAAAATTATATCTCAATCTCAATCTACTCAACGTTGGTTGTAGATTTAGCACTGTAAATATTCATACTTGCAAATTATAGCTCAAGTTGGCCAATTTTGTCAGCGTCTTTATCTACAATACAATATTTTAATATAACTTAATATAACATGAAAGCAAATCAATAAAAAATTAAAATTGTATAATTATTACTATATAAAAAAAAATTAAATTACCTTCAAATCTATATAACCAACTTTTAGTGCACAACTTAGCTTTACATTTTTAGGTAAAAGACGTGTTTATTTGTTTGTGCTTTTGGCTTTGGATTTTGGACAATGGAATACCGCTCAGCTCAGTTGAATGAGATTTTTTTCTTGTTCTTTTTTTTTTAATGGTTGTCTACTTGTCTTGACTCTTGTGTCACTTAACAGCCTTGGCCTGTGTTGTGTAACATGTTGAGGACCTTTTGTCTTGTCTAATGGCAATTGATTTGGCAAGGCAAGCATTGAAGCTAGGCTAGCAACTAGCTTCTCAAAAAAAAAAAGAAAAAACCTAGGCTAGCTAGCTTTAATTGGTAGTCATTCTCTCCAATGTATAATATATATTAGTTTTGGTACTTTGTGCTTTATGCACTTAGTATCAGGATGTAATTTAAATATTTTTTTTAGCGAATTTTTTTAACGGGTTGGGTCATGGGTCAACCCGTTTTTATTTTGTGTCAAAAAAATGAGATTCGGGTCAAGTATTTTTTGGGTCGGGTCAGAAAATTTTGACCCGTATTGCCATGTCTATGTTAAACAACCTTATTTAATGAGGTGTCCTATAAAATGTGGGCTGGACTACAATGGTGCCATGCACCCAACATTATGAACCGACACATAATTTGACTAATATATAATTTGGTTTAAAGTTGGTAGTATAGTTTGGCACAACCAGGGCCTAAATCCGTAATCGAATGATTTTCTTTGTTTACTTGACATATCGAAAGAACTGGAACCACTAAAAATTAGTCATTGTTGTTTTGTTCTTGCTTTGTCGTGCTAAGTAAAAAAAATTATAAAAGAAACAAATAAAGTAAAAGGTCAAAGAAGGGATTCAAATCGAACAGTAAATTAAAGTGGTTCACATTGCATATTTTTTGGATAATTTTGGTATCACATCTTGTACCACAATTCGCTCATATAGTAAGTTGTGATTGATAAAAAGATAATTTCATATAGACCCGCCATCACTTCTTTACCATCACCATCCACAACTCACCACAAGTTGTCACTAACATTGCTAAGGGGGTATATGCTAAATTTTATCATCAAAACACCAAAAAAACAACTCCATCAAAACTTATAAATTGTAAAATTTTTGGCATACTTGCACATTGAACTTGTATTAATACAAGCTCCTAGCCTGAATTGTAAAAAAAAAAAAAAAAAAAAAAAAAAAAAAAAAAAAAAAAAAAAGTTTTTTATTCTCATGTTGGTGAGGTAGTTGACTAGTTGTTCGTGTTAAGTTGTTTTATTATTATTTTAATGAGTAGTTTATATTATTTAAATGAAATGGTAAAAAATATAGAACTTTTGATGCTTGATGTATTTTAAAGTGGGATGATATAATAAATAAAGTAAATTTTTGAAGAGTTAAATGCTAAAATTTTTAGCATTCTTGATAAGGATGCTCTAAGGGAAGAGAGAGGATACACGCGGGTAGCCGTTCTAGCTTTTCTAAACACGATCAGTCTGTGGGTCCCATAAAGTGAAAATATTTGAGTTTTTTTTTTAAAGAAAACTCTAACGAGTTTACGAGCCAAATAAAGGTGAGATGGATATTGAAGATTTTCAAATTAAAAAAAATAGTTATTGAGCAATGAGATGAGTGATGGGATGTGACTCACTTTTAAACCAAGCAAGCGAATTATGATAAGTAGGGATGGCCATATCCATTGGGTAATGGATATCCAACCCTACCCGATCCAATTATTCTGGGTAATACCCAGTTCTTAATGGATAGAAGGTAATTGGGTAGGGTTTGGATATTTCCCAAATATTTTGAGTAGGGTTTAGATATTACCCATTTACCCATTATTATCCATTTGACTAATTAAACTAACTCAAACCTAACTTAACCAAATTATTATGGGTAAACCTCAACCCACCCAATTACCCAATAATCAAAATTACCAAATTGCCCCTAAAACTTGAAAATGACCAAAGTATACCTAAAATCTTCTAAAATTGTCGAAATGCACCCTAAACTTAAAAAATAACCGAAACACCCCCGAAACCTAAAAATTACCAAGATATTTCTGAAACATAAAAAATGACCAAAACACCCCCGAAACCTAAAAAAAGACTAAAATACCCCTGAAGGCTAAAAAAAGACCAAAATACCCCAAAAAGTAAAAATTACCAAAATACCCCCCCTAAACCTAAAAAATAATCGAAAGGCCATTGAAACCCACAAAATGACCAAAATACCCTTTGAAACCTAAAAATTACAAAAATACCCTCTAAAACTAAAAAATGATCGAAATACCCCCGAAACATTAAAAATTACTGAAATACCCTCTAATCCTATAAAGTGATCGAAATACCCCTAAAACATTAAAAAAAAAAAAAAAAAAAAAAGTGACCGAAATACCCCTGAAACCTCAAAATTACCAAAATACCCCCTAAACCTAAAAAGTGACTAAAATACCCCTGAAACTTCAAAATTACCAAAATACCCCCTAGACCTAAAAAATGACCGAAAGGCCACCAAAACCCACAAAATACTCCCCGAAGCCTAAAAATTACCAAAATACCCTCTAAACCTAAAAAATGACCAAAATACCCCCGAAACATAAGAAAATTACCGAAATACCCTCTAAACCTAAAAAATGACTTAAATACCCCCGAAACCTCAAAATTACCAAAATACCACCAAAACATAAAAAATGACTGAAACACCCCTGAAACTTAAAAAATGACCAAAATACCCCTAAAACCTAAAATATGACCGAAATACCCCTGAAAACTATAAATTACCAAATTACCCCCTAAACCTAGAAAATGACTAAAAGACTACTAAAACCTAAAAAAAGACCAAAATACCCCCGAAACCTAAAAATTAAACAAATACCCTCTAAACCTAAAAAATGACCGAAATACTCCCGAAACATAAAAAATACTGAAATACCCCCATGAAATCTAAAAATGACCAAAATACCCCCCCCCAAAAAACTTAAAATTACCAAAATACCCTCTGAACCTATAAAATGACCGAAATATCCCCGAAACCTAAAAATGACCAAAATGCCCCCTAAACATATAAAATGACAAAAATATCCCTGTTACCTATAAAATACCCGAAATACCCCCCTAAACTTAAAAAATGACCAAAATACTCCCAAAACCTATAAAATTACCCAAATACCCCGAAACCTATAAAATGACAAAAATACCCCTAAAACCTATAAGATGATAAAAATACACCTAAACCTAAAAACTGACTGAAAAAACCTCATAACCTAAAAAATGACCAAAAGATCCCAAAACCTAGAAAATGACTGAAATACCCCAAAACCTAAAAAATAACCAAAATACCCCGAAACCTAAAAAATTATCCTTGAAACCTTAAAATTACCAAAATACCTCAGAAACCTATAGAATTACTGAAATAACCCCAAAAATATTAATATTACCGAAATACCCCTAAAACCTAAAAAATGACAAAAATGCCCCCGTGATCTAAAAAATGGCTGAAACACCCTTAGAATCTAAAAAATATCCAAAATAACCCCAAAACCTAAAAAATTACCAAAATTCCCTCAAAACCAACAAAATGACTGAAATATTCTTAGAACCTTTAATTTGACAAAAGTACCCTCGAAACATCCAAAATACCCTAAACCTTTATTTTGGTAATTTAGGAGGTTACAGATGTATTTTGTTCATCTTACAGGTTTAGGGGTATTTTGGTCATTTAAAAGTTTCAAGGGTATTTTGGTCATTTTATATATTTTAAGGGGGTATTTTCCTATTTGCTCATTTTAGAGGTTTTGGGTTATTTTGGTCAATTTATAGGTTTTAGGGTATTTTGATAATTTTAGAGGTTTGGGGTTATTTTTGGTCATTTTAGAGGTTTAGGGCTATTTTGGTCATTTTAAAGGTTTAGGGCTATTTTGGTCATTTTATAGGTTTGAGGGTATTTCAGACATTTTTTAGGTTTAGGGTGTATTTTTACTATCATATAGGTTTTAGGGGCATTTTTGTCGTTTTATAGATTTCGGGGATATTTTGGTAATTTTTTAGGTTTCAGGGTTATTTTGGTCATTTTTTAGGTTTATGAGGCATTTTGGTCAATTTTTAGGTTTAGGGGGTATTTTGGTAATTTTTAAGTTTCAAGGATATTTCAATAAGTTTTTAGGATTTGGGGATATTTTGGTTATTTTTTAGGTTTAGGGGGTATTTCAGTTATTTTTTAGGTTTTGGGGGTATTTTGATAATTTTTAAGTTTCGGGAGGTATTTTAGTCCATTTTTAGGTTTCAGGGGGTATTTTTGTCATTTTTTAGGTTTAGGGGGTATTTTGATAATTTTATGTTCAGGGGGTATTTTAGTCAAATTTTAGGTTTTGGGGGTATTCCGATCATTTTTTAGGTTTAGGGGGTATTTTGGTAATTTTTGGGTTTCAAGGGTATTTTGGACATTTTCTTAGGTTTCGTGAGTACTTTAGTCATTTTTTAGGTTTCAAGGGTATTTTGGTCTTTTTTTTTTTTTTAGGTTTAGGGGGTATTTTGGTAATTTTAAGTGGTTTTTGAGCATATTTGGTGATTTTGGGGGTATTTTGGTCGTTTTAGAGGTTTCTTGGCTATTTTGCTCATTTTAGAGATTTTTTAATATTTTGGTCATTTTCGTTGTTTTTGAGCATAATTGGTGATTTTAGAGATATCAGGGATATTTTGGTCATTTTAGAAGTTCCATAGGTATTTTGCTCATTTTAGAGATTTTGAGGATATTTTGATTTTTTTAGTGGTTTTTGAGCATATTTGGTGATTTTATAGAAATTGGGTTTAGGTAGGGTTTGGATATCCATGGATAAACAAACCGGGTAACAATTGGGTAAGGTAATCAGGTATTCATGGATAAATTAATTGGGTTGGGTATGGGTGTACTCTACCCATACCCTACCCATGGACATCCCTAAATTGATAAGGCCATAAGTTTTGACATAATTTTGTACCACAACTCGCCACATGAAGAGTTGTGATTGGTAAAGGCATGTCAGTGAGTTATGTGAGGACACACATTTACCAATCACAATTTTGTAGCGAGTTGTGGTATAAAATTGTGCCAAAATTTGTGTCATTAACATAATTCCCAAGGAAGCTCTTAAACTCTAAGAACACTTGGGCCCTATTTGGTACACCATTTTAAGGGAAAATTACACTTTACCCCCCTAAACTATACTTCATATTACACTTAGCACTCTAAATTATGTGGATGCACACTTACCCGTCTAAGCTATTACTAGTTGCACACTTTGCACCCCACTGTTAACTTGCCCATTAATTTGGATAGAATTTTAACTCATGCAAGTCATGTGACATCTGCAAAGGTGGCATATAATTAAAAGACCAAATTACCCCCTTTGAATCTCTTAAAACAACATATCTCCCTCTCATGTGTTCTCTCTCGATGGCACTCATTTTTTTTTTTTTTTGGCCTTTAAACTTTAGTCCTCGCCTTCTTCCTCCATTCAACATCATAGGTCTCTCATTTCCTCTCAATCTCTCGCTTCACTCCATCAGTCCTAGTCCCAGCCCCAAATAACCCAAGACTGAAATTACCCCAAATTGAAAACCTGAACTCAGTCTCTCCCTCAATTTTAGTTTGTGTGTAGCAAGAATTTTGTGTTTTCTCAAGTTCAATTTCAGTTCTTTCTTTCTCCTCTGTTTCTTTTGCTTATTTCATTTTAATTTTTGAGTGCTTCATAAAGGTCCAAGTTTGATTCCTTAAACCATGTTCTTATTACAAAGGTTAGGGATTAAGAATATAATGTATTGATGTTAAGCAGAAATTGAATTTGAATTTTACAGATTTTAAAACAATACTAGAACCCATGGCTACATATATAAAAGAATGCCAATTGTATTCGTATATCAAAGGAGAGCATGTTATCAATCAGTATATGTATTAACCCAATGTAAATTAGTCTTTCACCATTGTAGAAAATCAATAGATGTATTAACCCAATATAAAGGAGAGCTTGTACTTGTTTAAAACAAATTAAAATGAAATAAGAAAAAGAAACAGAGGAGAAAGATAGGACTGGAACTGAACGAGAGAGGGAATGCTGAGAACTGAGATTGAGAGGGCAAGTTATGTTGTTTTAAGAGATTGAAAGGGGTAATTTGGTCTTTTAATTATATGCCATCTTTGCAGCTGTCACCTAACTTGCACGTGAGTTTAAATTCCATTCAAATTAACAGCTAACTTATCAATGGGTTGCAAAGTGTGTAAGGGTAATAGTTTAGGGGGTAGGTGTGCATCCGCATAGTTTTAGGGTGTTAAGTGTAACATGAGATATAGTTTAAGAGGGTAAAGTATAATTTTTTCCTATTTTAAATATATATTTTTAAATAATATTACACGTATTTCTACATACTTTTTTATTTATATATATTTTTAAAAAATTTAAAAACTATTATTTAAACATTCATAACAAACTTTTTTTTTTTTTTTTTTTTTTTTTTTTGAGAAGGGGTAACAAACTAATCTTTGATAGCAAAAACCATAAATATCGTCACCTCACCCACAGTCTCGCCAGTCGACAGTCATCACATCTTTCCCTCAGGGTTAAATCAAAAATCATATAGTCCTAGCCACTACAGCCAAATTCTCTCACATGTGCTTGGAAACAACTCTGCAACAAGTGGGAAAGGAGAAAGGTGTATTATTAGAATTATTCAATCAAATAGTAGTCTGTAAAGCAACGTGTCCTCCTGTGCACAAAAGTAGTGGACACAATCACACAAACTACACTACACTACAATACAAGTCTTTTCCCTGGGCAATTGTTTGGACTTTAACAATTATTTTATTTTTGTGAAGAGTTCGTACAGCTTTTTGATAAACTAGAGTTTGTATAGGTGGTTCTTTCTTTGCAACTGCACTCATATTATTGTGGGTTGCTATCTTTCACATCAGAGTTTTCATTTCTTGAGGTACGGTGGTCGGTTGTTGACATTATTAGTTTTTTTTTTTTTTTTTAAGTTATCTAAAATAATTGCATTCAAAAGAAAATTGACCCACGTCTTTGTTTTTTCTACCAATTTTATGTACTATTTACAATATTACTTATATATTTAAAAATTATTTTATTACAATATTTTTAATTTTTAATTTTAATAATAAGTACTATCTAAACATATCCTTAATATATTACGTTCTGAATTTAAAAGTATTTGTTAACAGAACCCATATGTAATGTCATTTTTCTCACCCAGTCTCGCTAGTCAAGCAGTCACCTCATCTTTCCTTCCATCTTAAAATAAATCGTAAATCCTAGCTTACACGTACGACAGAAAATTCTCTCACATGTGTCGGCACTTGGAAACAATTCTGCAACACGTGGGAAGGGAGAGAAAGATGTGCTATTAGAATTATTCAATGACGAAAATGCATTTTTGGTTCTTATATTTTAGGCTAATTTTTTATTTAGTCTTTAAATTGATTTCACTCCTAGGTCAGTCATTGATTCCAAAAAATCTTTTTTATTTTGGTCCCTGTCGTCAACCTAGTAACAGAAAAATCTGAAGTAGTAAATAGAATGCATTATGTGCATAATAAATACTGACGTAACTAATAAAATATTTTATTTGACATTTTTTAAATGCCATGTTAGCATTCTCTAAATTAAAAAAGCCATGTTAGTATTTCTAAATTAAAAAAATAAAAATAATTTTTATTTTTTAATTTTAGTTTAATTCAAAAAAAAATAAAAAATGAAAACAAAGGAAGTTCAAATCTCAACCTCTCTCTCAAGCTCATCTTAGTATTCTTATTTTATTTTTCAATTTGACTCTTTGAAGCTCTCTCTTTCTCTCTTCAAAAGCAAGTTCAGATGTCTCTCTAACTCACATTCTCTCTTTTCCTCTCTTACCGGTGGTGGTGGTAGTCATTAGGGGTGTCAATGTTCGACCCAACCCGTGAACTCGACACGAACCCGACACGGGTTTTTGCAAGTTAGGGTTTGCCTTTAGCAAGTTTGGGTTATAAATGGGTCGACCCAAAAACGACACGATAATAAACAGGTCATAAGTGAGTCAACCCGTATGACCCGCAATAGACATGTTTGACATGCTAATTTATTTGTGTCAACCCGAAATGACACATTTAACATAACCTGTTCAACTCGAATAACAAATAAATATTCATTTTATTTTAGATTTGTCAAATACCTTTTATATCAAATCTATATTTTAAACTTAAAAAGAAAAGTAAGTATTTACAAAAACTTATAAGGGATATAATTGGAAATTGAAACTTTACAAACCCTAGATCTCTAAACCCTAAATCTCTAAACCTTCTTATATTTTTGTAAAGAACTTATTTCTAGATGGATGTTATAGGTTTATTGAACTATATTATTTTGAATGTGGGTTGAAGACTTGAAATGTATACACTACTTTTGGGATGTAAAAAATATTTATTTATTTCTAGATAGATGTTATATTTAATATTAAACAAGTTGAAATGGGTTGTGTCACATTCGTGTCAACCCAACACAACCCATTTATTAAGCATGTCAAGTGGGTTGGGTTAGGTCAACCTGCCTTATTAACTGGTCGGGTTAGGGTTGAAGGATCATGGCATGATTATTAAATGGGTTGAGTTCGGGTTAAGTCATTTAGTCGAATACTCCTATCTTGACACGACACGAACCTGACATGCTAACCCGAATTGATACCCCTAGTAGTCATCCCACAATGAGAACATGAAGGAGTAGCGACAGACAGAGTGGTAGTCGATGGACTGGACCTCAAATCAAAATCTCTAAAGATCTCTAAAGCTCTAAAGCTCTAGAGCTCGACGGACTGGTGTTTTGCTTACCCAAACAAAAATCTCTAAAGCTCTCTCTTAGATTGGTGGTGGTGGTTGTTGAGGTGGAGATCGGTGGTTGTGGGTTTGATCTAGGCTCAGATCGGTGGGGTGTGGCCATAGGTCTTCACTCTTCAGCCATGGGTCGGTGGGGAAGATGGGTTTTTAGCCATGGGACTTAGGGAAGAAGAACAAGAAAGCTATGGAAATTCGGCCATGGGGGCACACCTATTCCTAATCTACCATGGACGAGCCACCCCAAGCCTTATCTCCTCCACCTACGGCTTCGCCTATGGTCCAATTTTCCTCTCCTTTTCGTGTGTTTGTTTCCTGAGAAAATTTCTGAGTTAGTGGGTTTGCTAAATATTGGGTTAATTACTGTGTTTATGAGTCTGTTTCTTGGGTTTATTTATGGTTTTGTTTCTTGGATTTATTTTTTGTTTTTCTGGATTTGATGGAGATTGGGTTTGGTTGCTAGATTTGGATTTGGGGTTTGCTAGAGATTGGTTTGGTTGCTTCTTGGATTTGGGAGAACATGAAGAAAATTTCCTGTTAGTATTTAATTTAATTTTTTCTTCTTGTTTTCGTTTGTGTTCTTCTAATATGGGTTTGAGTTCTTGGTTGCTAGGTTTGTGTTCTTGTGATTTGAATTCTTGGTTGTTGGGTTTGTGTTCTTGTGATGGGTTTGAGTTCTTGGTTGTTGGGTTTGGTATGTGAAGAACACAAATAACAAGTTGCAGAACATGAAGAATATTAAGAAAAGAAAATTTTAATTAAAATTTTAAATTAATTAAATTTAAGGTTTTTCTTTAAATTTAACTTTAAAAAAAAAAATTGATGTGGCTTTCAAAAAAAATTAAAATGCTGACATGGCATTTAAAAAATGTCAAAGAAAATATTTTATTATTATTTTATTAGTCAATTAGTATTTACTGTTCACACAGTGCATTCTGTCTGCCACCTTAGATTTTTCTGTTACTAGATTGACAGTAGGGACCAAAACAAAAACGATTTTTTTGAAATTAGATATTGATCTAGGAGCGAAATCAATTTAAAAATTAAATAAAAAATTGCCATGTAAAAACTAAAAGTTCATTTTCTTCAAATAGTATTATGAAAAGCAAAGTGTCCTCCTGTACACAAAAGTCCTGGACACAAACCTTTTTTTTTTTAGTTTTTTTAGTTTTTTGTTTAACTTGGACACAAACTATTCTGCAATACAAGTCTTTTCCTTTGCCAATTGTTTTTCACTTTAATTATTATCTTATTTTTGTGAAGAATTCGTATAGCTGTACTTTCTTTCTTTGCAACCATACACATATAATTGTGGGTTGCTCTTTCACATTTGATTTTTTGTTTCTTGAGAGGGTGGTCAGTCGTTGATATCATAAAAGTTGCAGAGTACGTTAAGAGAGAACATAGGTGAATAGGCGAAGCTAGGGGGCAGGGGTGCCATGGGCTCCCCTAGCTTTTTGAAATTCCTGTTTACAATAATAATAAAATGACAAAGGCTTTTGTTAACTGCTGCTGTAATTGTTTAGTCTGCATGCTATTGCTGAAATAGCCCTATTTTAATGAGAAAATGGCCCTATTTTAAATATTAATATATTAAAAAAATTTAAAAATTAGTATCAATGTAACTTTTTAAAGGCAAACAACACTAATGATTAAACAACAATAATAATTTATTAGGGTTTGTATGAACTAATTGGCTTTTATATAGGATAGGAAGAACTTGTTATTTTTTAAAATTTATTAATTATATAATATATATATATATATATATATAAGTGTCCTACAGCTGGTTTTTTTTTTTTTTTTTTTTTTAAATTATTAAATATATAATATATTTTAAATATATATTAAATATAGGTGGATCGAGTCGGGTTTGGCGGGTTTGTAATTTTATGACCCAAACCCAACCCAACTCCCTATAAAATTTTTTTTTTGTAACCCAACTCAACCCACCAAGCCTTAAAAACCAACCCAACCAGTCAGGTAGGGTTTTGCGGGTCGGTGAGTTTTCTGCACACCCCTACAAATAATAGAAGGCCCCCTTTTTTAGCTAATACTATAATATAATATATGTATGTGTACGTTATAATTAAGGCTTCTTTAGGCCTTTACCAAAATAATAATAATAATAATAAGACCCTTTTCTTGAAGATGAAGGTGAAGAGACAAAATTAAAATTAGACAAACATACCTAACAAAATTAAAATCTAAATTAATAGTGGACAGATTCATTAACTCATTTCTTCCTTAAGTTTCTATTGTGGAGCTCATCTATCTTCTCCCCCTGCCTTACGTTCGCATCATAGAGCTCATTTATCTTCTCCTCCTGCCTTGAGTTTGCATCCTTAAGTTCATCTATTTAACCCTCGAGTTGTTGAATATACTAAGTTGAGGAAGATGAGGCAAGAGTCCTAAGA
This sequence comes from Quercus variabilis, assembly GCA_030445155.1. Lineage (NCBI taxonomy): Eukaryota > Viridiplantae > Streptophyta > Magnoliopsida > Fagales > Fagaceae > Quercus > Quercus variabilis. The sequence goes on along the minus strand of CP129452.1, from coordinate 33,469,343 downwards.
GATGAGGAAGGCCTCATGCCAAGTCCCTTTACCTAGCCAGATATCGGCTTAAGAACCATCATAGATATCTTTTCTTCAGTCAAAGGCTCTGCATCAGGAATGCTACAATGCTCTTCTTGTACTCTCAACATCTCTTGCTGTCTTTTCAAATAATAGAAACCATCAATTAGAATCGAAATACATATGTTTTAGTTTTGCAAACGTATATAGAATAGAAATGCATATATTCTAGTTTTGCAAACTCAAGGCATGTACTGATATATGTACATATGTATGTTCGCAATCACGGTGTACCCACTGATTAGTCTTTGAATTGAAGTGGGTATCATGGTAGACTTTTGCCAACTTAGGAATATGACCTCCATTTTTCCGCCTTTGATTAATTTGCTTTCAAATGTTAGAAGACAAGTAAATTAATTACAACAAGTAATATGCTGAGCTTTTGAAAAGTTGAAATAACACACACATCTTCATCTACCCTAACTGCAAGCGACTTTGCTCCACATCCATGAATGTTTTTGCCAACTGTTTCCACTTTATTTTTGTTTTCAGCATTTCTTTTTAAGACTTTCTATAAAGAATAAAGACCAAGAAAATATTAGAATTTTGACTTAAGTCATTTATATAGTTTACAATATAAATCTACTTCGCCTTCCCAATAATATTAATCCAACGAATTTGATAGGTCAAATAATCTAATATACATGAGACCATAATAAGATCTACATAAAACATTAATCCAATACATATATAGGGAGGTATTATCTAGGTGAAAGGTGAGAACATACTTCACCTATAAATAAACTTTTCAAAGTATTAATTACCATCCAATCTTCGTTACTCCACATTCCATCAATTAGTTCAATCCATTTTTCTCATGTGACATTGTTTGGTGGATGGTTTCTTGCATACGTTCTTCCATCATCCTTTACAAGTTGTTTATATTAGGCAAACAACTTGTTGGAGTGGCTACTCAATAATCTACTGAACTTTGTATTTAGAGTAGTGTGTGTGTGTGTGTGTGTGTGTTTATATATATATATATATATTATATATATATATATATATATATATTTTTTTTTTTTTTTTCACAATTACAGATTCTCCTAGTAGATCAAATTGATCCTACAAAGTGAGGTATGTATAACAAAAATATTATTCCATGCATTCAATATGCTTAGTGACAACATCAACAATACACTACAAAATATAGCATAAAGTATAAAAAAATGTAATGAAAACAACAAAATCAAGCTTCTGGACAACTACCGCCAGATTTTGAATGATCACCTCTTTTTCACCACTATCAACATTCTTCCAATAATAAACATTCATAGTGGACAAGTTCGTATGCACTGTACACCAATTTGGCTAGCAAGCTTGCATACATGTTCACCAATAGGAGCACAAAACTCCAGAGCAATGCCGACCAGTAGTGTCCCATGTTTCTCCACAAGTCCTCATACCCCTAATGCACGCGTCGTGCCACGGGCATGTCTACTAGTCAATGATATCAAGGCATAATATAAATTGAATCAGGAATTGAACCAAATATAGTGTGATTATGAAATCAAGTAATGGAATTTAAATATCTCACCACTCGTGCTAGACGGTGTGCCCACAAGCTGTGCCTCTACATTAGTAGAAATTTAGGCATGAGATTCCCCATGCCTAGAACGAGCCACCTATATCATACAAGAGTGTGTATATACAAATATATATAAATTCATTACAAGTTAAGATATAAACAAGTTATTTCATCATTTAGAATATCTTCAATTGATGATTTTCATTGATCATTCCAAGCACAATATTACAAAGTATCTCAAGCACCAAATCACATATATATAGTACCTCAAAAACTCCACCAGGAAGTAGGCTCGATAATGGGCCCGTATGCAGGACTATTGGGGTAGATTCCTTACGCTATGAACGAGTGTTACGTCCTGGTGCCATCTATATCATACTAAATATATATGTGTGTGTGTGTGTGTGTGTGTATTTAAATTCATTACAAAGATATAGACAAGTTATTTCTTTACAATATTACAAAGTATGAAGTATCGCATGCACTAAATCACATATATTACCAAGTACAAGCACAATATTACAATGTATCGCAAGCACTAAATCACATATATAATATCTTATTATTTAAAGAACTAGATGGCTCATCATCATTGTCATATTTACTAGGAATGGCAACGGGTCGAGTTTGGCCCAGGTTTTTTGATACTCGGACTTGACCCGCTGGCCTGGACCCAGCCCGATTATTAAATGGATTTTTTTTTGTGGGGCCTAGACCCACCGCGTCGGGCCCCACGGGCCCTGTCCAGTCACTTCTGCCACCTATTCAGAAGCCTAATCCGATCCAATCTTTAAAAAAAAAAATAAAAAAATACAACCACATAAATCACAACCACAAACTGTTTCGATCACAAACATAAACAGAAATACAAATCACACCCATGAAAAAAAAAAAAAAAATCACAAATAGAAACTATTTTCAATCTTTAATATGATATTGTTTCGTTTCAGATACAATTTATAATTTAAAAAAAAAAAAAAAAAAAGGAGGACAGAACAATGGATATAGATGATTTCAAGAACATTTCTAGAGACTTCAGGTGTCGAAGCAACAAAGTGATGGGATCGTTGAGAGGCTCTATGCTGCGACGGCGCCATTTCAGTCTCGTTGTCAGATTTGCGATGAAGGTTATGGTGTAACGCTAGTAATGAATTGAAGAAGACGACTACAATAACGACGATGAGAGATGGCGAAGGCAGCAAGGATTTGGATTTGTATTGTGGTTTGTTCGAAGATCAGCAAAAGTAGGTGGCCAGTGGCAGTGTGTGAGAGCCTCTGTGAGAGAAAGAGAGAAAGAAAGAGAGAGAGAGAGAGGGGTGGTTGAGAGGTAAGGGTAAGGGTTTGTAGGTGGCCGGTAACAGTGTGTGAGAGCCTCTGTGAGAGAGTGAGAGAGAGAGAGAGAGAGGGGGTGGCTGAGAGGTGAGGGTGAGGGTTAGGGTTTGGGAAATGAAATCTGATAGGAGAAAGAGAGTATTTATATCTAGGGTTTTTTTTTTTTTTTTTTTTTTTTTTTTTTAAATCTATATCTGACCCTATTATTTACTAGATTGGGTAAAATCTGGCCCATTAGGGTCGGGCTGGGTCAGGTACCTGCGAGTCGGGCTTTTATTGCCATCCCTAATATTTAACAATAGGTGGTACATAGTCGTCGTCATCTACTTGAACACTTAATCTTTTTCTTTCCATCTGCACATTTAGGCTGAAAAGTTGACAAATGCTTCAATCCCAATGCATTATTCTCTCTTGGTTTTGCTTGATTCTATGTGCTTTTTCCATCTTATATTTTGTTATTTTATTATGAGTTCCTTTTCCTTTTTTGGCCATTTTTTGCAAGTATAGATTGACATAGAAATTAAAATACAATGTCTATTCATTACAAATTCTTCCCAAGTACGAAACATAAATTGGAACATCAAATAGAAATATAAATGAACAAATATAAACCAAAAATAATTAAACACACGTTTCCATATACAAAGGAAAAAAGTGAAATCTGCATATCATAATCTATATCTGGGTCCATATCAAAATCAGGTATGTTATGCACTTCATCTTCATTATTATCCCCTTGCTCTCCTTAACCTTTTGGAATATTCTCAACTTCAATACCACATCTACAATATTGAACATTATCTTTAACATTGATAGGGATGCCATTGCTAATGGCTTCTTGTTGGAATGCATCATTAGCTTATGTTTGATCATTGGATTCTCCATCACCCACCTCTGGCACATCAAACACTCTTCTATATTGTACGCATTGCACAACATGCCAAGATTCACCCTATTTGGTATCACGAAGGTAGAAAACTTGTTTCACTTGACTAGGTAGTATGAAAAGGTCATTTTGATACCACCAACTCTGCACATTCATACTTGTGCAATGTGTCTCAGTTCGTATCATTCTCCTTCTATCGGTCTTATTACCAGTATTGTACCATTCACACTAGAATAAAACAACTTTATATTGATACATATACTCCAATTCCCAAATTTTACACACATGAAAATAGAAGTTGAGTATTTGTCCATTGGCAATGCAGACTGAGTACTCTTTCACTAGCAACTTAGGACCATTTACTAATCACCACATTTGTTTTGTAACTTCCAATGAGTCGTTCTCTTTCAATCTATTCATCTATAATGACATGTAACATGTGAGATTAGTAGTGAGCAAACTATATAATTGCTTAATACTGTTTAATGTGTCACAAGATTCAAAATATCTTACACATTCTTTGAACTACTTGGAAAACTCTCATCGTTGTATTTGAGTTATGTCTTCTCTAGTTAGATTATGTAATATGTTTTTGTGTTCACTATTCAAAACAAGTGCTTTATATTCAGCTAAGAAATGAAAATAATATAAAGGACAATTCAAGCGTAATCAAAATACGACATCACATACTCTAAATAAGGCTCCAACTTGGGACAATTGTACAACAAATACAATTGAGCAATATCATGCAATTCACGTAACATCCCATCATCATTCCGCCTAGACTTGGTGGGTAAAGCTGTTTGTGAGAAAATTGTTAGCCTTTGGCCATATTCACCACAATCTACATTTCTTTCCCTTCGATTATACATGGTTTCAACTCCATCAAGATATAATGACGAAAAATTAGTACACCTTTTTAAGAATGTAAGCCTCTACAATTGAACCTTCTGGTCGAGTTTGGTTGGAAATGTATCTTTTCAACATTCCAAGAAACCTTCAAGGGAAAATGAATTGGGAGTATGACTACATATGCAACAAAATTTGCTTAAAACAACATTTGGCAAATCATAGTCGACGTCAGCACTGGGCTGGGTTGGGCTCGGCTCGTCGACGTCAATGCTGGGCTCAGCTCAGCTCAGTGGCGGCTGGGCTAGCCAGTGGTGCACTATGTGTGTGTGTGTGTGTGAGAGAGAGAGAGAGAGAGAGAGAGAGAGAGAAGTAGAAATAAAATTTTATGAGTGACTTGGGGATTAAGGGTTAATTTCAATTTTTTGCCCAAAAATAAAATTAAAAATAAAAATAAAAATAAATTAAGAACTCTAGTGCCCAAAACACACAGAATGCGTGCCTTAATTGTTTTACCATCAGTGACAAAACCTTATTTCGTCACTAATGAAACCTAATTTTTTTACCATCAGTGATGAAACTGTTTTTTGTCACCAATGAAACCTAATTTTTTTTACCAATCGTGACGAAAACTTATTTTGTCACCAATGAAATCTAAATCTTATATATTTGGTGATGAGATTAGTATTTCGTCACCTACTTTCTGTTTTTGGTGATGCAAATATTTCGTTACCGTAGATCTCACTTTCAGTGACGAAAATGTTTGTCACCATAGACAATGTTACAGCTTGAACATCTAAAAACCCAATGGCGCCTTTATATTTCATGAGCTATAGTGACGAAAAACCTATTTCGTCACCAATATGAATATCTTTAGTGACGAAATACTGTTGTAAAATATTTTATCAAAATAGATGACGAATTTTTGTTTTCCTTGCCGAATGTTATCATTTAGTGACGAACTTAGTTTTCCCCACTAGATTTCGTCACCATAGCCTACTTTTGTTGTGGTGTTACAATACATCCATATATCAAATGTTTTTATTTATTTATCATTTCATTTAAAATAATATAAATAACTCATTAAAATAATAAAGAGAAAGAATTTAAGTTTTTTAAATTGAAGGAAGAGATATATTCTCAATAAAAAATTGTATTTTATTTTTAACAACTTGCTATAGTCAATTGATATTTATACTAGTTTACTATAATTGCAAAAAATATAGCTTTAGCTTCTTTAATAACACATGATTTTTTGGTTCTTTGGTGGTAAAATAGTCCCCCCCCCCCCTTTTTTTTTTGGCTAAAATACAAATACCATTGTAAATATTTTTATTATTTTTGTTAAGTTTTTGAGTTAGATAGTTGCTATTTGGACGAGGTTAGCTAGGCTTATTGAGTAGAAAGAGGGTCTAAGGTTTTGAAAGGAGGACCCAATTACAAAATTGAAATATATAATAACTAAAAAAAAATTTGAACACAGGGGACTCGAGTCCTCTTGGGCCCCTACCTATGTTTGTCCCTTGTTAAACCCTAGGATAGGTGATTCTAGTCATATTTTTGGGACACCATTCTTAGTAATTTAATTGATTGTGATGGATTTTAGATTATGTTAGAGTCTGCTTGGGAAGCTGTAAGAGTTTTTTGAGTAGGCATTGATGGATGTAAGTAACCATTTTTATATTAGTTATAGTTTGGCTTAAAATACAAAGTATATTTATTAAACATTCATTAATGTTTTTTTGTTTTCTATGGTCTTTGTTTTCCGATAAAATGGTAGAGGATGTTATTAACAGCTTGGAAAATATGAAGTTGACCGTGGAGGAGGAAGAAATTATAGCTATTTCAGATGAAGGTCGGAAGGAAGAAATTGAAAGCTGCAGTCTTAGTTTGGTTGGAAAGTTCCTAACGTGTAAACATTTCAACAAAAAAGCGGCCCAAGCCACATTGAGAAGAGCATGGGGACTTGAGGATGGGCTACAAATTGTGGAAGTTGGGTTGAACCTGTTTCAATTCAAATTTGACTCTGAGTTTGAGTTGGTTCGGGTGTTGAAGGGAGGACCGTGGACATTTGATAATCAAGTTCTATTGATGCGCAAATGGCAACTCGGAATGACTGCAAAGAATGTTTAGTTCGATACTGTCTCTTTATGGGTGCAAATATGGGGAGCTCCGTTTGATATGGCTTGCCCAAAAGTTGCAGAGGAAGTAGGTAGATGTATTGGAGAGGTTGAAGAAGTCGAGAGAAGGTGAAGACAGGATTTGCAGAACGTGTTTATGAGAGTGAAGGTGGCCATTCCAATATCAAAACCGGTGCGGAGAGGAGGTTTACTAGCAGGGTCAGATGGAAAAAAGACCTAGGTGTCTTTCAAGTACGAGAGATTACCAATGTTTTGCCATCACTGTGGGCTACTAGGGCATGATTTGAAGCACTGTGCCAGTTATTTTGCAACCATTAAAAATAAGGAGGTACCATGTCAATATGGGGGAGTGGTTGAAGGCGAGTGGAGGAAGACAGATGGCCAGAGGAGGAAAGGAGTTTCGAGCCGATCAAGTGGTGGATGAAGGAGGCCAGAGTTCAACTGGGAAAGGAGTAGTGGCAGAGGAGCAAAACAAGGAAAACCCTGGGGATCACGTGGAGGCTGAAAAAGGAGAGGGTGGAAATCAAGGAATAGTTACAAATTGTGTGATTAATGTCCCTGAAATCATGGAGGAGATTGATACGGTTATGGAAGGGAAGGATTTGGATTGCGTAGGCAACAGCTCACGGAATTTAATACACGTGGAGATAGGAGGTAAGGGAGGCGCTGAGGTGCATGGGTAGAGTAACGTAACAAAAAAGGATGAGGTGCACGTGGAAGGCAGGGAGGGTGATGGGCCAAAAAGTTTAAAAAATAAGTCCACTTGGACTAGGCTGGCCTGTGTGGTTGTGGGGCAGGAAATATTAACCCAACAGAGCTCTGTAAAGTTAGGTAAGAGAGATTCACCTTAGTGGGATGAGCAATCTGTAATAGAGGAGGAGAGGAATACAAGAAAACGTGGGAAGCTTCGTGAAGGAGAAATTGACAAACAAGCGGCCAAGATGTGTGATCACCTCTGCCAGGCACAATGAAAGTGTTAAGTTGGAACTGCCAAGGGCTTAGGAACCCTTGGACAGTTTGAGGCCTTCGCAAACTTGTGAGGGAAAAAGCTCCCAAGGTGTGTTTCTTAATGGAGACTCGCTTAGACAAGGAAGGGTACAAAAAGCATTGTAAAGAATTACCATTTCAGAATAAATTGATAGTTAAGAAACCAGATTCAAGAGGAGGTTTGGCGCTTCTTTGGAAATCGGAGGTGAAACTAGAGGTGGTGAATTACATGGACAACCATATTTTGGCTAAAGTGGTGGAAGAGGATGGATTTGAGTGGCATTTAACAGGTTTTTACAAATGGCCTGAAGCTAGCCAAAAACACAAATCTTGGGCTCTTTTGTCACATTTAGCTACGTTGGTTAAGGGTCCATGATGTTGCATTGGAGATTTTAATGCTATTTTACTCTCTTCTAAAAAGCAAAGTAAGCACCCACCACCATACAAGCAGATGGAGGATTTTAGTTTGGCACTGGAATCATATAGGTTGGCTGATATGGGTTTTTATGGCTATCCTTTTACCTGGAATAACAAGAGACTAGGGGATGCTAACACAAAAGAGAGGCCAAAACCCATTAAGTTATTGGGTTTTTCCAAATATTTTTTGCTCTATTATTACGTTAATCACAAATATTTCATATCTTATTATCTAAATTGGGCCATGATATAAACTATTACAAAAAGCCCAAAAACTCATATTTTACCCAATTTTATTATCATTATTTATCTAAGCCCAAAACCCTTCCTATGAACCCAATACATGTACACATCCTATTCTATTTAAAGCTCAAGAATACTTATGCTTGGCAATATTTGAAAAGCCCATGATTCAAGTCCATGGTAAAAAAATTTTATTAATAGAATTCAAATCCATAATCAAAGTCCAATTCTCATTGGCAACATTAAAGCCCAATTCTCATTGGCAATATCAAATCCCAGTTCTTGCTGGCAATATTTAAAGCCCACTTCTCATTGACAATATCAAAGCGCAATTCTCATTGGCAATATCAAAAGCCCAACTTACGTTGGCACTATTAAAAGGCTAAGTGAACTACTTGCCACTATTTTATCAAAAGCTCAAGGTTATTAATACTTAGCAAAATACTATATTATAATTATTTCACTTAAAAGTCCAATAATGAACAATACTTTAGCTTCTTAAACCTATTACTATAATATTACAAGCTCATGGAATTTATGAACGATCTATTCTCCAAACCCATGGCAATCATCTTATAAAAACCCATGGAAAGTTATGATTACTTATCTTAGACCCATGACATTAATTCATTTCATATCATATTATAAACTCATGTTCACTATCTATCTTATATCACGACATTCATAATATTTATTTCTAAAAACTCATGGTAATTATTCATCCTACATGTCCATTATGATTATCTGTAGAAAAACTTAGTAGAATATCACATTATTCCATTATAGTGGTTGTTACCATATTTATCTAAAACTCATGGATATTGCCTCTATTTAAAACCCATGGTAAATATTATTCTCAAGAAAATATTGGAGGTCATTATTTAAAAAGCCCCAAAGAAAATATCATTTACAAAGTAATCCATAGCAAAAATTATGAGAAACTATACAAGTTGTTATTTAAAGCGCATGGAAATTAATACCCAAAATCTATCATAAATTTTTATTAAAGCTCATGGATTCATTTTATTTCTACTAACAATTAAAGCCCACGAGGAGTAAAAAACCCATGGCAAAGGATGTCTTTAATGCCCATTTTGTAGGCCCAAGAATCTCCTGGAATAGGGAACAAGCCCAAGCAAAGAAAGGGCCATGTGGCCCAACTAAAAGTGCTGAAATGGAGTAAAGTTCTAGCCCAAAAAGGTCCCCAAAAAATCAGAAATTCAAGCTGAAACAAGTCAGTCTAATTAAGTCTACCACTAGCCGAAGGTTCCTCCACACCTCTAGGAATGAACTAAGGGGCTGTCATGGCAGAATTTTAACACATTTTCTATTGAGAACAGTAGCTAATAACTATTCCTAGCAGCTAGGAAGTTGATGGGCAGAGAGGCATCATCATCTCCCTCAAGGTCCTACCTCCAGCAAAAGCTAGCGGGCAATAAATACCCTTCTTCTCCAAGTTTTGGTTACAACTCAAGGGAGCCATGACCAAGACTCATGAAATCCTTAACCAAATAGTTTATTTTATTACAAAAAAATGTATGTAATTGGTTCATGAATCCTAAAGGGGAAAATTTGGGAACATGTGGTTTGGAGGGCATAAAGGGATCTCCAGCGGAACCCTCTGAAGTGGACTTAAAGTTTGACACCTGGCTTGGGGTGTTGAATCCTACTTCATAGGGTCCAAATCTCAGTTGCAGCACTAGGATTCTTCCTTAATACTTACCTTAATCCCATTGGCTAAACACAATCTCAGCAAGCTTAGCATTTAATGCAAGATTACCCCAAATACTACCCATGTGTGACATTGCCCAAAGAAGCAAAACAAACCTAAAAGCAAATCTCCCATTTTAGGCCAAATCCAGGTTATTAATTCAGCTATCTTGCTCCCTTGAATTAGACCTACTTTTTTTGAATTCTTGTTAATTAATGCTTCTCTAAACTCCATTATGAAAGCATAAGCACCTTAGCCCACAAACACACAACTACTCCCTTCGAAACTTTTTGATTTGTTTGTAATTTAGCTTGTAATTTAGCTCTCCTCAAGCCCACAACTCATTCCCCTTAACCCACACTCACCTAGCCTCAGACATTCCTTTCCTCTTTTGCATAATCACAGCCTATAAATGCCTCCCTATTAGTCACAAACAACCCATTACTCACTAAAGCCTTAACCTCAGTATTAATTCCATCCCACTCACTCAAAACAGCCCACATTACCTCATTCATGTCTTATGCATACATACTCACCAAAATCTTAGTTTAATACTTGCTGCACTGAGCTGGGATCTCTCTTTTCCTTCATACCATGCCAAATAACTCTTTTTTTTTTTTTTTTTTTTTTTTTATCATTATACATCCATTAATATTTACTTATTGTTTTACTATGGGAGGCTATAATGTATTTGTGATTTTTTGAAATTTTTTCTTCATATTAATGTAATGATGGCTGAGAGTAATATGGACCCTATTGAACAAAATACACAAAAATTTTCTAAAATTAATACTTTATTAAATTTATTTAATAATTGAATATAAATTACCCTACCGTTGGAGGACTGGTTCGAACTATGATGCTTTAAAATGACTAATAATATAACAAATTAACAACAGTAGCATGCTTATTGGGCTTTATTGTTGTCTTCTTGTCAGGGTGCAGCCTCTATCTCTTGCTTGAGCAGACTTACACAACACTGAAAGCCTTTGGGCTTTATTTCAAGGGCCCGTCGTCGAGTTTCGGCTTGGCTACCTCATATTCTATTCAGGAACGTCAAAATTTTTCCTTCAACGATGATCTCTTTTGTAATGCTTCTTATCATTATCATATATTTATTAACCGATGATTTCCATAATAAAGACATTAAATGAGAGGTAGCATCATTCATTAGATTTCAAAAATTAAGTGTATGAAAATTTTGTATGTATGTATGTGTGTGTGTGTGTGTGTGTGTGTGTGTGTGTGTGTGTTTATATATATATATATATATATAAGGTTAAATAAATTGTCAAAAAAAGGATTTAAATTTTTTTTAACTTTATTTCTTATGCAATTTCTATTATTACAAGAGAACATCACTTTTTCAGTTATGATTGGAAATATGGTTTCCATGATTAAAGTTTGGATAGTTTTAAGTTTAAATTTAGTAATATGATTGCATTTAATTGTTGATTATTGATTTAATTTTTTAATAGTTGCTTTTTTAAGTGATTATTAATTGTTTCTCAATTTTTTTTAAGTGAATGTAATGGTTTGTTTTACTACACTGTAAAGTTTTTAATATTATCCATATGGACATCTCTATTTTATTTTACACTTCTCCTTATAGCCTCTTTGTTTTCTAATTATTGTCTATTAATGACGTTTGATTTTTTTTCTTTATCTATCCTTTATTACATTGTATTATTTTTATTTTTACAATCTCTCTCTCTCTCTCTCTCTCTCTCTCTCTCTCTCTCTCTCTCTCTCTCTCTCTCTCTCTCTCTCTCTCTCTCTCTCTCTCTCTCTCTCTCCATTGGCTACTTATCATTTTCCAAAATTTGATGATGATTCTATGGCATTAAATATGCATTATTAGTTTCTTTATGTTATATTTCGTTAGGAAAAATGCCAGAACACCCATTGAACTTTAGAAGAGTGGCCAGAACACCCCCCTTAACTTTCATTTTAGCCAATTTACTCATTAAACTTTGCAACTTTTCCAAATTAATACATTAGTTGGTCTACCATTAATATACTAATAGAAACACACGTGAGAGACACATGAAATCAAGTGTGAGTTTGGATAGCGTTTTAGGCCTAGCGTTGCACATTTGCGTTTCATTTCTGTGGGTCCCCTGCACTGTTCATGGGACCTGCAAGTACGGAATCTGGTAAAATTAACTTTAAAACTGAGTCCCATAGCATTATTCACACATTTAAAAATTATTTTGCTACAATATTTTCAGTTTTCAATTTTCAACAATAAGCGGTATTCAAACAGACCCTAAAATCAATCATCTAGACCCGTGTGGGAAGAAGAGAGAAGCTTTAGGGAAAGACTATTGGATTAGAAGAAAGAAGAGAGAAGTTCAGGGAGAGAGACAATCGAACCAAAACCATGTTCGATCACTACACTCCCCTCTTCGGCGTTGGAGGTCTTTGTCCCACTGTCGATCTTGCTGTCCTTGGTTACCAAGTTGGTCCCACCACATTGTTCAAGCATCCAGATCCAACCCGTATTCTAGCATCTATGACCAAAAGCAAACCACTATGAATAATTTTTGTACCTTTTTGTTTGTGTAGCTGACGACGATAAGGATTAAGCAATTTCATGAGCTTACTTTGCTTTGCTTTGGGGATTGGATTTTTTTTTTTTTTTTTTAAATGGGATTTTTTGGTTTTGTTTTTAGTGGTTTTGAAAGATTTGGTTTGTTGGGTGAGTTGAAGGAGACAAAATAATAAAGTGTTTTATTTCTCAATCCAAAATGAAAATTAATTAATAAAGTATAAATTGCAATTCCAAATAATATGTGGTTGAATGTGGGGGAGAGGTCGATAGCAGGACAAATAAACCTGTCGTTGAAGGAGGAATGCGGCGACCGCTGGTGGTTCTGCTTCAATCCTGTGTCTCTCTTCTTTTCATATGGGTTTATGACTGATTAATTTGTATCGTAAACTCCACGTGTTTTTTTGTTTGTATATTAATGGCATACCATTATTTTTTTAATTTTTTTTTTATTTTGTTGAGAAAGTAACGGTAAACCAATTGATGTATTAATTTAGTAGAATTGCAAAGTTTAAGTAGTAAATTGGCTTGTTCTCAAAAAAAAAAAAAAAAAAAAAAAAAAAAAAAAAAAAACAAAAACAAAAACAAAAAAGAAAAAAGAAAAAAAAAAAGAAAAAAAGAAAAGAAAAGAAAAAAAAGTAGTAATTTGGCTAAAATAAAAGTTTGAGCTGTGTCATGGTCATTCCTCTAAAGTTTAGAAAGTGTATGAGGATTTTTCTCTATTTCGTTTGATATCTTCATCAATTTTTTTTTTTTTTTAAATTAAGTGTTTCTATACTGACATTTGTTTTGTATTCCATTTTTTTCTTTAACGTATTGGGTGTGGGAATGAGTGTTTCCCTAGCATTACTCCACTTTATGAGAACAATTTATTTATTGAATTTAAGTAAATTATTATATGTTTAATTTTTTAATATAAAAAAGTAGAAGGAATATAAATAATTTAATGATATGGAGGATGGAACTAAATTTAAATGTTAAATAAAATAATATGAGAAGAAAAAAAAAAGTGAAAATAAAAGATATAACAACAAACACCAAATTATCAAAAGTATGCTATGTAATATAATAATAATATTTTTTATATTCTATCTTTAATTCTTTATATTGCAATATGATAACATTTAACAATCAAAGTGAAAAAAACAACAACTTAAAACATAAAGCTAAATTGCATCAACCTAAAATAAAGTTCTAAAGAACACAAAAATTTATCAACCTAAAACAGATTTGCAAGAAAATTTAAAAAGTCCACCAAAAAATTGAGAGTGAAATAACCTTTTTTGTGAGAAAAATTATGCATAGAATGGAAGAGTGAATGACAAATTTACGCTAAGAGGGAGATAATAAGAAAAAACAAAATAAAGGAAGATAAATGGAAAAAGGAAAAGTGATATTAAGGTAGAGGGTTTGGTAGAAGGTTTGGAGAGATGAAAAGGTAAAGGGAATGAGAAAATTTGGAGAAAGTGTAAAATATTGTATTTTTAATTTTTTTAAATAAAAAAGATGAGAAAGTATAAATAATTTAACAATATAGAGGATCTCATCTTATTTCAATGTTGAATAAAATAAGATGAGAAAAAAAAGTAAAAAAAAAAGATATAGAAATTGTACGTTTTAGACCCTTTAAAACACAAGTTGTTTAACCTAGTTATTTAGCTAAGTGATTATTTAGATAAATTATTCAAATTTAGGTTAATACAATAAAATCATATCATGAGAAAATGCGGAAATATAAAGAACACACGATATGATAACCCAAGAAAACCAAACAAATAAAAAACTTGGGGAGGATTTAACCTAGTTATCCTTAAGGTAAAACAAATCCACTATAAAATAATTGAATTTTGTACAATAAGGCTTAGACCACTAACATTCTATTGTTACCTTGAGTAGAAAACTTATTATCACGACCACGTGACAACCCCGAGTGCACAGACTACTTCTTTCCTTGATCTGCAACAACCACAAGTTCTCCTACTTATGACTTTGAGACTCCACTCAAAGGTTTCAAATCTTCTTTAAATTCTTTTTGTAGCAACTGAACCAATCATCCAGTTTTTGACATGAATCTTGATCTTGATAACTCTAAGTGTGTGTAAAGGTAAACACCTTTAGATTTCACAAGATATTCAACACACAGCACATCAATAGACCTCTAAAACGTAGCTAGGGTTTTTCCTTTTATACTTGGAGTAAAACATAAAACCCTACACATCAAATCGGGTTTGGGCTGAATTGAAAAATTTTGCAGAAAATTAATCTGCACGAGGTTCGATCGATCGAGCCTAATTTTTGATCAATCAAGCCTTGCAGATTTAGACCAATAAATCTTGCAATCACTCGATTCTAACCTTTACAAATAAACATACTTTGACCAAGCTTAAACCTAGACTCTATGTTTTGATCATGGTTTGCCAACATAATACATAATAAAGTTCTAATACATTTAGATCCTAAAGTATTAGAACCTAACAGAAATAATCACTAAATTATCCAAATCATGCTATGTAATAGAATAATATTAGTTTTTATATATATCTTTGATTCTTTATAATACAATAGGATAATATTTAACAATCAAAGAAAAAAAAAAAACTTAAAACACAAAAATAAATCTCATCAACCTAAATTAGAGTTCTAAAAAACACAAAAATTTATCAATCTAAAGCAAAGATGCAAGAAAAATAAAAAAATCTACCAAAACATTGAGAGAGAGAGAGAGAGAGAGAGAGAGAGAACATTTTTGTGAGTGAAAACTATGCAAAGAATGGAAGAGAGGATGACAAATCTATAGTAAGAGGGTATAAATTAGAAGAAACAAAATAAAGGAAGATGAAGGGAAAGATCAATAGTGATATTAAGATAGAGGGTAGTGGAGAGATTGAAAAGTAAGGGAGAGAGAAAGGTTAAAAGAAAAAATGATAATGACATGGATGGACGTTGATCTGGCTTAACTGGAGCGTAACAACAATAAATATTACGTTTCAACTTTTAAGATATATATATATATATATATATATATAGATTAGCTACAATGATGTAAAGAAAATAACAATTTCTATCTCCAAATTTGGGTCAAGTATGTGTCACTTTTGTGAAAGTAACCAAAGATTTGAATGAAATATGTTTTATAATTTTGGATATAAATTCTAAAATATGGTGCTGGCAAGACTTGACCTTGCTTTCAGCAAGTGAAATAACATGTCTAACATGTAAACCATTGGGTCACGAACATTTTATTGGTTAGAAATGGAAAATTAGTAAATATAAACCAATTTAAGTATCAAATATATTAAAAAATTAAATGACACATCACAGTTTGACCTCGATTGAACCTCGGTCTGATCTCAAAAATCTTGAACCTTTTCCTTTCTCGATTCATTAAACGGTGGAGTTTCAAAACCACGGTTATAGTTTCCAAGCTTATGAAAATTTATTTATTTTACTAGTAGATAAGAGGAGTTTATGAATCTTTTTGAATTAAAATTGAACTTTTAGTACTACTAGGTGTTAATATGTGCTTCGCACGATTGTATTTTTGTCTTAGTTTATAAGCTTGTATTTATCACAAATAAAAATAATTTTTATTATTGTATAGAGAAGTTTTCATTATTATTTTGTGTTGGCTTATTTTTATTCATAGATGAAATTGATCTAGGGGAAAAAGTCTGCTAGTCCTTACCTTATCTGCCCTATACGCCATACAATAGCTGGATAAACAAAAGGAGGGCATATCTCGTATGTTTCCAAAATGCAATGTTGATCTATACCCCTTTTTGCCAATGCGTCTGCAGGGTCATTAGCTTCACGGTATTTATGAAGTAGGTGAATGGTCCATGCTCGAGCGATAAGGTTCATGAATCATATGTTAATTATTCATTCTTAAAACCAGCACAAGAAAGTAAAGCCATAGAATATAACCAAAACAAACCACGAGAAAGACGAGTGGAGGAATTCGAGAATTCCATCAATGCGAGTCTATATGCATATCCAATAATTGAGCTTTGTGTAATAAACTGCCATTCAACTTGCAGAAATTTATATCATTGCCCTCAATGATTCGTGAATTGACATGAGATAACAGATAATTATGACATGAGATAACAGATAATTATGACGTGAGATAACAGATAAGTATGCACTATGCAGAGACATCACATGAAACGGGTTGGAGGATCTTCCTGGTGCAATTAGGGCTGCAAATACCTATGACCTTGTGGCCTAATAGCATATTGCCCCCTACGTGGAGTTCATTTTTAGACTTTAACCCCTCGTACGGTTGTACTTATACTTGAAACCAAAATAATACTAATAATCATAGCACATTACTACTCAAATACATCATTCAATAAAAGAAAATACTCATGTCTATGGATCTCTTCGATCTTTTTATTTTTATTCTCATCTTTTCTGTGTTACGTCATCTAATATCTATGGTAGGCTTCTGTGTAAGGGACATTATTCGTATGATGAACAATTTCTATTTTGGCATAATTTGATTTATTTATTTTTTTATTTCTCATTTGAGAAAACTTTCATTTGTAAATTTCATATATTAATTTTGCTGCAGTAATTGTGAATTGATTTTACGTAGTTTCACAATTGACAGAAGAGAGAGAAATAAATAAAACAATAGAGTTTTTGATAAATTCTCTCTTAAGGCTCTGTTTGTTTGCCACTAAAACTATAAACTTGAAATAGATATGAGAAATTAAGTCGATTATATTCTGTTTCTTAATTACTTCCAAAAAAAAAAAAAGTCACTCATATCTGTAAAATTGTCACTGGTTGAGAACATTATAATTAACATTGTTGATTGCTTTGTCTATTTATCTTAAGTTTTGAAAGCTCAAAAATGTGTTGAAAAATACAAGAGCTGTTTAGACCTCCAAATTAAAATTACGGCTTGGTTGATTTTACACTAACTTAATACTAAGTGTGAAATAGTGTAAACACAAGTGTATAAGCAAGACAAATACTCTAATTCATATTTAAAGCAACACAACAGTAAAAATGAAATAAACAAGAGTAGGGAAGAGAGATGCAAACAAAGATAACACCAAGACGTGTTATCGAAGAGGAAACCGAAGAACTCGGCGAAAAACATTTCCGCCGCCCTCCAAGTGGAAATTGATCCACTAGACAATCAGTTGGGATACATGGGTTAGCAAGAGACCCTCCAAGCCTAATTTACCCGATGTACCTAAGCCCTCCAAGCTCTTACTCCAACAAGGTTTCTCGGAACCGTGTCTTATCTTAGTTCTCCGGATCCCGCAATAAGCTCCATGTTGCATCTGCCATCATCGGCTTCTTCTAATGCTTCCCAGTAGCACCAAAGCATCACTTCACACTTTGAAAGGGTATGGTAAGTGTTTGAACTATCAACCTCTCAATGGTATAGAAATGAAGAGATAGGAGATGAGGAAATTCTCAAAACAAATGTGTAGAGGATTATGGGTATAACAATCTCTAACTCTCAAGGTGTTTGGCTAGGGTTTTTCTCTCAGAGGCTATCATCTCAATTGTGGGTAATGTGGGTATAAATAGTGTGGGTACAAAAAGTGTGACTTAGGCTGGACAGGCTGGCAGAATAGAATGCCTCGCGGGTGTCTCGCGCGAGGCCTTACCCGTGAGATACTCGCGAGACACAATTGTCTCCACCTAGCCTGACTCTTCGCATTCCAGCATGTGCAGGGCACATGTATCACTTCGCGGGAAGCTAAATCGTGAGACACTCGCGATAAATCTTCTGTCTTCAGATACTTGAGTCTTCACACTCTCTCTTTTTAACACACAACCCTTACAATGAAATCCCACAGCAAATACATGGTACATCAGATTGAATATAATAACAATCAAATTTGGCACGGAATATAAGCCAACAAAAACATATAGTTGTAAATAATAACTTTACAAGTTCCTTCTCAAATTTCTATTTCTTTTAATCTCAGATCATATATCTTAAGTATTAAGCTAAATTGTAATCCGTGTTTAGCACAAACTTTTAATAGTAATGATAATAAAATGATCATTTTTTACTTTTTGTGTTGAATATTATAAATATGTCACTTGGTACTAAAATTTAAAAAAAAAGCACTTGACGTAAACTGGATTACAATTAAAAGATAATATGGACTATATTTAGATTTTGGTTATACTTCAGATTTAAAATATGGATTCTATTTATTACTCAAAAAAGTAGGTCTATAAAACATGGATTCTATTTAGAATCTTGGAGGAGGACGATTGCTAAATCATCTAAATTTGCAGTGCAATAGTTTCTACATTAAGTAAAACCGTCATCACATGGTTATGTAATATATTAGCAATGGCATAATAATTGAGGGAAAAGAATGATATTTGAAATCCCAATATCCTAGAAACGTCAAGGACTAATGGGCAAATCCATTTCATCAATCTTAAAAATAAAAAGCTTAAATCACAGCATGTGTGAAATATAAAGAGTTTCAAAGAGTTTTGTGCGTTGTGGCAATTAATTTGTTTTCTTCTCTGAAAGAAAAGAATCTTGTCTTCAAACTTCACAAACAAAAATAATAAAACTAAAGAGAGTGCTAATACGTAATAACTGCTAACCAATTGCTAGAGGATGCAAAAGATGATTCCAAGATTGGCCAATTTCCTGAATTTCAAAATGAAAAGGTTGTCTTCTTGATCAATAAACAGCTAGAAGATATATATTGCTAGCTAGGACATTTTAAAATATGAGATCAGGGTGGATAGGTTGAGCATATTTAAACATAATTTGATACCCCAAATCCATTGCATTCATTAAAAACAAAAATTTGACTCTTTGATTTCCACAATGTGTGATAAATACAACATCAAAATTAAAAAATTAAACTGACACAATAACGCATTTGATAAAAAAATTTAAAAGCTGATATGTGACATAAAATTGGAATTCAATTAAGAATTTAATTAAATTTTCTCATAGTTTTGTCTTTATATATATATATATATATATATATATTAATTATTCTATAAAATTTGGTAGTGTAGCAAATAAATCCATTTTGTTTGATCTCCTTATGTTTTTAATAATTTTTTGTACCAAAATGTTAAAAAATGCACTAAAGTCCCTAGACTTTTATGCTAATGCAACAAGAGCAAGACTTAGGTACAATACTTAAGTGTTATTTCTTAGCCTTAGGTTCTCTTTTCAAAATTTTGTCATGTGGAATTTTTCTCATGAAATAGAAGTGTATTTTTCAATTAAATAGACACAATGTTAAATCTTAAAAGGAGAACATAAGAAACAGCACCTAAAGTGCTGTACTTAAGTTTTATCTATGCAACATGACCCTTTCATTTTCAAAGGAAGATAACTCATGTTTCTCTCTAATATAATTAAGATACATGTGACAAAGACATGTGTCATCTTTCTATTGTGGTTTGAAGTCTCATGCTTCAAATATGTTTAGAACCAAACTATTTTTAACAAAGTTTATATAATAGATTGTAAAAACATAAAAGCAAAAATAAAAATAAAGTTTAAATACTAGATTGTAAAAATAGAAAAAAGTTTATATACATGATCAAAGTTTTGTCTTATGTATCAAAAAAAAAGTTTTGTCTTAGTACGTTTTAGTTTTAACCATACTTTTGTGGGGACCAGTTTTAAAAATGATAATTTCTCTGACCAAGACAACTTGTGGACTTAGTCTTTAGCAGCAAGACTATTTGCAACCATGGACATTATTGCGCTTCAAATAAGTAAACAACCAGCTAAATTTCCATACAAATCATGATAAAAACAATGATTATATTGTTTACAAATCGCTTGCTGTCTTCCATCTCCTTCTTTTATATATTGTTGTTGTATTCCTCTCATGTGTTTTGCTGTGCTAAAGATATTTTGAATCATGGCGAGTGGATGTTTGACAATGGATCAACTCTTGTCTCCCCTGGAGGAATGTTTGAACTTGGATTCTTCACCCCTATGGAAACCTCAAGCTCAAAGAGGTTCGTGGGTATAAGGTATCACGGATGGGATCAACAAGTAGTTGTATGGGTTGCCAACCGAAACGCCCCAATACCTGACGGTTCCACTGGAGTTTTTGGAATTGCAGACGATGGCAACCTCAAGGTATTGGATAATTCAAGCAAAGAATATTGGTCCACAACTGTTCAGAAATCCTTGTCTGCAAATCGTATCGTCAAGCTCATGGATTCTGGAAACCTGGTCTTAAGCGATGATAATGATCAGTTGGCAACGAGTCTGTGGGAGAGCTTCAAAAATCCAACTGATACATTTATTTTAGGCATGAGGATGGATGGAAACATTAAATTGGTTTCATGGACAGACTCTGGTGACCCGAGAAGTGGAAATTTCACGTTTAGCCAAGATGAATTACAAGGAGAGGATAGCTACGCTATCACAAAAATACCAGATGGTCACTCGCAAAGTCGGTTAAACGCAAATGAAATGCCTGAAGAAGTAGCCTGCTTGTTATCAAACTTCAGCACGATTTTATGTTCTAGCTATTTGCTAAACCTATCAAGGTTGGTGATGGATTCCAGTGGGCAGATAAAACATCTGAAATGGGATGTAAAGAAGCAATATTGGGCTTTGATATGGTCGGAGCCCAAAGACAAATGTAAGATTTTCAATGCTTGTGGGAAATTTGGAAGCTGTAATATTAACAATAAGAAATTGTGCAAATGTTTGCCGGGCTTCATGCCTAGTAACCTAGAAAAGTGGAATTCTGAAGATTTTTTTGATGGGTGCACCAGAAACCAGAAATTATGCGACAAGAGCGACACATTCTTGAGCTTAAAGATGATGAAAGCGAGCAATACAAACGCACGGTCTGGTGTAAAAAATGGAGCAGAATGCAGAAATTTATGCCTTGAGGATTGCCGGTGCCAGGCTTATTCATATGAGGCAGCTAACAACAGCAGGTCAAGCGGTGATACTACTACTAGTACCGACTTTTGCCTGACTTGGAGTGATGATCTAATTGATCTTCAAGAGGAGTATGAAAAGGGTCGTAACCTCTCCGTCCGGGTAGCAAAATCCGATATAGGTACTGTTTTACATATTAATATTGGAGTATATAAGTTTATTTGGAAAATATAATTACTTTTTGTTAATTAAAAAATAATTATTAATTATTGTTCTTACTTTAAATGTCAATTTTTTTTTTTTTAATTTTGTTTTGATAATTTAATTGTCATATTGAACACCGAGCACCCTTGGTGCGGTGACCACTCTATAAGTATAAATGTTTGTGGGGTGTGGGAGTAAAGGCTGGAGTTGAAGTCTTCAGGAAGAAAGTTCACATATATATATACATTTAGATTATGTTAAAATAGAAATTCTATTTTGTAAAAAAAAAAAAAAAATTGTCACATTAAAGGAAGAGATATTTGATTCATAAATGTCTCTATTGAAAATATGAAGATGTGTTAATTAAGTTATAAGACTCCAAATTAAATGCTACTCCCTCCGTCTCACTTTGTTTGTTCTCTATTCCATTTTGGGATGTCCCAAAATATTGTCCTGTTTCTAAAAATAAAAGTCTTTAATTTACTAATGTTCCTATTATACCCCTATTAATTTACTTATTCAATTTTTTGATAAATTTATTTAAGAATAGTTTTGGAAACTTATACATTTTTAAAAGGTAAACAAGACAATAAATGATGTTTCCTTAAAAAATTTGGCTTTTCAAACAGGACAAACAAAGTGGGACGAAGGGAGTATATTTTTTATTATTTTATTTTTTGAGAAAGTATATTTTTTTTATTATTAATCATATATCAATTGTTATTTGATAAAAACCTTATATTTTGTGTATAATTTATATATATATATATATATACACACACCACTGCACTTCCCTTTATTTATTAAATTAATTAGCGCTGCCTAATAAAGGAATGATGCATTACTTGCTTCTACACTTCCTGATATGAAAAAAGAAAAAAAAGAAAAAAGAAAGAAGTTGAAAGAGTGACCTTTCCCTACTTCTTTGTCTTCTTCTCACCCCGACCCCCTCCCCTTTCTAGCGTGTGGGGTTGAAAAAAAAAGCCTAGATGGTAGCTAGTCTGGCATTATCACACAAGATTATTAATTCCAAACCTATATTTACAGGTAATACTTACTGAAATCTTCTATTAACAATATGAATACAAGCACACTTAACCAATCCTCACAGACGAAACTTACAGAGTCTTACAAACCTCACAAATCTATACATATATATATATATATATATATATAAGCTGAAACGTAATATTTATTATTGCTACGCTCTCGTTAATCTCGTTAAGCCACATCATCAACCATGTAACCTTTTTTTTTCCCCCCTTCATTTTTTAAACAATATTAATATATAAATAAACAGTGCAACTTTACAAATTCTCTAACTCATTAAATCCAACTCACCATGAACAACTTTACATATTTTTTAACTCATTAAATCCAACTCATCATTAATTTATCTTTCTTTCAATTCTCAACCCTTCATTTTCCCCTTCTAAACCATTTCACTTTTTTGAAATTCAAACCCTTCAATTGCCACTCCTGTGATTAACTATGTTATTTTTAGCACTATAAATTTACAGTTGCTCTCTCTACCTCCGCAAAAGTTGCCAAAGTGGCATCAAATTTGGAAAGTCCCTTTGAGGCTTGTTCTTTCCCTTCTTATTTTTTCTTTTCCCCTGACTTCGGTTTTTCCATTGGATTTTTAAAGTTTGTGGATGGTATGCTTCTTGGTGGGTTGCTGAAAATGTGATCACTTAGGGGCTATGAGAGGCTAGGATTGGTTTGTCAGTTATGAGAAGGGTTTTTAAGAATTAGAAATCTCTACAACAACTTCTTACTTCATATTCATGATGTACAAGTTTTATTTTATACTTGAGTTTTACCCGTTCAATTTGTTTATCTTTGACATTTTATTTTTCTTACATTTGACATTTGTTTAACTCTATGTAAAAAAAGGAAGAAAAGAAAACCAAAGTTTAATGTATTTACCTATAATTGTTTTGAAACAACAATAGAGTATACGTTGTAATTATACTCAAATTAATGTTTTTATATTTTTTGACTCAATGGTTCTTTTTTTGTTGTGGAACCTTTCTCAATTTCTGTTTGGCTTCAAAAAATATTATGTTTAGCACACTTTTTCTTATTATATGTAGCACACAATTTGGTTCTTGCAGGGTTTAGGATCATTGACCTAGATACATGAGAGTTTGACAATAAAGGTTTCTTAAGTGGCCAAAGACATTTCTAAGGAACTTAAGAAAGAAAGTTTTTTTTTTTTTTTTTTTTTTCCAAAACTTCCATTATTATATATAGTATAGATATGTATAGACATTGTTTTTTGTTTTTTATTCTTCATTGATTTCATGTTTTAGTTATTAAGAAAAACCCAAAATAATAGAAGGGAAATGGATAATACTTTTAAAAATAGTTCAATTTTTAAGGAGAACAAATTATTTTCAATAATTTTTAGAGAATAAATTTTACATTATAGCATATTACAAAATAATTATACATAACACGAACTAACTCAGAAATCTCACACTCACAATCTTAAAGGAGGCCTAATACACCCAATACCTCTCTTACATGAAAATAAACAAACATTCAAACTACTTTTCATTTCTTTTCTTTTCTTTTCTTTTTTTCTTTTTTTCTAAAAACCCCACTTCATGTTGTAAAATTCTTCTCCTCTTCTCTCCCTAAATGAAAAATGAATAATACTTTCCCTACATATTCATAAGCATGGTGATATAGATATGGTACTTATAGTTTTTTTTTTTTTGAAAAAAAAGTTACAAAGTACTCAAAGCTTATGACTTATGTACTTTGATCTATGGAAAAGTGTATCAATTCCTATGATTTCTTTCAATTTTTTATAGGATTTAAAGGAGATACAACTTCTTGAATTTATATGTTAATTAATGGTAGGTCGGTGATAGTTTGGAATATTTCCAACCTCACTAATGGTGGATTTGTTGAAAGTTTTTCCCTCAATCTGTCCAATCCAACCCCACTCATAATCATATCCATACGTACTTAATTAACTATCACCCATGACTATTAGAGTGTCGATAGAAGTTGTCCATCTGTCCAACCGCTTGCTACCATGTCCTAGTGTTGGATAAATTCATAAAAGTGATACTACCAATACTATAAATTTTATTTTAAATCTTACGAATTTTGTCTCATCAATCATAATAAAAAATTAAAATATTCATTTATTATCTTTTTGAAATGACACCAATCACAGCACATTATTTTGTAAGTTATTTTTTATTTAAGTTTGTAATAATTTTAGCATTTTCCAATTCATACTACTGAAAGCTACCAATACCATGTTTTCTTACTACTCCAGACTTAATTTATTCCTTTGCAGAATCAACTGTAAGAAATTGTGAGCCTTGTGGCGCAAACATGATCCCCTATCCACTGAGCACTGGGCCAAATTGTGGTGACCCCATGTACTTTGCCTTCTACTGCAACACCTCTTCAGGCCAGGTTAGCTTCAAGACATCCAATGGAGCCTATCGAGTGATTAGTATCAACACAAGTACACACAACTTTGTCATCAAAATCAATTTGGCTGATAATCGTGGTTCTAATCAGTTCTTGCCATCTAGTGTCCCTGGCCTGTTTACTGCTGAAGGAAACTTTAGTTCTGAAATGACAGATGAAGCAGAGATTAGTTGGACGCTACCAATGGAACCAACCTGTGATTCATCCACAGACTGCAAGGATTGGCCAGATTCAACTTGCAAGGTAGCAAGAGATGGAAAATGGAGGTGCCTTTGCAGCACAAAATGGGATGGCTTGATTTTGAATTGTACTACAGGTTAGCATGTTATGCTATATGCCTCTGGCAAATTAAGATTGCTCCGTTAGTGATAAAAGAATTAATATGATTGTATTGCTAAGGAGGATTCTGTTCTACTAAAATAATTTTCTTGTTATAATCAAACCCCTCTCCCTCCTCCACTAGCGCTTCACCACAATGAGAGGAAAACTTTGAATTGCATCTGAGTATAATTCATGCTTTCCGAAAATTTTTCTTTTTCCTTTATGAATATAACTTCTAATTTTACTTAGGAATTATGAGGCGTTTCCAATTCTCTTTAGTAATATCATGAGGCCCTAACAATATATATTATAATTGTGAATATATATATATATATATATATGTGCGCGCGCGCGCGCTTGTGCTGAATTTGACTTATTATCATTTTGATTTTTCCATTGAAACTTGTTCGCCGTCACTAACATAGTGATGGAGAATCGTTTTCTTATTTTATCTATTTAAGAGAGACTAGTTTTGTTTCTTTCCCGTAAAGGTGATATTCCTCCGTCACTACTTGGTGGTAATGCTGGGTCATTACAAAAGGCTTCAAGAAAGAAGATGGCGTTGTATTTGATTGTTGTGCTGTCTCTGATAAGTGTGATTGCTTTCGCTTGTAGCATTATATTTTTATATATATTGAGAAGAAAGATGGCCAACAGTCGAGGTAATTGCTTTGCATGATGCACACCGTGCACAATCTATTGTGCATTTGCATCAAAATAAAACCATTTATTAGTTCTTTCCTGTAATTATCGTGTAATTAACATATATTGTTGTCTTCTTAACTCAGAAAACAGAAACAACGATAAAAGAAATAGAGTACTTCGCACAATGGACAGTGAACGACATGTCAAAGACTTGATAGACTCTGGTGAGTTTAAAGAAGAAGGTGAGACAGACATAGATCTGCCGTTTTTTGATTTGGAAAGCATACTAGTAGCTACAGATAGTTTCTCAGATGCAAACAAGCTTGGACAGGGGGGCTATGGGCCTGTTTATAAGGTATTTTCAACAACATTAACTGGTATTTAAAGTTCATGTAAATTAGGTTCTGGTTAGTAGTAACTATGTGGGTTTGGTGAATTTGGTCTCAGGGTACATTTCCTGGAGGTCAAGAAATGGCAATAAAGAGGCTCTCAAGTGCCTCAAGACAAGGCTTACAAGAATTTAAAAATGAGTTGGTGTTGATTGCAAAACTTCAACATAGAAATCTTGTTAGACTTCGGGGATATTGCATAAAAGGGGATGAAAAGATTTTGCTTTATGAGTACATGCCGAACAAAAGCTTAGACTTGTTTATATTTGGTTGGTTTCCTAAACCATATGCCTAATAGACACTAGGGATTGTTAAACTGTATCATATTTGAGTAAAAGCTAACTTGTTAGTGTTGCTAATATTGTTCTCTTAAATGACGAATGGAAAACCTTGCTAGATCAAAAGCTAAGCAAGCTTTTGGACTGGGAGATGCGCTTCAACATTATCTTGGGAATAGCTCGAGGGCTTTTATATCTTCACCAAGACTCCAGATTACGAATCATCCATAGAGATCTGAAAACTAGCAACATTCTTCTAGATCAAGAGATGAACCCCAAAATATCTGACTTTGGCTTGGCAAAGATTGTTGGAGGGAAAGAAACTGAGGCAAATACCAACAGAGTAGTTGGAACGTAGTAAGTATATAGTAGATAGTATAATTATGAAAGTTGATTCTATATAATGGAGGAAAAATTTCAATTGCCTAACCTTATTTAGCGAAAGGTATACAAGTGCTAATCCCTTGATGTTATAACAATTCCTCTAATGCAGTGGCTATATGTCTCCGGAGTATGCATTAGATGGAGTTTTCTCAATCAAATCTGATGTTTTTAGTTTCGGGGTAGTTTTGCTTGAGATTATTAGTGGGAAAAAGAACATGGGATTTTATCAATCAGAACAAGCCACGAGCCTTATGGGTTATGTAAGTGTGTTGGATTTTTATAACCATTCATTTTCGGTTATTTTGTACTTCATAGCAATTTGATCTTAAAATTGTCCCAGGTATGGAGATTGTGGACAGAAAACAAGGTGTTGGATTTAATGGACCAAAGTGTGCAGGAAACTTGCAATGCAAACCAATTTATGAAGTGCGTAAATGTTGGACTGTTATGCATTGAAGAAGACCCAAGTGATCGCCCCACCATGTCAAATGTTGTTACCATGCTTGACAGTGAAACTGCAATAGTTTCAACTCCTAAACAACCAGCTTTTGTTCTAAGGAGAGGCCAATCAAGCACAGCTTCTTCATCTAGCAGACCGGAAACGTTTATAGAATTAACTACTAGTGTAGAAGAACCATATTAATGCATGATGCAGTTTCTGATGTGGTGTGTCCTTTATTACACTTGCATAGTTTCTCATGCTCAAAAAATTGTATTCTATACCAGGATTCTGTTTCTCCCCACTAAGTGTCCTTTCTCCATTGTAACTATTCCTTTGATTAATACTTTTCTTTGGTGGTTTATACTAGTATTTAAATTAATAAATAAAATGAATTCATAAAATATATACTAAACAATGATACTTCACAAGAATTGTATTTTACCTTAGATTAGTGAAAAATTGGGAGATATTAACTTGGTGAAGCTTCTATATATCTTATAACATTAAATTTTACTTGATATCATCGATTGCATTAGATAATGGCGACCAAGTTGAGGTGCAGACTTGTAGACACTCCAAAAGTCATATTTGGTACTCCTTAGAAGGTTAGCATTAAGGCTGTAAATGAACCAAGCTGTTTATGAATAGCTCGAGCTCAGCTCGGAAATTTTGTGTGCATGTGTGTGTGTGTGATCATTTGTTTATAAAACAAGCCAAGTTCAAGCCTTGAATTTAAGCTCAATTATTAAATGAGTCAAGCTCAAACATAATAATGCGTATGTGAGTATATTTGTGAACATGAGAGCTCGATTTAATTATATATAATATTATATTTTATATGTATATTTATCTAAAAATATATTTATATACATTGGAAATTGGATTGTATAAGTTTGTCAGTAAGTTTATATGATATTAAATTATTATTTGTAGCTTATTGATGATATATACAGTATATTTGTAGTAAAAATGTATAGAATTGTGAAGAGATAAAACATTTTAGTCATAGATTCACAATATATAAGAAAAGAATAAGTTAATCAATAACTTGAACAAGCTCAAGCTTATTCAACAAGAAAATAAGCCAAAGTTGAACAAAAAATCTTGTTTGGTGATGAGCTCGAGCTCAACTTGTGTTCGATAAAGAATTAAATGAACAGTATTGAATTTTTAATATTCTGCTTGGTTCAGCTTGTTTATAGCCCTAAGCACCATATGAATGTCACATTGGTCATTTGATTCATCTTTTAAGTGTGTAGGTCAAGGAAATCAATACTGTACCGGTACCAAGAAAATATATTGTACCGGTCATTAAACTTGATAGGCCAAGAATGTATTGACCCCTTAGGTAAATTAACCAATTAATTAACCAAATGAATTAATTAAATCAATTAACATGCAATAAGTGTGGTAGCACAAACAAATCACCAACTAAGTTAAATGCAGTAGAAAATAAATTTGACGCAGGTGATTTGTTTACGAATGGGGAAAACCACTGAGGCAAAACTCCACAAAGTGAATTTAAGGTCACCACTCCCAAGAATCTATTATTATCAAAACAAGCGCTTACAAGTAAAGGAATTCCAGTACCTTATACCAACCTACAGTTGAACCCTTACCCCAATACCCAATTGGACTTGTAATGTAATGACAATCTCTTCTTTCAATGCACGGCTCCAAGTACATGACTAACCAATCGATGTACGGATCTTAGTACGTGACTAACACACCAACTTGAGAAAGATATTGGCTGCAAAGTTCTTCAGTTCATCCTCACAATGAAGATCAAGAAACTCCTTGGTTATAAAACTCTTGGCATACAAACGCATTAACTTCTTCAAGAGAAATATGAACTAGGGCAAATTGTCTTTGGTCACAATATGCATGAATAAAACCTTTGCATCAAGATGCATCATCTTAGACAGTCCTTAAAATAATCCTTATATATGTCTAGGATTGTGAGAAAAGAAACCCTCGATAGATTGGATATGTGTGAAAAACAAATCTGGAAATCTGAATTTCGTAATCCTCGATAGATACAGCTATTGAGCTTCAAATATTAAATCTCGATAGATACATCTACCGAGATTTAATGAACAACACTACTTCACTTGATTCTTGGACAGATTTGCATGGCCTCAATACTTGAACTTGAACTCTTGTTCCTTGAAGTATTAAACACATCCTAGATCTACCCAATTACAAGTAAAGTACATTTTGTCAAAGGATTAGCCAATTCTATATGACATATGTTCATAAAATGTTCCACATGTCCTAACAAAATCGGCCAGTACTAATACTTCTCCAAAACATACTGGAAAAAATACGGGGTTGTACTAGCCTATTTCAGTTGTATCAGTCAGTACCAGCATGTACAATAAAAAATTAAAAAAATTAATTTTTTTATTCAATTTAATATATTGGTTAATGTACTTAAGCTAATATATAGACTTACAAAATATGTGGATTTTAAATTTATGTTGATAAACATATAAATTAATACTTGTATAAATAATACAAATATATATATTTATGTATATAAATATATAAATACCGATAATCTCAAAATTGTACACATGTAATATAAGTACTAATTAGAAAATTGGTCGAGTTGGTTAGACCATAAGATCACTGATAGGTAACAAATAAAAAAGTGATGCAAATTGGAGGGTTAAAATGAGTTTTGATAATGAAAAAGAGAGATTAAAGGCAATAAGATTGGATGCGAAAGACCTTGTTACACCTTCCAATAAAACACATCCATGTTACCGATAGATTCCTGTAAATAGTGACTAATATATACAATAAGATAGCTAGACCCTGGTTAAATAATTCAATTATCCAAGTTGATTAATTAGGTTCAATTGCATGCAAATCGTGGAGGCATCAACAAATCACCAAAATACTAAATGCAGTGGAACATAAATTTGACATGGTGATTTGTTGACAAATGGAGAAAACCTCGTAAAACTAAAATCCCACCGGGTGATTTTAAGGTCACCACTCCCAAGAATCCACTAATCAACAATTAAGTAGTTACAAGTATAAGGAATCTTACCAACTACCTTGGCCTATCTCGAAATACCAACCTATAGTTGAACCTTCACTCCAATACCCAAATGGACTTGATCTTGTAGTAGCCTTTTTTTCCCTTGATGCATAAACCTCTAATTTATGACTAACTCCTTTGCACAGATTCCAGTACGTGACTAACTCCAGCAACTTGAATAGTTGTTGTTGGCTCCAAAGTTCTTCACTTCATCAACAATGAAGATTAAGAAGCACTTGGTTAGAAAACCCAATGGCATACAAATGCAATAGCTTCTTACAGAGAAATTAAGCACGTGATCACTGTATTCGTATATGACGACTTTTAAAATAAACCTTATATATGTCTAGAGTTGTGAGAAAATAAACCCTACACACACATATAAGCTTGGGCAGGATTTCAGATCTAGAAATTCTGAAATTGTAATTCTTAATAAATCGAGCTAGTGTTGAGCTATCTATCGAGCTTTGAATTAAGTCTCGATAGCAGCTATCTATAGAGCTGTCTGTCAAGAATTAATGAGCAGCTTTTCTTCACTTGTTTCTTAGATCAATCTCCATGTCTTTAATACTTGACTTGAACAACATGTTTCTTAAAGTACTAAACCCATCTTAGATCTATTCAATTATAAGTAAAGTGCATTTTGTCAAAAGATTAGCCAATTACAAAAAATATGACCCTAACAATCTCCCCCTTTGGAAATCTGTGACAAAATAAACAACAATTATAAGAGAAGTCTAACACAACTATCCCATAACTTACATAAGTACATAAGTCTAACCTTACTACAAACTCTTAAAAAACTTTGCAAGAAGAGAGATCATGGCATGATAGACTTGCAACCTATCTTAATTGAAACACTTAAACAAGATTTATCAAGGCATTAAGTGTGAAACCTAGACAAGTTGTATAAAAGAAGAAACATGTGTATAAAGAGAGAAAAGAAACAACACGTGTGAGATAAGGTGAAAAACATACATCATCATATATATAGAAAGAAGAATACTATGTATGTAAAAATGGTCACAAGACTGCAGTACATGAAATGAGAAAATATACATCAAAACCTCACTACATGCCCCAAAGTAGTCTCCACCTATCTAGTATATCCTATACTAGCTCTCCCCTTAACATAATGACTATTCTCATATACAAAACTACTCCCCATTTTTGTCACGAGTGACAAATGGCGCATCACTAAGAGATCGTCATCTCATTATCACTAGAAGAGCTAGAACCATCAGCATCATCATCATCATCTCCACCAGAAGAGGACTCCTCAACAGGCTTGGGAGAAGGTGAGGACGCGAAACCACCAAGGTGAGACTGGCAGCAAGTGATGCGATCGATTCTAGTGTTCATCTAACACATCTCATCATACAAATGGTCGAGACGACTACCAAAATCAGCATGCATGTGCTGAAGCTGATCCATGATGTCAGTGACAAAGACATTTTCCCTAGAGGAGGAAGAAGGGGTAGATGAAGAAGAGGGTCGAGGGGAAGGATCTGCATCCATTGTCTCCACATGAGGCTGCTTCACAGCTAACTATGCTACATTCCTCCGGATAGACTCCTTGCTAATGGCACCCATGACATAGAAGAGAGAAGAGGGAGGAATGGTGACGTGCATGTGTGTGAGGATGCCTGTGATAGCTGAAGGAAAGATGAGCTTATCACGTGTAGTTGTGTCTTGATAAACCTCTATAATAGACTTTATCATGTGTGATGGAAAATCTATAGAAAGATCCTCCATGAGAGAAATAAGAAAATGAGCACAAAGCTTGGTAATAGTGTTATAGTGTGACCATGGAGTGAGAACAAAGGTCATCACCATATTAAGGATTCTTGGACCCTTAGCAAATTCAATTGTGGAGAAATTTAGGGAACCTCCACACAACATGACCTTCTCACAAAATAGTAAGGCCAACTCGTCTCTAGAGATAGAAGAAAGGCGCTCATGATTAGGGTAATCAGGATGATCCACCCTTGGAATACGTAGTACCTAAAAATGAGCTCCAGGATAACTACAATACATGTACTACGGAATACCATAGTAAATCGAGGAACAAAAGTATAGATGGCATGCATATTGGAGTAAAACTCTTGTATGAACATGTCGAGACACCTCGAGGGTTTCTCACATAGAGAAGCCCATCCCTAAGAGTGAAATGCACCTGTTGGAGGAGTCTCTGGAAAGTCAGACAAAAAGACTTAGCAGTCCAAATGAATCTCCCGGTCAGATAAGTTATTGTCGAAGTCCTTTTGGGCATCTTCATTACGAAAACGAACAAAGGGAGGAATAGAAGAAGACGAAGAAGTGGAACAACAACATAAGATCAGGTTCCGGGAGGGGACTAACCTTTTAGGTGCCATAGACAAGAAACTAAACGAGAAGAGGGATGAAAAAGAAAACATGAACATAGCAGAAGGTTTAGGAAAGAAGGAAAGAAAGAACTATGCATGTTAATGCATGAGCATATGACATGCAAAAGCAAATTGCATCATGTGCAAAAACCTAATCCAATCTAATAGCACTCACATATAATTAGTCACAAAATCCCAGAGTGCATGAACATTGTTGTAATGCACATAAAATGTAATGCATGAACATGTGATAACTATTAAACAAGACCCATCCCAAGAATTTAGCAAAAACACAAAACCCCAAATTTTTCCTAAAACTAGAAAACCTAGGTCTAAATGCATAAAATGCATGAAGAATGTGAAAAAGAGAGGATTAAGAACACTTAGCAAGAAATTAAAGCATGGGTAAGGCCGAAATCTTGAAAGGAAGAGAGATATTGGTGAAAAAGGAGTGTTTGGGTCGAGAGAGAAGAGAGAGGTATCGAGATGTTTAAGAGTGAGCAAAACCGGGTTGAACCTTAACTATATATAGAAAAACATAGCTCGATAGATCGAGGAGGTATCGAGAATTAATTCTCAATAGATTGAGAGGTATCGGAGGTGTCGACAGCAAAAAGGTCTCGATAGATTGAAGAGGTGTTGAGAAGCTATCGAGCTGACAAAAGCTCTAAGAAATTAGCTCGATAGATCAAGCTATTTGTTGAGAGGTGTCAAGAACAAACCCAGAAATCTTGATAGAAGAGGCATGTGTCAAGCTGCAGTTGAGATGATGTCAAGGAGGTATCGAGCAGCTATTGAGAGGCCAGAAACAAGGGTTTTCAAGGAGGAAAAATAACACAAGATGTATGCAACAAGATAGACACTATAACAAACATCCAAGTAGCATGCTAAGAACTCAAACACACCATCAACTCTAGATGCATGGCATTCCTAGATCAAAACACTCTAAACAAGTCTAACCAATTTTATTTTCAAAAACAAGTTTAGACAGTTTAGTAAGCATATATTACCACATGTATTCATTGTGATGACCAAATCACATTGTACCTGCACATGTATCAAGAGTAGCAAAGATTACGCATGTTGTGTGTGAAAACTTTGCAAGAGAGCATAAGTGATTCATATTATGAAGAGTAATAATATGAGAAGATCAATTACACCCACACACAATCATAACTGTTTAATGGGAACCATCACCTTCAAGGTACATCATATAACTCCAACATCTCCTAGAAACACACTTGCAACCATATTAAAAGCATTTTGATTCTTTTTGCATATTTTTCTTTTAAATATATCATGCATGGGCATATAAGAGAGCGAAAAGAAAATACCCAATTATGTAAGCTAAACATCCTGATTTTGTTGTGCAAGTGCTACACCTTACCGAGCACTGCTTTTTATGAATTGAACAAAAATGTTTTATGATTGACGAGTTTTAGTGGTGAGATAGTTATTTTTGCCTTTTTCTTAGGATTTTTTAGTCATTCCCGTCAAAAAGAGTGATATGAATATGAATGATAAAAGATCAACCAACTATACCCATCACAAAAATGAGCTGCAAAGCTCACATTACTTAGTTGTGCATTAAGATACTCATCTAAATTACAAGTGATACAAAGTTGAGAAACTTTGTTTCAAAGGTCATTCAAGGTACACAATACCAATATACACAAACACACATTATTTTTGAATTTTTCTGATTTTTTCCATTTTTTAGAGTAGAACTCTTTAACCAATTCATCAATCGGGTCTTTGAAATTCTTGAACAGATCAGCCCAATCTCTTGCTTCAAAAATCCCAGGGATAAATGTTGTTCCCAAGATATCGGATTTTACAACCCTTTCCACCACAATAAGAGCCTTTCTAAAAATGCTGTCAAAGGTCTATGAGTCGAGAGGAGTCCTAAATCTCTCAATGTTTGAAGCTTGAGATGAACTTTGAGTTCATTTTGAAATAGAAGATGATGAAAGATCAGTTACAAACTCTTTTCCTCGAGAAGAACGACGAGACATCCGCAAAATAACATACACACAGCAGAGAACCATGTGCAAAGCCACAATACACAAACATAGATTTAATTAGATCCAAGTTAGTCCATGAAATAAACACACATTGTCATTGAGAAAGACATCACTTAAACAAGGTAAATGAACCAAGTATGTAGAAAATCATCATGTATTTAAGAATAATCATCATGTATTTAGATGTACAAATGTGATAAGTGTGCAGGCACAAATAAGCATAATGTAGACCACGAAATCCACAAAAATACATGTGCCAAACTTTGAGACACAATACAAGGAACATGATCTGCACAACACAAAACAATCATGATATACTGCTTAAAAATGAGAAACATGCATGAAAAGATGTATATCAAGCATCATATAAGCAATGTCAACAATAACCATAGAACTAGCTCAAACACAAAAACCCAACCCATATACGAAACTACATATTTCCAAAACTCAACAAAAACACAAAAATCAAGAAATACAAGACAATAGACATGAAATACTTTGAATATAATGAAGAAACCACCCATACCTTTTCTTGAAGATTGTGGTTGAAATGGTGAAAAGAATGGATGTTTTTGTGAGAAGCACGGTGAGTTTGGGGGAGGTTCAAACTGGGAAGACAATGAATGGTCACAAAAGTTTGAGGGAAAACTCAAAAGGATTTTAAAAACTGACTTATTTCAACAAAACACGTGATTTTCGCAACTTAACCAAATTGCATGCAAGTCACCAGGGCTAGTCGCCAAACACTTAAAACAAAAATTTTGAAAAATTTTTCTAAGTATTTTTCACGACTGGAATGTCTACCTGCGAGGAAGTCATGAAGGGAGCCGCAAAAACTTTTGAGTAACCTCAAAACTGGAGCTTCCACCCATGAATAAGTCGCCAAACAGAGTCACAAGAAATTAAAAATCCAGAATTTTTGAAAAATTTCTAAGTATTTTTCACGACTGGGACTTTGACCTGCCAGTGAGTTGCGAAGACCTTCTGAGTAATGCTCACGACTGGGGGCATGCGACTAGACTGACCCACGACCAAGTTGCCAAAACAAGGAAACACAGTTTTTGAAAATTTTGACAATTTTTGTAAAAACAAAATCCTTTCCAAAATCAGCTAAAACACTCAAAAATATTTTTGTGTTTGATCAACAAAAATTAAGTATGTGAAACATATTTAATCAAGTACAATCACACAAATGAATAAGGCATTCATTGAACATAAACATGTGTGATGTGTGTGGGTACCAAAAATGAGATAGTCCTTAGTCCAAAGTGAAGCTTCAATGATCAATTCAACCAAGGCATACACAACTAGCACTACATAGAGTGACCTATCTTAATTATAGAAATATGCATATATGACCTCCCACATAAACTTGATAACATAACTTTGAAGCTTTTCATTTGGTTTCATATACATCATATCATTTGATCTTTTTGAATCAATACATCTCATTGTGAGATTGATGCCTAAAATTTTTTATATTTCAATTTGATGAGTTAACCTTTGGCTTTTTGAGCATCATACATTTTATTTCAAGTTGCTTTCCCTTTGTCCTAGTCAAATACTAGTATGTGCAACAGGCTTTTGTAGCTCATTATCTCTTTTCATTTAGAGATTTACATTTTTTGAGCTCTTTAAGCAAAAATAATAAAATAAAGAGTGGGAAGATATATAGACACAAGTCTATACATGTCTCAAGATCAACAAAACCATTGACTAATCATTCATGACAAGTTTGAAGATCGATTTACAACAGTCACATAGATGTCCAGATTTTTCCCACAATGATATGAGTGCATAAAGAACAAGTTACGCTTGAAAATGCACAAAGCCATAAATACAAAGATACAAGACAAAACATGTTTGTGACAAAACACAATAATATCGATCAAACTTTTTGGATCTTCTACTTTTTATGTGTTTTTGGATTTTTAACATAAAAGCGAGTAAAGATTGATCAAAAACAACAATGTAAAAATATTTAAATAAAATAAACAAACAAACAATTTCCAACTCAAACTTAGCAAAAAGCACACAACCAAGCATAGTAACAAAACATAGGAAGTATTAATGCATGGACATGTTGTAATGCTTATGCATGAGTACCCTTCTTCACCCACACGTCACGTGCATTTAGGGTGATATCCCTATAGGATTGGGTACAAGTGTTAGGGCTTTCAAACCTTCTAATGAAGCTTTCCAAGTAGGTGGTGAATGCACCAATCATCTTCATCACATCCATCATTCTAGAATCACCATCTCAACCTCTTGATTGCTTAACAGCCCAAGTCCTCTTGTCATTTCTTGGTCCTCTTGACCTTTGATCACTTGCATTCTTTAATGCTCTAAGTTTATGACAATTTAGTTTGGTGTGTCCTTGAAGTCCACAATGATGGCAGAAATGTTGAGTTCTCGGACCTCTTTGTGACTTGGAGAGTGATTTCCCTTGAGCCTTAGGCTTGACCACTGATTGGTTATGAGGCTTATTCAAAAAACGGTGGTCAGTCACATTCCACTTCTTTTCCAGTTTCACTTTCTCAACAACTGAAGTTTCTACTGTTAGGATTAGTGCCCTTAAATCCTATTGTATGATGCTATGTATGATATTAAGTTTGACATTGTGTATGATAATGTGTATGACTTAATATTGTGTTTAATGAATTTGTTTTACTATTATCTGAAATAATGGTAACATGAATATTAAGATATTATCATTTGGTCCATGAGATGCACAGTATGTGATTTATGTGAAAAGTCACAGAAGATATAAATCACAAGTTCTTTGTAAACCCAGAATTATAGTTCATAGTCGGTAATGAAATTGGGCATTTCATCTGCAAAGACTATAACATATCAATCATGATAATTTTTCTTGATCATGGAAGTGGAGACTTCTGGTTGATGTGTTAATATGTTTTAAAAGTTAAGACATATTGAACTGGACCATTGTGAGATTTATTATTTTCTTAATGACTGTCATATGAATAATAAATCTCACGACTTGTATTTGCATGAACTCTTAATCCTGAGAGAATAATGGACCTGATCATAAGGTGTAGGTTGTTTTGATATATCAAAAGTGAGATCTATAGCAATAGTCAAAACCTCAGTATGTTGGGCAGCCACATTTAGTGTTGATGGAACATGTATTCTCAATATGAAATTCATAATCTCTTAACGGAGATATAAAGTATTCCCTTGAGATAAATTTAATGAGTTTGTTATTCAGAGAGTTAGGCCTAACCACTTTAGTAAGACTAAAGTATATATTTATGGAATTGGATTTCATAAATATATAATGAATAATATTAAAGGATTAAACTGGGTACTCAAGGATTAAGATGTATTAATTTACAAAGTGGCAGTCTACATTAATGACTTTGTATTACTACGAATATTTTATTAAGGAGTTGCATGTATAATAAAGTCTTGAGATAAAATTTATAGGTAAGTCCTAGAGTGCAACTATATTTATATAGTGGTATTAAATATAGTTAATGGTAACTTTGGATTTGTCAAGAGTTGACAGAAAAGCCCAAGGCCCATTGGAGTTAGTGTCTTATTGGTCCCTTTTGGTCCCACTCTAGGCCACACACTTAAGCCCAATTGGAAAGACCCAAAAGGCCAACCCAATTAGATAATTGGTTAGATAAAAAGGGAAAAACGTACAAAATTGTATAGGTGAGAAAAACATCATTGAAAAGTGATGTGTAGGAGAGTGTAAGTCACTCTTTTGATTATCCCTTTGTAACCAATTGAGAGTCCACACTTTTTGGGCGTTGGTGGAATTAGAGTGAAGATCAAAAGTATTCCTAAGTACTTCAATCTTTAGTTTTGAAATTCACCGCTTTAAGGTACGCTCACTTGTTCTCTAATTCCAAAATT
The DNA here is from genome assembly GCA_030445155.1 of Quercus variabilis. Taxonomy (NCBI): domain Eukaryota; kingdom Viridiplantae; phylum Streptophyta; class Magnoliopsida; order Fagales; family Fagaceae; genus Quercus; species Quercus variabilis. The sequence continues at coordinate 33,430,323 of CP129452.1, read as the reverse complement.
TACTTTGTGCATGTTATCAATATCTAATGATATAGATCCGTTTTAAACTTAATTTTCCGCTGCGTTTATCTTTAAATCCAACAAATGGTATCAGAGCGGTCATCAATTTCGAATTGTATAACATGTTTTGTGAATTTTGGAATTAAAATTTATAGTTTCATGTTGTTTGAAGATTATGCATTTAATTTTCTGCATGGTTGATGAAACTATGATTTGATAAAAACTGAAAATTGATGTTATGATGTTGTTTAAATTTGAATTTAAGTATGTTAAATTGATCTTTAAGACTTTAGCATCAATGAATTTCAGTTTTGATATCATTCTTTGACCATCATGTTCGTTTGAAAGTTGTTTGTTCAAGAAAACACAAAGAAAACTGCCTTAGAAAATTTCTGGAAATTTGAGTTTCGCGATTTTCGATCGATTGAAAATCACTTTCGATCGATCGAGTGAGACAGTGATCAGACTTTTTAAATAGATTGATTTTCGATTGCTAGTCGATCGATCGAATCTGTTTTTTCAATCGATCGAAAGTCAATCGAGTATCAATCGAACAAGTCAGAAGGTTAAGTTCGAATTTTTAATTTTTTTGATCAATCGAGGGGCACATTTGATCGATCGAAAGAAATAAAATTAGAAATTTTTCTAAGTGTTTTCACATGTAAAAGTACTAAGACTATGTGTAATTAGAGTATACATATTTTATAATTAAAAACCTTTTCTTTAAAACATCTAGTGGAAGAGAGATACAAGGGTTGCATCTCATGGCCTCCATTATCGGTTTAAAGTAGTGTGATTATGCACCTCGCCTTGGCGTATATGCCTTGCTCCCTTCGGAGGGTGTTTGATTCATGGTACTACAAGTTAAACTTCTTAAAGATAGATGAAATGTGTTTTATCATTGAGAACGACCACGCTTCCGTGGAGTTACTTAGTGATTCACATTGATTCTAGGCAATGGTATACACTAGACTAAGTATAATGTTAACCTCCCTTCGGAGCTATGTCATTATTACTTAGGGGTTGAAGGGAAAACGATAAATTATTTTTGTTTGGTAAGAGTTACCATGATAGCATTAATAATAAGAATGTTTCTCGCCTAATCATAGTGATTGGTATGACCTCGCTTCCGAGAAATATTAATTGCAGGATTGGGTTGTTGTTGCATATAGTTTTATTAAGGTTTCATACTATATGTTTATATGCTAAATAGATAATGTCCTATTTATTGATTATATTCATGTTTATTGTTTTCAGATTTAGAACATGGCATCATTTAGCCCACTTGTAACTATTCTTAATCAAAACAAACTGACTAGATCCAACTATGTTGACTGGAAAAGAAATTTGGACATTGTTCTTACTGCTGAAGAGCATAAGTATGTTCTTACTATACCATGTCCTAGCTTTCCTTCATTAGATGCTCCTTCTGAGGAAAAACAACGATATGATCGTTGGCAGAAATCTAATGAGATGGCTAAGTGTTACATCCTAGCATCTATCTCAAATGTTCTACAACATCAAATGCAGGATGTAGAACTAGCTTCAAACAACATGCTAAGTCTGAAGGAGATGTTTGGTGAGAAAGGCATTTCTGCAAGGCAAGAGACCATGAGGCAAATTTATAATACCAGAATGGCTGAAGGTACTTCAGTAAGGGAGCATTGTCTAACAATGATCTTTAATCTGAATACATTGGAAGTTTTAGGTGCCGATATTGATAGAGAATCCTAAGTGGATATGATACTCTAGTCACTACCAGAATCATTCAAAGAATTCAAACTTAACTATAATATGAACAAAAAGATTTATACTTTGTCTAAATTAATGAATGAATTGGTAGTGGCAAAAGGCATTCTTGGCGCTTCCAATGTTGAAACCAATGTTGGTGAAGCTTCTACTTCTCAACCTAAGCCGAAAGGCAAGGGTAAGAAGAAGAAGAAGGACTTCATCAAGCAAGAGGGTAAACAAATTGCCTTAGGGGTTGCTGATAAAGGAAAGAAGATCAAAGGGAAATGTTTCCATTGTGGTGAGAAAGGGCATTGGAAGAGAAATTGTCCAATATTCAAGGCTACCAAGAACAAAGGTATGATTAATACATTCCTTCTTTAAATATGTTTGGTACAGAATCCCACGGATTCCTAGTGTGTGGATTCAGGTTGTACTAATCATATCTGCAATTCCTTGCAGGGGTTTCAGGAGACCAGAAAGCTTAAAGAAAGGGAGTTGTTTCTTACTTTGACTGATGGGAGCAAGATTCCAGTTGTAGCTGTTGGTGTTTGTAATTTATGTTTTGAATTTAAAGTTTTAATATTAGAAGACTGTTTGTATGTACCTAATGTTCGTAGGAACTTAATTTCTGCTACTTACTTAGGTAAACATGGATATTGTGTTATCCTGAAAGACAATGTTGTAATAAAGAAGGATAAAGTGTTTATCTGTTTTGGCAATATTGTAGATGGTCTTTATATTTTAACTCCTGATAAACATGAATTATATAATTTTGAATTAGATAATAACTCTCATGTAAAATCGTTAAAGAGAAAGTTTCCTTCTACTAGTGATGCATATCTTTGGCATTTGCTTTTGGGTCATATTAATTCAAATAGGATTCAAAAACTGATCAAAGATGGACTCTTAAAGCCCATGGACTTTGATGAATTTCCAGTTTGTGAATCTTGTTTGGAAGGTAAAATGACCAAACGATCTTTTAAAGCAAAAGGTAGAAGAGCTCAAGATTTGTTAGAGCTAGTGCATTCTGATGTATGTGGTCTTATGTCAATCCAAGCAAAAGGAGGTTATGAGTATTTCATCACTTTTACCGATGATTACTCAAGATATGGTTATGTGTACCTGATGAGACGAAAGTCCGAAGCCTTTGAAAAGTTCAAAGAGTTTAGGCTGAAGTAAAGAATCAATTGGGTAAACACATAAAAGCCATTCGATCTAATCGTGGTGGTGAATACCTTCTTAGGGTTTTCAAGGATTACTTAACTCAAAATGGGATTGTATCCCAATTGGCTGCACCTGGAACTCCTCAGCAGAATGGTGTAGCAGAAAGAAAGAATAGGACTCTTTTAGAAATGGTTCGGTCCATGATGAGTTACTCAACTTTACTGATTTCTTTTTGGGGTTATACCTTAAATACAGCAATACATCTTTTGAATTTAGTCCCATCAAAATCTGTTCCCAAAACACCCATGAAATTGTAGAGTGGGCGTAAGCCTAGTATGAAATATCTCCATATTTGGGGTTGTCCTGCACATGTGTTAAAAGGAAAGCCTGATAAATTGAAACCAAAATCAAAAGTGTGTTTGCTTGTAGGTTATCCAAAAGAAACTAGGGGTTATTTATTCTATAGTTGTAAAGATAACAAAGTTTTTGTTAGTACAAATGCCAAATTCTTGGAAAATGGCTATATGAATAATTTTTCTCCTAGAAGTAGAGTTGTGTTGGTTGAAATGAATGAACATGTAAATGTACAACCAATAGATGAAACTAGGGATGATGTGGCTGTATTAGATACACCACAAGATGCTACTCATGATATATCTAGTACACAGGTGCCTTGTCGTAGTGGGAGAATTGTTCGACCTCCTATAAGATTCATAGGTTTGGAAGAAACTTATGAAGCTATCTCAAAAGAGGTTGAATCGGATCCCTACACATATGATGAAGCAATGAATGATATAGATGCACATCATTGGGTCAAAGCTATGAAATCTGAATTAGATTCTATGTATTCCAATCAAGTTTGGGATCTTGTAGAGGCGCCTCACTGCATTAAACCTGTTGGTTGCAAATGGGTTTACAAGAGGAAGAGAGGGATAGATGGAAAGGTTAAAACCTTTAAAGCAAGGCTAGTGGCGAAAAGGTATACACAAAGAGAAGGTATTGATTATGATGAAACCTTTTCTCCAGTAGCAATGCTTAAATCTATCAGAATTCTCTTATCCATTGCTGCTCATTATGATTATGAGATTTGACAAATGGATGTCAAGACTGCATTTCTCAATGGCAATCTTGAAAAGGAAATCTATATTATACAACCGAAAGGTTTCATAGCTAAGAACCAAGAGCATATGGTATGCAAGTTCAAAAGGTCTATTTATGGACTTAAGCAAGCATCTAGGTCATGGAACATCAGATTTGATCAAGCAATAAAGTCATTTGGTTTTGAGCAAAATCTTGATGAACCATGTGCATACAAAAGACATTGTGATAAAGTAATAATGTTCCTAGTGCTTTATGTTGATGATTTTCTACTCATTGGAAATGATGTAGGGGTAATGTCATCAGTAAAGGTTTGGTTGTCAAGTCAATTTGATATGAAGGACTTGAGTGAGGCTAAATTTATTCTAGGGATCAAGTTTTGACGAGATCGCAAGAATAAGATGTTAGGCTTATCACAAGCTAGATATATAGATAAGGTTCTAGAACGGTTTAGCATGCAAAACTCCAAGAAAGGATTACTTCCTTTCAGACATAAAGTTCCTTTGTCTGATGACCAAAGGCCTAAGACTCAAGAGAAAGAGAACATGATGAGACAAGTTCCTTATGCTTCTGTAGTGGGAAGCCTCATGTATGACATGCTTTGTACTAGACCAGATATCTGTTATTCAGTTGGCATGGTCAGTCGATATCAATCAAATCCAGGGCCAAAACACTGGCAAGCTGTAAAGCATATTCTTAAGTATCTACGGAGAACAAAAGATTATATGCTTATTTACCGAAGTGAGGATTTGATACTTATTGGCTATATAGATTCAGATTTTCAATCTGATCTAGATTTCAAAAAATTCACATCAGGATGTGTTTTCAACTTGGGAGGTGGAGCCATAAGTTGGCGGACTATTAAGCAATCTTGTATTGCAGACTCTACCGTGGAAGCAGAATATGTTACTACTTGTGAAGCAACAAAAGAAGCTGTATGACTCAAGAAATTCCTTTCTAACCTTGGTGTAATGACAATGGAGCAAGTTCCAATCACATTGTTTTGTGACAACAGTGGAGTAGTTGCACAATTTAAAGATCCAAAAAAATCATAAGAAAGGAAAGCACATTGAGAGGAAGTACCATATCATTTGAGATATTGTTGCTTGTGGAGATGTGGTAGTAGCAAAGATTGAAAATGCAAATAATCTAGCAGATCCATTTACTAAAGTTTTGCCTCAAACAAATTTCGAGTCACATTTGGAGAGAATGGAAGTTAAATTAGTGCACAATAGTCTTTAGGGCAAGTGGGAGATTGTTAGGATTAGTGCCCTTAAATCCTATTGTATAATGCTATGTATGATATTAAGTTTGACATTGTGTATGACATTATGTATGACTTAATATTGTGTTTAATGAATTTGTTTTATTATTATCTGAAATAATGGTAACATGAATATTAGGACATTATCATTTGGTCCATGAGATGCGTAGTATGTAATTTCTATGAAAAGTCACAGAAGATATAAATCACAAGTTCTTTGTAAACTCAAAATTATAGTTCGTAGTCAGTGATGAAATTGGGCATTTCATCTGCGAAAACTATAACATATCAATCATAATGATTTGTCTTGATCATGGAAGTGGGGACTTCAAGTTGATGTGTTAATATGTTTTAATAGTTAAGACATATTGAACTGGATCATTGTGAGATTTATTATTTTCTTAATGACTGTCATATGAATAATAAATCTCACGACTTGTATTTGCATGAACTCTTAATCCTGAGAGAATAATGGACCTGATCATAAGGTGTAGGTTGTTTTGATATATCAGGTTATTTTGATATATCAGGAATGAGATCTATAGTAATGGTGAAAACCTCAGTACGTTGGGCAGCCACATTTAGTGTTGATGGAATATGTATTCTCAATATGGAATTCATAGTCTCTTAACGGAGATATAAAGTATTCCCTTGAGATAAGTTTAATGAGTTTCTTATTCAGAGAGTTAGGCCTAACCACTTTAGTAAGACTAAAGTATATATTTATGGAATTGGATCTCATAAATATATAATGAATAACATTAAAGGATTAAACTGGGTACTCAAGAATTAAGATGTAGTAATTTACAAAGTGGCAGTCTACATTAATGACTTTATATTACTACGAATATTTTATGAAGGGGTTGCATGTATAATAAAGTCTTGGGATATAATTTATAGGTAAGGCCTAGAGTACAACTATATTTATATAATGGTATTAAATATAGTTAATGGTAACTTTGGACTTGTCAAGAGTTGACAGAAAAGCCCAAGGCCCATTGGAGCTAGTGTCTTATTGGTCCCTTTTGTTCCCATTCCAAGCCACACACTTAGGCTCAATTGGAAAGGCCCAAAAGGCCAGCCCAATTAGATAATTGGTTAGATAAAAAGGAAAAAATGTACAGAATTGTATAGGTGAGAAAAACATCATTGAAAAGTGATGTGTATGAGAGTGTAAGTCACTCTTTTGATTAACCCTTTGTAACCAATTGAAAGTCCACACTTCTTGGGCGTTAGTGGAATTGGAGTGAAGATCAAAAGTATTCCTAAGTGCTTCAATCTTCAGTTTTGAAATTCACCGCTTCAAGGTACGCTCACTTGGTCTCTAATTTTGAAATTTACTTTGTGCATGTTATCAATATCGAATGATGTTGATCCATTTTACACTTAATTTTTCGCTGCGTTTATCTTTAAATCCAACATCTACCATTGGTTCCTCAACTTTCACGAACTTCATATCTTTGGACACTTTGACACTTGAATTACTCTCTCTGGTATACCCCAACCCGGATTTGTCTAAAAGATGTTTTTGAGAGGAAACATCATTTAGCTTCTTGGTAGAGACCTTCTCTACCTTGGCATTTGCTTGAACCACCTCAAGCTCAAGGAATTTCACCTTTGTGTAAGCTTCTAACAACTCTCCATTCAACTTCTCTATCCCACACTTGGCCTCCTTATGTCGTACTAGGAGACTTCTATAGTCCTCCTCTACCCTCTTCATTTTTTTAATGGCTGCATTAGCCACTTTTGCATATTCACCGGTCTTCTTAAGGAGGGAATTGTAGGTCTCTTGCAATCCCGCTGTTCCTTCATCTTCCTAATCATCAGATTCCTCAACCATCCCAATTGACTCCAATTCAAAGTGCTTACCAAGCTCTTTCACTAATGCACCCAAATCATTCGAAGTATCTACTGAAGCAATGGTCATGAATTTAGAGAAATTTCCCTTTCCATCACAGCTTTCATCTGAATCTGAGTTAGAGGAGTCAGAATCACTAAGAGTGGTGGCATACACCTTGCCCTTCACTTTCAAGTAATTGGGACACTCTTCTTGAAATGTCCTTGTCTGTTGCATTCAAAGCATGTGATTCCTTGAGAAGATTGTGAATCCTTCCCATCTTTCCTCTTGAAGTCCTTTTTCTCCTTTCTGAAACTTGAGAATTTTCCCTTCTTAGCAAATTTTCCATTCTTCTTGAATTTAAAGAATTTTCGAAAATTCTTCACAAGATATGCCACATCTTTATCGACAACATCCTCATCCGATGAGTCGTGAGCTTCCACTCTTTCATTAATTGTCTTAAGAGCAAGTGATTTGTTCTTCCTTTATGTAGGCAATGACAATTCATAAGTCTAAAGTGAGCCAATCAGTTCTTGGACTTTGATATCATCAAGGTCCTTACTCTTTTCAATCGTTGTCACCTTGGCATGGAAGCTTTCCGGCAATGACCGAAGGATCTCTCTCACTATCTTAGAATCCTCCATATTCTCCCCCAAATTAAACTTGCCGATGACCACCTCATTCAACTCGCTATAGAAAGAGTCAAATGATTCGTCCTCACTCATTTTCAGCGCCTCAAACCAAGTTGTCAGCATCTATAACTCAGTGTCTTTAACTTTCTTCGTTCCTTCATACATGGTCTCTAATATCTGCCATGCCTCCCTGGCAATAGAGATGTGAAATATCCTGTGGAACTCATCTAGAGATACACCACAAAAAATAGCGTTAAGCGCTTTGCTATTTTCCTTAGACGCCGCGAGGGTTGCCGTATCCCACATGGATTTGGCAACCACCGGCCTAATCCATCCAATATCCACTGGCATCCCAAACAGTTTCATCCATTGAACACAAAAATTCCCTCATTGAAAGTTCAAATAGCGTATAAAACACTATAAATGTTTAGACCCCCAATTCACAAATTACCAATTCAAGCTTAATATCAAAAAATGAACGTGCAAAAACTGAACATAAGCTTATAACAGAATTGATAAACAATTTAAACCAAATAAAATCACATCCACAACATAAATTAAATGGTAAAGATTAAGGGAAGGGAGATGTAAACACAAGGACAACACAACGATGTGTTATCGAAAAGGAAATCGAAGCCCTTGGTGTAAAGCCTCTTCGCTGCCCTCCAAGTGGTCAATAATCCACTAAAGAATGAAGTTGAGATACATGAACAGTAGAAGACCCTCCAAGCCTAATCTACCTAGTGTACCTAAGCCCTCTAAGTTTCTTGCTCCAACGAGGTTACATCGAACCTTTGTCTTCTTTAGCTTACTGGATTCCGCTATAGCCCATAGCATCAACCAATATCCATTGGTCCCTTCCTAACTGCTTCCCAAGCACCAAATAGTCTTCTTATAGATATGAGTATGGTGAGAAAAGTTTTTAACTAAGTGTACCTCTCAAGGATGTAACAATAGAGAGGGTAAGAGTAGAGGAATTTGGAAAAACAAGGATGAAGATTGTGGATGAGTCAATCTTGTTTTTCTCTAGAGTTTCTCTCTCAAAATTCTCTCTAGAGGCTCTCTACATTTCGTGGGTATAAGGAGTATTTATACTAAGGTGAGAACGGAATGCAAAGAGTCAGTTTTTCAAAACAGAGTGGACTAGCGACTTGGCCTTATGACTTGACTGAGTCGCGAGTGCAAGCCACGAACTAACTGAATGGCTAGTCTGGACCTTTTGTCCTGTAGTGCTCCAACTGGTATGACTGTTAAGCTCCTCTGCATGCTCCACGCGTGTGCCACTTTTGGCAGCTTACAAGCCGCAAGATCTAGTCGCGAGCCATTTGCTGAGTGCACAAACTTGAACTTTTCTTCACTCTCTCACACACTACCCTTACATGATTTCCACATAAATACAGGGTTTCTAAATGATGAATTACAAGCAAATTTGGCACGGAATAAAGCCAATAAGATGGTTGATTAAATTCAACCTTACAGTTTTGTAACTAAGAAACTTCTTAATCTTTATCGTGTGGATGAATTGAAGAACTTTACTGCCAACATCCTTCATAAGTTGGTGTGTTAGTCACGTGCTAGGATTTATGCATTGATTGGTTAGTCACGTACTTGAAACCGTGTATTGAAAGGAGAGATTATCACTACATTACTAGTCCAATTGTGTATTAGGGTAAATGTTCGACTGTAGGTTGGTATAAGATACTAGGATTTCTTCACTTATAACCACTTATTTTGATAATAGTGGATTCTCAGGAGTGGTGACTTTAAATTCACCTAGTGGGGCTTTACCTCGGTGGTTTTCCCTATTCATAAACAAATCACCTGTGTCAAATTTATTTTTCTGCTACATTTAACTTAGTTGGTGATTTGTTTGTGCTACCACGCTTATTGCATGTAATAGAATCTAATTAATTAATTTCACTAATTAATTGATTAATTTACCAAAAGGGTTAATACATTCTTGGTCTATCAAGTGGTATTAGAGTAGACACACTCTAATTAGGTTTAATCTTTGCTGTGTGATCTATTGACCACTGTTTGTCATGGATAGAGGAAAATCTTTAATTATACCTCCTTTATTTGATGGCACTAACTATGCATACTAGAAAGTATACATGAGAGCTTTCTTGTAGTCTTTAAATGAAAAAGTGTGGTAAGTTGTAGAGATTAGTTGGACTAAACCAAAAGAAGTGTCGACTTATTGGGATGTTGCAAAGATCAAAGCGATTAACTTTATTAGCAGAGCATTGAATGCCTTATTTAGTGTAGTCATGAATGAGGAGTTCAAAAAGATATCTTCCACTGAAAATGCGAAGGAAGCATGGACCATCCTCCAAACAGCCTATGAAGGAACCAAGGTTGTCAAGGATTCAAAGCTTCAAAGGCTTACCATAAGTTTTGAAGAAATCAAGATGGAGGAGGATAAGTCGTTTAACGTGTTCTATGCCAAGCTCAAGGACATAGTAAACTTTGCCTTTAATCTTGGAGAAACCATTCCCGAACCCAAGATTGTTAGAAAGGTGCTTAAATTTCTACCTGAGAGATTTGATGCCAAGATCACCGCCATTGAGGAATCATAGGACATTGATCAAATTCCTTTGATAGAGTTGGCTGTCAACTTGCAGACCTATGAATTGGGTTTGTCTAGGATCGGGAAATCAAGTAAAAGCAAGATCATGGCTTTGAAGGCCAAAAGCAGTGTTACGGATGAGTCTTTTGATGATGATGATCCTAAGATGAAATCCTATATCACGAGGCAATTCAAAAAGTTCATGAAGAATGCCAATGCGAAAGGATTCGACAAAGACTGTAAGTAACCTAATTCTTCACAGTTCAAGAGCCAAGATAAAAGAAAGAAGGATACTAGGGATGGCGGTCAGTACACTGTTCCCTCCAGACCAAGGTGCTTTGAATGTCAAGGTTTTGGACATATGAAACAAGAATGTCGAACTTATCCCAAGACCATTGGGAAAAGCAAGGCCCTTGCTACTACCTTGAGTGACACCAAGCCTGAGAATGATTCATATGACAATGATGACGAGGAAATCTTGAATGCCTTCACTATTACAGTTGATTCTACTAATGGAAGTTTAGAAACAGTAGATGATGAAGAGGACTTGGCAGACTCTAAGTTTGAGAAAATGGATGATCAAGATGACATCCATACAGCCAATGAAAAATTGTATAAAGTTTTTGAGAAGCATGAGAAACTATATAGGCTAGCCACCAACAAGCTGAGTGATGTGGAACTTGATCGAGAAGAGCTTTCCACAAAGTTTGACGAAGCTAATCAGACCATTGGAGCACTGCGGTTTGAGAACAATTTCTTGGCTAAAAAGAGCAAGAAGCTTGAAGCAAAGCTATTTCAAGTTAGAGCTCAATTGGAGAGAACTTCCAATGCAAAGCTTGATGAGATGCTCAGCTTTCAGGAATCTACTTCTGATTGAATCGGTTTGGGGTATGATTTCTCTTCCTCTAATAGTATAATTGTGTTTGCTTCACCTGCTAATAATGTTGAATCTGAGAATAATGATGTGAAAATTGTTTTAGCTAGTGAGAACATAGACAAGAGTAAATCTATCTCAGGAGTACCCCTTAAGCTTGTTAAGAAATAGACTAAAAACCCTAGGGCTAAAAAGAGCAATAACCAAAAGTCTAAATAGAAGGAGCAACATCTTTGTCATGACCATGGAGCTTCAAGACATACTCAACCTAATTGCTACAAGTGGTTAGCCACTCAATAGAGCAACGGTATGATTTCATCTGGAAACCAGAATCAGTTTCCATCCTATTTTGCTCCTCTTGGAGATCTTCTTAAGGCCCTCATTTTCCTTTTAAACTTGAACAGTTTCAACTCTTCCCCCTCACCACCTGATCAAATGTTTGCTCAACGGAAAGGTTCTTCAAAGGTGTGGAAGGAAAAATGCTCTAAGTGATCTAGTCACTTTTTCTCTCTCCCTTTTTTTTTTTTTTTTTTGCATTACTTATGTGTTTTGCTTTCTTGTTTTTGAGTCAGTCTAGTTTTTATGCTATGCTTTGTCTTAACATGTTTTTGTTTGTTTTTCAGTTTTGCTTTATTTTGTTTTTTTCATAAAAAAAAAATTTGAAAAATAAAAAAAATACAAAAATAGTGTGTGTTATGTGTACATTGGTACTTGTGTACTTTGGATGGCCATTGAAATAAAGTTTTCTAAACTTTGTATCTTTTGTTACTTAGATGAGCATCTCTATGCACAACTAAGCAAGTGAGGTTTGTAGCTTGTGTTTATGATGAGTAAGATTAGGTAATCTCTTATACTTAACACTCATATTATTCTTTTTGATGGTGGGACTAGAAAATCCTAAGAGAAAGGCATAAATAATCATCTCACCATTGTTTCCCACCAATCATGAAATGACATTTGTATGCTTTAGCATAGCAAAAGTGCAAAGTCAAAAGCTTAACATAATTGGGTATTTTCTTCTCTCTCTTATATGCCTATGCATGATATGCTTAACAAAAGAAAAATATGCCTAGAAAAATAAAAGCAAAAAGAATCAAAATGTTGTATATATGGTTGCCAGTATGTTTCTAGGAGATATGGGAGATATAGGATGTACCTCGAAGGTGATAGTCCCCATTAAGCAATTATGCTTGTGTGTGAGTTAAATTGATTTTCTTATATCTTAGATCATCAAACATGAGACACTTATGCAATCTTGCAATGTTTTTCACACACAACACGCAAAATTCTTTGCTACTTTTGATACATGTGCAGATACAATGTGATTTGGCCATCACAAGGAATACATGTGTTTATGTGTGCTTACTAAACTATCTTGACTTGTTTTTGAAATATAAAATTAGTTATATTTGTTTAGTGTGTGTGTGTTTTGGATCTAAATGCTTGACATTTTTCTTGTTGAGAGATGATTTTGGAAGCTTAAATATGTTGGTTGTATCTTTGGTTGGGTAGCATGCCTGATTGCATTCATGTCTGTGTTTTTCTCTTCTTTGAAAAACAGTTTTTTCCCATCTCGACAGCTTCTTGATAGATAGCTATCTATTGAGACCCTTGGACTGCTTTTCTTGATAAATCTTATCACATTTTTGATCTATCAAAGATTTCTGGAATTTGTCTCGATAGCTTCTCGAAAGATTCTTGATCCATCGAGAAAGTTTCTATTTGCTCGATAACTTCTCAATAACTGTTCGATCCATCAAGGTTCTTTTGCCATCGACAGATTCTCGACAACACCTCAACAGATTTATTTGTCGAGAATTAATGCTCGACAGATTCTCGACTGTTAGGAAATTTAAACCCCAGTTGATAGAATTAACAAGTTTTAAATTCAAGTTGTTAATTAGATTTATTATGAATAAACTTGTTAAAACAAATAAACATCAATATCATGTCAAAATCATGCAGCGGAAAAATAAATAAAACAAGATATAATGACCTAGGAAAATTAATGAAACAAACTAGTTTCACAGTAAAAAACTTAGGGGGAAACCTTCCCGAAAGTTAATCCACTGTAGTAAAGAGAAGTTTCAGATTTAGTACAAAACTTTTGTCCCTAAACTCTACAATCCCCGTAGATGAACTTACAGCAGAAACCTTCTACCACTTCAGAACCTTTGAACTCTTTAATATATGAATGCCATCCTTTTTGATGCATAGATCCCAGTATGTGACTAACCAAAGATACATGGCTCCCAATACGTAACTAACACACCAACTTGAAGAAGATTGTTGGCTGCAAAGTTCTTCACTTCATCAACAATGAAGATCAAGAAGCACTTGGTTACAAAACCCTAAGGCGCAAAGACGTAGTAGTTTCTTTCAGAGAGAATAAGGCATCAGTCACCTTTTGCATATATTCTCCTTGTATTCTCTTATGTGATGGCCTCTAAAATAAGCCTTATATATGTCTAGAGTTGTGAGAAAAGAAACCCTACACATACATGTCAACATGGGCCGAAAATCAGATCTGAAAATCTGAATTTCGTAAAGCTCGATCGATTGAAAGGTGTCAAGAAGCTATCGAGGGGACAGGAGCTTTCTCGATCGATCCACCAGCTGTCAAGAGGTGTCGAAATTGCGATAAGAAATAACTGAAGATCTCAATAGATAGCCTAGCTGTCGAGAGGTGTCAAGCAGCTATCGAGCTTTAAAAAATCAGCACTTCTTCATTTGTTTCTTGGACAAACTTGCATGGCTACAATACTAGACTTGAACTCTTGTTCCTTGAAGTATTAAATACATCTTAGATCTACCCAAGTAAAGTGCGTTTTGTCAAAGGATTAGCCAACTACATAAAATAGTGACATATGTTCTTAATAAGTGAATCATATATGTCCTAACATCAACAAATCTCGATCCATCGAGTTGCAATTTCTTTATATAGCTTCAGCACAAAATCAAATCTCATATTTTTATATCACTCTCGACAGAAAAGCTATCCAACTTCTCTCAAACACTTTTCTCTCTCTCTATACCTCAAACCTAGTTGATTTTCAGCCTAATGTGATCTTCTTTCCACTAGTATGATCTTGTTTTCTCTCTTTCTTCATGCATTTCATACATTTAGACCTAGGTTTTAAGTTTTTGAAAAAAGAAATTGGGGCTTTTCAAAGTTGTTGAGTTAATTATGAAAGTTATGGGTTGGGTTTTGCTTAAATGATATTATATGCTCATGCATTGCATCACATTTTCATTTTCACAATGTGTCATGCATTTTAGATGTGTGTTTTATTTGTTGAAACCTTGTGTCTTAGTAAGTTTGGATTGGGCTAAGCCCATGGTGTTTATTTTGTTGCATATCACATGTTCATGCATTTTTTCATGCACATGTACCATTCTTTTCTTCTTTTTGATATTCTTGTTGATTGGTACTTTTCTGCTTCTCTCTCTCTCTCTCTCTCTCTCTCTTTCTTTCGGATAGTCTGCGCATGGCACCCAAGCTCAAAACTACTCTGTCCCGGAACCCTCTTCATTTCGTGTTCTTCTTCTGATCATACTCTATCTCAGGTCAAGTTCAGTGATGATAAAGCCCGTCAGGACTTTTCAGAGAACTTCTCCAAATGTGGCATTCATTCGAAACGCCACGTTATCTTATTAGACTTCTCCAATACTGATCTATCGACTGTCATTCATCGTGAGTTGTCCTACCATAATCATACAGAAGTTCTACTCCAATATGCACGGTTTCAATTTGTCTGTACCACGTTTTATTACTTCTATTCGAGGTACTCATATTGTAGTCACTCCAGAGCTTATCTTCGATGTGCTAAACGCCTCGAGGGTATTGCATCCTGATTACCCGGATGTCCTCGCCTGTGGACTGTGTCCCGAGGACCATACGATAGACTTTCCCTCTTATTCTCTCTCTCATGGATGTCTATAGAGATACAACGACCCGTGATAAGCTTATTTTTTCTTCTGCTATCACAAGGATCATTCACCATGCATTTGTCTCTTATCCAAAGTTTGCTTACTTCTCTATCATGGGTGCCATTAGCGGCGCATCCGTTAGACAAAGTGAGGCCCAGCTTCGACCGAAGTGATCATGGACCGAGATGGCGACTCCTTCAACCTTTTCTACTCCATCTATCTTTGCTCCTTTTGCTTCCGCGGGTGGTGTGACCCTTGATGCAGTCATGGTGCAGCTTGAGCGCATGGATGCTCGCCTTGATACATTCACTTCGGAGTTGTATCAGGTGAATACCCGTGTCGGTTGTATTGCATGATGACAAGCTTTCCTTGGTGGCTTCATAGAGTCTCTCTCTCCTTCTCTAGAGGCGTCTAAGGACAAGGATAATGATTGTGACTCCAATGATGATGATGAGGATACTAGCTCTTTCAATGACGATGAGATGACTGCTTCACAGTGACTTTCCCTTTGTCATTCGTGACAAAAAGGGGAAGTAGTTTTGGGTATGAGAGTTGTCACATACTTAGGGGGAAAGTCAACATAGGACATTTTTGTTAGGGGGAGTGTTTATTTTGAGGGATGTAGTGAGGACTTTTGTATCCTTTCTTTTCTTTATCCTTTAGATACATTGTTCTTATATATTGGTCTTGTGACAACATAGTGATAGCAACCCTTATATTCATTATTGATATATATTTGATGAGGTTGTTATTACATTTTTTTCACCTATCTCTCAATGTGTTGTTTCTTTTCTCTCTTTATACACATGCTTCTTATTTATTATATGCAATCTTTTATTTCTGTTTCACACTAAGATGCCTTGATGATTTTTGTTTAAAGTGTTTCAGAAATACATGTTGTCAAAATCTTTCATGCCATGTACTCTCTTCTTGCAAAGTTTTTTAAGAATTTGTGTTAGGGTAGATTTTATTGTATTTAACAAGTAAGTATGAGTTGAGTGATTTATGACTTCTCTCATATTTCATTTGTTTGTTGTGGTTTTGTCATGGATTGCCAAATGGAGAGATTGTTAGAACATATATGGATCATGTTAAGAACATATGTCATTTGTAATTGGATAATTCTTTGACAAAATGCACTTTACTTGTAATTGAGTAGATTTTATTGTATTTAACAAGTGAGTATGAGTTGAGTGATTTATGACTTCTCTTATCTTTCATTTGTTTTTTATGGTTTTGTTATGGATTGCCAAATGGGGAGATTGTTAGGACATATGTGGATCATGTTAAGAACATATGTTATTTGTAATTGGCTAATCCTTTGACAAAATGCACTTTACTTGTAATTGGGTAAATCTAAGATGTATTTAATACTTCAAGGAACAAGAGTTCAAGTCCAAATATTGAAGCCATGCAAATCTGTTCAAGAATCAAGTGAAGAAGTGTTGTTTTTTAAAACTCGACAGATAGCTCGACAGATGTATCTATCGAGATTTAATTCTTTGAAACTCAACAGATGCCTTGATAGCTGTATCTATCAAGGATTACAAAAATCAAATTTCCAGATCTGTTTTTCACACATATCTATCAAGGGCTGCCACAGTTGATGCAAATGGATGCAAAGATTTTATTCATGCATATTGTGACCGGAGATATTTTGCCCTAGTTCATCTTTCTCTTGAAAACTCTACTATGTTTATACGCCGTAGGGTTTTGTAACCAAGGAGCTTATTGATCTTGATCATGTGGATGAACTGAAAAACTTTGCTACTAACATCCTTCACAAGTTGGTGTATTACTCACGTACTAGGATCCGTGCATCGATTGGTTAGTCATGTACTTGGAGTCGTGCATTGAAAGGAGAGATTGTCACTACATTACAAGTCTAATTGTGTATTGGAGTAAGGGTTCAACTGTAGGTTGGTATAAGGTATTAGGATTCCTTTACTTGTAACCTCTTGTTTTGATAATAGTGGATTCTCAAGAGTTGTGACTTTCACTTGATGGAGTTTTATCTCGGTGGTTTTCCCCAATCATAAACAAATCATCTGTGTCAAATTTATTTTTCTACTGTATTTAACGAAGTTGGTGATCTGTTTGTGTTACCACGCTTATTGCATATAATTGAATCTAATTAATTAATTTGGCTAATTAATTAATTAATTTACCATAAGGTTCAATGTGTTCTTGGCCTATCAAATGCGTCCATATTCAAATCTAGGACTCCGGCAGTAGATGAATTTTGACAATTTCCTAGATTGCCCAAAAAATGTGAAAGTGTTAAACTAAATTTGATTATGAAAAAGGAATTCAGATTTGGGTTGCCTAAGATTTGTAAAACAATTTCACAAGCAATTCAAAATTCTTACAATGTGTAAAGTTGTGATTTACAACTATTTTTGTGTTGGCTTTATTTTGTGTAAAATTTGATTGTAATTTTGTTCAATCTTATATATCCGGTATTTTATGCAGGATTTCTTTGTAAGGATTGTGTGTGTGAGAGAAAGTGTGAAGACTCAAGGCAAATTGAAGATCAAAGAAGTTTTTGCAGGTAGCTCGCAAATAGCCTTCCCACGAAGTGAAGTATGTGCTCAGCACATGACTGGAATACAAAGAGTCATGACAAATGGTGACAACTAGTTTTCGTGAGTATCTCGCGGGTAAAGCCTTCCCACGAGATACCTACGAAATATTTTGTTTTGCTATTTTGTCATATCTGATACACCTTATCTTTACCCGCACAATATATACCCACATTACCCACAAATGTTGAAAAGTGCTTTTCAGAGAGAAAACCCTAACCACAAAACCCTTGAGAGTTAGAGATTGTCATACCCACAATTCTCTACACAATATATTGTGGTTTTCCTCAACTCCTACCTCTCCATTTCCAAATCCTTGAGAGGTTGATAGCCCAAACATTTACCACACCCATTCTAAGTGTAAAGTGAGGTTTTGGTGCTGCTGGGAAGTATTGGAAGAAACCATTTGTTTGGTGGATGCAACCAGGCTGAATTGCGTGATTCGTAGAGCTAGAGAAGACAAGGCTTGGCGAAGTTAGTTGATAGTAGGACCTTGGAGGGCTCGAGTACATGGGGTAGACTAGGCTTGGAGGGTCTTTTGTTATTTGTGTACTTTAACTTATTCTCTAGTGGATCAATTTACCGCTTGGAGGGCGACAGAGAGATTTTTCACCGAGTACTTCGGTTTCCTCTTCGATAACATATCGGTGTGTTATCTTGTATTTGCATTCTTCTTCCCTACTCTTTTAGCTTCCATTTTAGTGCTGTGATATTATGAATATGGCTTAGAGTAGTTTTATTGTTTGTTCGCTCACATTTACTCTATTCCTCACTTAGTTTAAGTTAAGAGTAAAATCAACTGAGCTTTAAGTTTTATTTTGGGGGTCTAAACAGCTCTTGTGTTCTCACACAATTTCGAGCTTTCACTATCTAATTGTCTTTTGAAAATATTTCGGAAACATGGTCTAAATAATGGCTATGAGACCTTATAATCCCAGCTAATTTTACCCAAGATTTGTAATTGGGTGAAGGCAAGGACCCTGGTGGCTAATTTTATTCTCGATCTGCGCCCGACGAGGCAGTGTTCAAAATTCAAACAACAATAGCTTTTCTAATAAATATTCGATTATATTCATTTGCAGTGGGTTCCTATTTTGTGCAATAGAACAGTCACTATGTAAATTTAGACTTGGCAAATGGGCAAATTAGGTTAATCGGATTATGAGTTAAGAGTTAAATCATGTTAAAGTTAGGAAAATGTCATTTTAAACGGATTATGAGTGGGTCAGGTTACAGGTTAACGTGTATTTTTTTACATATAGGGATATATATATATATATATATATATATATATATAATATAATATAATATAATAATAATAAATACAAAAATGATTATATTTTCTTTGACTTCCTTTCAATACAAAAAAGAGAAAAATATTCTCAAAAATAACAAAACAAATAACAAAATACTCAAAATTTAAATTTAAATTTAAATAATATATAAATTCTTAAGTTTATACAATCAACTGCTTATTAATAATGAAAGCACAAAAATGTGTTGAAAACACAAGAGCTATTTAGACCCCTAATTAAAATTACGGCTCGATAGATTTTACACAACTTTAATACATAGTGTGGAATAGTGTAAAAGCGAGCGGATGAACAAGTAAGCTACTCTAATCCATAAACTAAGTAACACAGTAGTATAATGGAATTAAACAAGAGTAGGGAAGAAGGATGCAAACACAGAAAACACCGAGACGTGTTTTCGAAGAGGAAACCAAAGAACTCGGCGAAAAACCTCTCCGCCGCCCTCCAAGTGGAAATCGATCTACTAGACAATCAGTTGGGATACATGGGTTAGCAAGAGACCCTCCAAGCCTAATCTACCCGATGTACCTAAGCTCTCCAAACTCCTACTCCAACAAGGCTTCTCGGAACCGTGTCTTGTCTTAGTTCTCCGGATCCCACAACAAGCTCTATGTTGCATCTGCCATCCTTGGCTTCTTCCAATGCTTCCCAGCAACTCCAAAGCACTCTCTACACACTGAATAGGTGTGGGTTGTGTTTGGGTACAAATCTCCTCTTAAGGTATAATAATGGGAGAGGGATGGAGAAGAGGCTATAATGATTTCTCACTAAGGAGGAGTAGCTTTCTCTCAAAAGAGGGTTTCTCACTAAGGAGGAGTAGCTTTCTCTCAAAAGAGGGTTTCTCACTAAGGAGGAGTAGCTTTCTCTCAAAAGAGGGTGTGTGTGTTGAAGAAAACCTATCTAAGGTTTTTCTCTCTGAATAGCCTCTCATACATTTGTGGGTAATGAGGGTATATATAGTATGGGTGAAGGGTAAGAAAGTCACTCATTAAAATCCTCCAGGCAGAATGTTTCGCGACTGTCTCGCGGGAAGGCCTTACCCGCGAGATAATCTCGAAAATGACAGCCTGGCATGACTCTACAGCTTCCAGTCATGTGTTTCTCACATGACTCTTTCGCAGCTTAGCTTCCAATGACACACCCGCGAGATCCACTGATCTTCAATAAAGCTTGAGTCTTCACCAACTTGATACTAAACCCAATACAATTAAATCCCACAGAATACAAGGAAATGAAATAAAGTAATTACAACACATTTTGTCATGGAATAAAGCCAATATAAAATATAGTTGTAAATCACAACTTTACAATCTCCCCCTTTAGCTATTCCATGACAAAACACCCTATAACAGACTCTAGACTTAAACGTGAGTTTGGGAACAAAGGCAAAACTCACTTACACTTAAATCTAGAAGCTATGATGAACTTGGAACATGTATACCTGTAACCTGAAACACTTGCACAAAACACATTAGACCCTCAAGGTAAATCAGGTGATAAAAAGACAAGTATAATGCAACAAGTAAACTACGATCAAGCAAAATGGAATAAAACATTAGACCATGGCAAGCTCAAACAAGCAATCACTATACAAAAGTGATCACTATGCTCATTCACACAAGGAATGAACATCCGGATATGCAAGATGATAAGCTCATTTGAAGAGTATCATTTGCAAATCCAACACTCAACCAATGCAAAATACTCAAAGTATTTGCATCTAGGAACAATCCTACTAGGGCACAAGAGTGTTCATCACTCAACCAATGTCTATACGTATATGCATCTAGAAACAATCCTACACGGGCACAAGAGTGTTGTAGTGAAGTAAATGTATGACATTAAACTTCAATAGCATAGGCATAAAGGCTGCATAAACAAAGTACTGAATATGCATGGCACAAACCATAAAAGCCTACAAATCATGCAATGAAACAAACCCTTAAAGCTTACAAAAGCAACATGGGTACATGGGTGTTCCAACACATAAACAAGATGCAAAGCATAGATACTAAAAGTAACACAAAGCATCATAAAGCAACGAGAAAACAAGCATAAAGTAAATCAAGGTTTTTTCAAAAACAATGTCTTCTCCCCTTTGATATATGCATCTCCCCTATGGCTTTCTCCCCCTACGAATGTGCACAAGGTAGAATTTCTCCCCCTAAGAGTGTGCACATGAGTCACATAGAAATGACGAAACACACCGGTATACTCTCCGGAATATTCTCCCTCTTTTTGTCACGAATAGACAAATGAATCAAGAGGAAGGAGGGAAAGAAGAAAATATGAAGATGATGCATGAGGGGTGCAAGATGAATGAGAAAATGAAACCCAAACATTAGACAAAAACATTTTAAAACAATGCTACAAAGCATAAAGAACGTGACATGTTAAGGATAATGGAACATGATGTGGACCTAGGCATGATATAGACACAATAACATGTTAAATGTGTTAGAAGGTCTAAAAAGACTTAACAAGCATGAGTGAATGCAAAAACATGTCAAGTATTCAAGTGTGTGTAGCAAAGGTGCAACTAGTGTGCATGTGAGATGAGATGCATGACCAATGCATGAGCAAGGCACTCAAGGGGCAAAGTGTATAAAACACACCACCAATGATCAAAACATGATAAACATGAACAATTATGATGATCCCCAAAATTTGGTACTCATCGGAGTCCAAAACAATGAGAAAATGCCATTTAGGCATTTTATCAAACACTTGAAGTGCACACACTACTCATGTATGATGAACAAATGAAAATCTTGCCTAAATACATGTTATTTTTGCCACAAGGGGGAAACATCCAAAGCAAATTATCATTTAAAACAAAACCCAATCAAAAAGATTGACAGAAATTAAGTTTTCCAACTCCCATTTGAAAAAATCCCAACTATGAACATAAAACCCCCAAAACGTAATATAAGGATCAAAATCAATGAAATGAGTTAAAGATTACCTTAGAGATGTTTATGGAATGAAAAACACTTGAATTTAGTTGGGTTTTGATGTAGAAACATTAAAACAGGGGTTTGGGAGAAGATGGGAGGCGTTTAAAACAAATGACCCACGAAATGCCCTTTAAAAAGCTGATCTGGAAATTTTCGCAGGTATCTTGCTACTTAGAATCCCGCAAAAATTTTGCTGGTATCTCGCTGGTATCTCGCAGGTATCTCACAGGTAAGCCTTACTCGCGAAACAGCCGTGAAACAGTCGCGAAACTCTCTGTCCAAAGCTGAAAAACTTGCGAATTGGACCCTTTCACTCGTGATTGAACTTAAACATGAAATAAGTCACGAAAACACCCAAAAAACATGTTTTTCACACAAAAATAATTTGAAAACTTTGAAAAACAAGGGTGATACAAATCACTTCCAAAGGCAAACAAAAAGAATAAAAATCTTTTTGGTTTGATCCACATATGGTTGAGCACACACACATCACATTTGAACACGTACAATCACACAAATGAAATAGACATTCATTGAACAAAAGTCTTGTGTGTTGTGTGTGAGGATCAAGTGTGGAATAGTCCTTAGACTAGAGTGAAGCTTCAATGATCAATTCAATCGGGTCATACACAACTGATACGAAATCAAGTAGACAATCTCCATTATAGAAATGAGTATATATGACCTCTCACACATTGAATACAAAACATAGAAGCTTTTCATTTGGCTTCTGCATAAGGCATAACAATTGGTCCATTTTATTTTGTTTGGACAAAAACATCTCATTTTGAGATTGGTGCTTGAAATTTATGATATTTCAACATTGATGATTAGTCTTTGGCTTTTTGAGCGCCATACAAAACATATTAAAAAGAGTCGCTTTCCCTTTTTCCTAGTCAAATACTAGTATGTGCGACAGGCTTTTGCAGCTCAATATCTCTTTTCATTTGGAGATTTACATTTGGTGAGCTCTATTTGCAAAAAAAATAAAGTGGGAAGAGATATCGACATAAGTCTATGCAAGTATCAAGACCAACAAGACTATTGACCAATCATTCATGACAAGCTATTTACAACAGTCACACATAGTATTCAAGATTTCTCCCACAAAGAACTAGGTGCATACAAAACAAGCTAAGCTCGTAAATGCATAATGCCATTAGTACGAAGGTATTAGGCCAAACTCACATGTGAAATGTGCTCAAACATATACGATCAAACTTTTTGAATTTTTCACTTTTTATGTGGTTTTGGATTTTTTTTTACACACACAAAACAAAGACATAAAAGTAAGATCAAAACAAAAGCAATGCATACAAATAAATGCACAAATGCACAAATGCATGAAGATATGACATTTAATGCATGAAAGGTCTTACAAAGATCGAAAGAATTAGATCAAGGACCAAAAGAGCAAAAGCTCAACCATAAGAACCCTTCCTCATCCAAACAGAATGATTGCTTGGAATGAGTGTCTCAAGAGAAGTGAGACGAGGGTTAGGATAATGAGAACCGGAGATGCACATAGTCAAGGAGTTAAGAGCATTAAACACTTTCTTTAACAACATGCTATTTTCACTCAAATCCGGTTTATCATGCAAAGTACAACTTCCAGGAGGTTCAAGTTTCTCTTTTCTTTTAATTCTTTTAAGAGCACGAAACTTAGAGCAATGAGGTCTTAGATGACCAAAGGCACCACAATGGTGACAAATAATGTGTTTAGGTCCATTAGGCTTTTTGGGAATGGATCTAGCAACTTGGGTTTGTTCTCTCTTCAACTTAGAACATTAAGGCCTTATATGACCAATCACACCGCAATGGTGGCAAGTTGGAACAAACTTAGATCCACTCAATTCCCTAGGATTGGACCTAACCAAAGGCTTAGGCTTAAGAGCCTTTCTCTCCACTTTTTGATTTCTTTTATGTGGAGGAATGTACACCGATTTGTCCTTTGACACAAAACACACATTAGGCACAAAATCGGGTACCACAACATGATTGTAACATACATTTTTATCATTTTTAACAGTAGGTTCAGCAATCAAACACTTGGCATGCATCTTAAGAGATTCATTTTCAGATTTAAGATCATCAACAAGTTTGTTAAACAAAACAAGTTTAGCATCCAAGTCCATATTCAAACACTCAAACTCTTTCAGCTTTTCAAGAGAATTTTCAACAAGTTTCTTATATTTTCAACCAATTTGATGGATTCATTGAGCTTAGCAATCAAATCATCCTTTTCACAAAATAACTTGCTTAAACTCTTTCGAAACTTCTTAGCATTTTTCTTGAAGAGTTTGGTGCTAGGAATATCAACAACACCCAAGGATTCATGTAACATGGCATAACAATCATGAGGATAAACACTCATAGAGGCATTTTCACAAACACATGACATGTTACAATCAACAACATCCATACAAGCATGTAAAGCATTATCCATGGCAAAACACACAAGGGGTCAAGGATCACACTTAGGTAATGAAACTAAAACAAATGTACCCGCTCTGATACCAATTGAAAGCTCGAAAATGTGTTAAAAACACAAGAGCTATTTAGACCCCCAATTAAAATTACGACTCGATAGATTTTACACAACTTTAATACAAAGTGCGGAATAGTGTAAAAGCGAGCGGATGAACAAGTAAGCTACTCTAATCCATAAACTAAGCAACACAGCAGTATAATGGAATTAAACAAGAGTAGGGAAGAAGGATGCAAACACAGAAAACACCGAGACGTGTTTTCGAAGAGGAAACCGAAGAACTCGGCAAAAAACCTCTCCGCCGCCCTCCAAGCAGAAATCGATCCACTAGACAATCAGTTGGGATACATGGGTTAGCAAGAGACCCTCCAAGCCTAATCTACCTGATGTACCTAAGCCCTCCAAGCTCCTACTCCAACAAGGCTTCTCGGAATTGTGTCTTGTCTTAGTTCTCCGGATCCCGCAACAAGCTCCATGTTGCATCTGCCATCCTTGGCTTCTCCCAATACTTCCCAGCAACTCCAAAGCACTCTCTACACACTGAATAGGTGTGGGTTGTGTTTGGGTACAAATATCCTCTCAAGGTATGATAATGGGAGAGGGATGGAGAAGAGGCTACAATGATTTCTCACTAAGGAGGAGTAGCTCTCTCTCAAAAGAGGGTGTGTGTGTTGTAGAAAACCTATCTAGGGTTTTTCTCTCTGAATAGCCTCTCATACATTTGTGAGTAATGAGGGTATATATAGTATGGGTGAAGGGTAAGAAAGTCACTCATTAAAATCCTCTAGGCAGAATGTTTCGCGACTGTCTCGCGGGAAGGCCTTACCCGCGAGATAATCGCGAAAATGACAGCCTGGCATGACTCTACAGCTTCCAGTCATGTGCTTCTCACATGACTCTTTCGCAACTTAGCTTCCAACGACACACCCGTGAGATCCACTGATCTTCAATAAAGCTTGAGTCTTCACCAACTTGATACTAAACCCAATACAATTAATTCCCACAAAATACAAGCAAATGAAATAAAGTAATTACAACACATTTTGTCATGGAATAAAGCCAATATAAAACATAGTTGTAAATCATAACTTTACAAATAATATCATTACCATAATCGAAAGAAAAAAAAAATGGTGGACCAGAAATTTTTGTTCAAGTATATTATTACAACCTAATAAATAAATGTTGTACACCAATACACTAATACTAAAAGTTGATTCATAAACAATTATGGTTATTGAAATACTTAAGAGATCATGTGCCATTATAGAGAGTTCAAAAAACCAATTGTAATTCATTTTCCATTAAAAGTGAATATTTAACCATGCATATTACCTTCAAATAAAAGAAATAAGCATTTATATATATATATATATATATATATATTTAAAAACCCTTATTTTAAAATGGGTCGGGTCGGGTTGGATACATGTTGACCCGTTTTTCCTTCAAATAAAATTTTATTTCTCTTTGGGTTGGGTCAAGTTAATAGGTTCTGATCAAATCTTGCCATGTCTTTTTTTATTTGCAAGAATTTGACATGGTATGTCTTATTAGAGGGTGTAAACAAGATTTTTTACACCACATCTTTATTAGATTTAATCTCAATGAAAAAAAAAAAAAAAAAAAAAAAACCATATTGGTTTGACAATAGCCTTTCAACAATGATCCACATTTTGCCTCTTTTTTTGGTAAAATATTATTTTAGTCCCTAAACTTATCAAAAGTTTGTTTTTCATTCCTAAATTTCAAAAAGTTCTTTTTTCATCCTTAAACTTTATAAAGAGTTTTTTTTTTTTTTTTAATAGTTTAGTAACAAAAATAGGAATGAAAAAAGAATTTCTTTTTTCCATAATTTAGGGACAAAAAATATATTTTTTAAAGTTTAAGGACAAAAGTAAAAAACATTTTAATAGTTTGGGATGAAAAATAAACTTTTCAATAGTTTATGGATGAAAAATGAACTTGTTAAAGTTTAGCGACAGAATTCAAACTTTTGGTAAAATTTAAGAACCTGTTAGAAATAAATTGGAATTTGAAAAGTCTAGACAATGAAAGGTTTACTTGGAATGTGTAAAGCTTAGAATGTGGAATGTTTGGAATATGCAAAGATGCAAAGGTATAATTGTGTTCATTATTAGAGCCTTATTCTTATCCCTCAGGAGACATCTTAAGGCTATATATATATGTGGGATTGTTTTACTGTAATTGTACACACATCTAAGAGATATCAAAAGGATTGTGGATGAACACTTGAATACAAGAGTTTATCAATATATATTTCTTGTTTTATTCTTACTTAGTTTTATCTATTTCTATTATTTCACAACGCGTTATCAGCACGAGTTTCTACCCAATTTTGGAAAGGAAGTTGTAGTCGTATTGTTCATCAAACATCAAAGATTATATTAGCAATTATCATATTTGTTTGTCATTACGTTTTATGCTTATAATTTTAGTGATTTCTACTTGATTAAAAAATTTTATCAGATTCACGTTATATATTGTTATGAGATTCAATATATTGAGATTCATGTTATGAGATTCAAATTTTATGAGATTCACGTTATAACGTTATATATTGTTATGAGATTCATGTTTAACTGATTAAAAATATATTGTTAAAAATGGTTAGTGATATAACAACTCAATCATACCTATAGCTATATGTAACGTGTATTGATAAACTTTGAACATGTAAGTATTGTTTCATTACAATCAAATTTTGAATATGCATGCGTAGAATTGTTTCATTAAAATTGTGTATGATAAAAGATATTTAGTTATTTAATTTTTTATGTAATTATATATTTATATAGATGTTAAACCTTACAAAACTTGAAGTTGTTGCCCTTCAAATCTCGGGCAACAATTACTTGTCATGGACGCTTGATGCTGAGATTCACCTAGTGGCAAAGAACCTTCGACATTCAAATATGGTTGGCAATCAAGTATCCCAGCAGGATCATGCAAAATCAATCATTTTTATTTGTCATCATCTACTTGAAAATTGAGTACTTTGCTATAAAAGACCCCTTAGGAGAAGTACAAGTTCTAGAAGAACATGATCATGCTAAAAGCTTAGTATGATGTACACTTGAAGTTGTAATAAACTAAAGGTGCAAGTAAGTATAATTAATTTGGCACTTTAAAATCAACCCATAATTAAAAACTATATGATAGAAGACACATATATCATGTTTCAAATGTGCTCCTATTGTAGCAAAATCGAGTACATATGTTCATAAAGTGTTATGAACTAATATCTTGTCTTCTAGTGGCTGAAAAAAATAATGAGCTTTTGTTGAAAACCATCAAAAGACCATGAAAATAAGTGTTATAGGTGTGGTATGGAAGGTCATTAGTCACGTACTTGTCGCACACCTAAACATTTGATAGATTGGTATCAAACCTCCATAAAAGAAAAGGAAAAGGGAATTGAAATGAACTTTACTAATCATAATGATCCTGAAGATCCTATGAATTATCTTGATTTTTCAAATAAAGGGGATGACTCATCTTGATGTGCTGTTGATGGAAAATATGATAATTTGATTAGTGATAGAAATGTCCATACAAATTAATTATTTTCTTTTATTATATTATCGCATTGTAATAAGTATTTTTACTTTTCTATGTTTTATTTACGTCTAAAATGATAAAGTTTAATTTATCTTTTGCATATATAAAGTGGCATGGGTCTTACGAGTTAAAATTAATTCCAGGATGACTAGTGAAGACTTTTGTCTAACAAACAGTGCAACAACTCATATGATCCTTAAAGATAAATATATATATATATATATATATATATATTTTCAAAATGTAAAATTATGCAAAGCCAATGTCAATACCATATCAAGTTCATCGAACTTGATTGAAGGCTTTGGAAGAGTGATTATCATGTTGCCAAGGGGCACAAAACTTTGTATTGATGATGCTTTATATTCTTCTAAGTCTAGTAGAAATTTACACAACTTTAAGGATATACGTTATAATAGTTATCACATTGAAACCAATAACAAAGGTGGTGGAGAATTTCTTTATATTACTCCAATAGTATTAGGCCAGAAGCTCATATTAGAAAAATTGAATATTTTCTTTTTGGGGTTATATTATACTATTATGAGAACAATTAAAACAAATGTTGCAATACACCAGAAGTGTTCGGACCCAAAGGTTTTTATGCTTTGGCATGATTGTCTTGGACATCTGGGATCAATAATGATGCGTCGAATTATTGAAAACTCTCACGGACATCCCTTAAAGAACTAGAAGATTCTTTTACCTAGTGATTATCCATGTAGTGCATGTTCTCAAGGTAAATTAATTATCAAACTATCACCTTCAAAGATTGTTGTTGAATGTCTATCTTTCTTAGAAAGAATTAAAGGTGATATATCTGAACCTATACACTCACCCTATGGTCCATTCAAGTATTTTATGGTTTTAATTGATGCATCAACTAGATGGTCACATGTGTGTCTATTCTCTATTAGGAATGTTGCATTTGCTAGGCTTCTTGCTCAAATAATTAGGTTGCGAGAACAATTTCCTGATTATCCAATTAGGGAAATTTGTTTAGATAATGACGGTGAATTCACATCTCAAGCTTTTGATAACTATTGCATATCAATTAGAATTGATGTTGAGCATCCTGTTACCCATACACATACTCAAAATGGTTTATCTGAATCACTTATAAAGACACTTCAAATTATTACTCGACCTTTGTTTATGAAATCAAAATTACCTGTTTCTGTTTGGAGTTATGCTATATTACATGCTATATCATTAGTTTACATTAGGCCAACTACTTATCATAAATTCTTACCATCGCAACTTGTACTTGGCTAGCAACCAAATATTTTTCACTTGTGCATATTTGGTTGTACTATATATGTATCTATTGCACCCCCACAATGCATTAAGATTGGCCCTCAATGTAGACTTGGAATTTATATGGGTTTTGATTCCCCATCTATCATTAGATATCTTGAACCTTTAACTGGTGATGTTTTTAAGGCTCATTTTGAGGATTTCCATTTTAATGAAACAATCTTTCCACTATTAGGGGGAGAAAATTTATTGCCTGAAGCACGACGTGAGATTATTTGGAATGTTTTGACGTTATCTCATCTTAATTCTCATACAAATCAATGTGAATTGGAAGTTTAAAGAATTATTCATTTGCAAAGAATTGCAAATCAATTACCGAAAGTTTTTACCGACAATAAGAAAATAGTGAAATCTCACATTTCAACTGTTAATACTCTAGCACGGATTGAAGTCCATGTAGGACAATCAGTTAATACAACAGTCAATGAATTAAAACCACACTTGAAGTGTGGAAGACTTGTCAATGTTAAGGATAAAATTCCCTAGAACAAAAAAGTATAAGAAAAACAAGTTGCAACCCATAAAAAGGCTATACTCATGAAACATGTCACATAAATCATTGTTCTATCCAAAACTTATGAACAAAAATCTCTTGAAAATGAACCTCCTGAAGAGTTATCCACCTAAAGAGGATTAGGTACTTGAAAATAACAAGATCTCGATACATTATGTACATACAGGAGAAATATGGGATAGAAATAAAATTGTTGTTGACAACATATTTTCATATAAAGTTGCCCTTGATATTACTAGAAGTAATGATAATGAATATGAACCACAAACCATCGAGGAATGTCAACGTAGAAATGATTGGACAATGTGGAAAGAGGCGATTCAAGCACAATTAAATTCACTAATTTAACGTGAAGTTTTTGGAATTGTAGTCTGAACACCTAAAGGTGTAATACCCGTTGGATACAAATGGGTATTTGTACATAAATGAAATGAGAAAAATGAAATTATAAAGAACAAAGCACGACTTGTAGCACAAGGTTTCTCATAGAAACCTGGTATTAATTATGAAGAAACTTATGCTCCTGTAATGGATACAATTATATTCAGATTTTTTATTAGCTTGGTAGCAAAAGAAAATTTGGATATGCAGTTAATGGATTTTGTTATAGCATATTTGTATGGATCATTAGATAATGATATCTATATGAAAATCCCTGAAGGATATAAATGCCTGAAACATATAATTCTACATCCAGAATATGTATTCTATCAAGCTACGAAGATCCTCATATGGGTTAAAGCAATCCGTACACGTGGTATAATCGTCTCAATGAATATCTTTTGAAATAAAGATTTGAAAATAATCCAATTTGTCCATGTGTTTTTATCAAAAAATCAGAATCCGAATTTGCTATTGTTGCAGTATATGTTAATGATTTAAATCTTGTAGGACTCTAAAACAGCAAATTGTATAGAAAATGAATTTGAGATGAAGATCTTAATAAGACAATTTTGTCTTGGCTTGCAAATTGAATATCTTTCGAATGAAATTCTTGTTCATCAATCAACGTACACAGAAAAAATCCTGAAGCACTTTTACATGGATAAAGCTCATCCTTTGAGCACTCCAATGGTGGGTGGGTCACTTGATGCCAAGAAAGATCCTTTCCAACCACAAGAAGATGATGATAAAACTCTTGGTCCTGAAGTACCATATCTTAGTGCAATTGGTGCTTTGATGTATCTTCCAAATTACACACAACCTAATATAGCATTTGCAGTTAACTTACTAGTAAGGTATAGTTCTAACCAACTCGAAGACATTGGAATAGAATTAAGCATATATTACGTTATCTTCGTGGGACGACTAATTTGGGATTATCTTATTCAAATGGATCAAATCCACAGTTATTTTGATATGCAGATGCGGGTTATCTTTCTGATCCATGTAAAGGCCAATCACAAACGTAATATTTATTTACTTATGGAAATAATGTTATTTCATGGAGATCTATTAAGCAAACCATTTTTACTACTTCCTCAAATCAGTCAAAGATTATTGCAATTCATGAAGCAAGTTGTGAGTATGTTTGGTTGAGATCGATAATTCAACATATTCGAAAAAAATGTGGATTATCATCAATAAAAAATAGTCCAATGATATTATAAGAAGATAATGCTGCTTGTATTATTCAAGTTAGAGGAGGTTATATCAAAGGTGATAGAACCAAGCAGATTGCACCAAAATTCTTTTATACATATGAGCTCCAAAAGAGCGTTGTTATAGATGTCAAGCAGATACGATTATGTGATCATTTGGCCAATATGTTCACTAAGCCATTACCAACTCTGACTTTTAAGAAGATGGTGGAGAACATTGACATGCTTCAACTTAAGAATCTTTTTACCATAAACATTGAAGTTATATACACTATAAGGGGGAGTAAATTTTATAAAGGATATGTGCTAATTGTACTCTATTTCCTTTGCTAAAAAGTGGTCATTCATGGGGGAGTGTTTGAAATAAATTGGAATTTGAAAAGTCTAGAGAGTGAAAGGTTTACTTGAAATGTGTAAAGCTTAGAATGTGGAAAGTTTGGAATATGTAAAGATGTATAGTTATAATTGTGTTCATTATTATAGCCTTATCTCTTATCCCTCAAAAGACATCTCAAGGCTGTAATTGTACACACATCTAAGAGATATCAAAAGGATTGTGTGTTAGGACATATGTGATTCACATGTTAATAACATATGTCATGATTTTATGTAATTGACTAATCTTTTGACAAAACGCACTTTACTTGTAATTGAGTAGATCTAGGATATGTTAAAATACTTCAAGAAACCATGTTTTAAGATCAAGTGTTGAAGCTTTCAAGTCTGTCCAAGAAAACAAACTAAAAGTGCAAATTCATTAAAACTCGACAGCTACATCTATCGAGCTTAAGAAAGCTGTTCCAACCCCGTTTGCTCGACAGCTCCTATCTGTCGAGGTTTACAAAATCAGAATTTCTGATATGATTTTTTGGGATCCGTGTTTATGTGTTTGAGCCTTCTTTTCTCCTAACCCTAGACATATAAAATGATTGTTTTAAGAGCCGTCAAAGAGTACACAAGTTGCACAAGCATTGAGCAAAGTCTATTCAAGTAATTTGTGACTGGAGACAAAGTTTTGTCCTAGTTCATTTCTTCTGAAGAAGTTGCTGTGTATATGCACCTTTGGGTTTTGTGACCAAACATCTTCTTGATCTTCATCGTGAAAAAACGAAGAACTTTGCAGCCAACAACTCCTTTTAGTTGGTGTTTGAAGTCGCATACTGAGATCCGCGCATTAGTTAGTCATGTACTTCGGAGCCGTGCATAAAAAGGAAAAATTGTCACTACAGAACAAGTCTAATTGGGTATTGGGGTAAGGCTTCAACTGTAGGTTGGTAAGGTACTTGAGATTCCTTTACTTGTAACCGCTTGTTGTGATAATAGTGGAATTTTAGGAGTGGTGATCTGAAAATCACCCGGCGGGGTTTTTACCGTTAAGTTTTCCCCATTCGTAAACAAATCACCGTGTTATTTATTTTCCGCTGCATAATTAGTTTATTGGTGATTTGTTTGTGCTACCACGCGTTTGTATGTTAATTAACTTAATTAATTCACTTGGATAAATTAATTGGTTAATTTATCACAAGTGGTCAATTTGTTTTTGACTTATCATTGTGAATGACCACTTAAATACAAAAATTTATCAATATATATTTCTTATTTTATTCTTACTTAGTTTTATCTATTTCTATCATTTCATTCTACTTCTTTCTTTTTTCTTTTTTTTTCATGAGGACCCACTTTACACAAAAACTCAATTATTAGAGATGCATACAACAATCACGGGGTTCTCAAATTTGTCCAGTCTCTCTTCTTCTTCTTCTTTCCTTTTTTTTTTTTTTTTTTAATGTCCGTACTTTTCTTCTACTCTTTGGGAATGAGTAATTGACCAGAATCAAGGATATCAATTCCGACCAGAAAATTTCACATGGGTTATTTAGCCGGTGCCAATAACCGCCTGTGTCACATCTGTCTAAATTCCAACCTATGTTCGAGTTGGGCTTGATTTTATGGGTTTGAAATATAGTGTGAAGGCTGGGTATTTTCGGATTGGGCTAGGTTTTAAAATGCTGTGAGTTAATGGATTTGGGGCCTGTTATCTAATTACTAATTAAAAATATTTGGGGCTTATTTCTATTGGGGCCCCTAGACAATGGCCTAACTGGCCTTGCTCAAGGGCTGGCCCTATGTTGTAAGAACTTTTTTTTTTTTTTTTGAAAACAGAAGAACTTAAGTTATTTGCTATTATGTATGCCGTCCTTACTCAAAAAAGACAAAAGACAAAAAGCAAAAACTTATGCATATATATATATATATATTAAGAGCATGGTTAACTTATGTCCCCTTTAGGAAACCTATGATTATACTTTGCAGTGGTTATGATTGTAACTACCTAATGTTATAATCTTGTTATTTAGTATGTTTAATCAATGAAATGTGATTCACCGCTTGAAAGGTTGATTAAGAATTAATTATTCACCACTGCATACCCTTAGTGCGATGTTCACTTCAGTGCTTATGGGGTGTGAGGGGCAAGAGCTAAGGTTCGAGTTTTTAAGAGGGATCTTCACACTCATATATATTTAGATTAGGCTAGAGTAGAATTTCTATTTTGTATAAAAAAAGAATTAATTATTCAAATAGCTTATGAACCTTTTATTAAGCCTTCTTTTTTGGTCACTGTGGAAATGATTTTAAAGAATAAATTGCTAAAAGGAATCCAATTGAAACTATTTAATTCGTTCATCTTTGTATTCTTTTTGCACACCCCTTGTTATATTTAAATGTTAATTAACTAATATTTATTTGATTATTTATACATAATAATTTTTTCAATTGAAATGGTTTTCCTACTTTTTAAGATGCAAAACTAATAAATAATTTATTTTTTTATCACTTATTAAAAAAAAATCACATCTAGATGCACAGTTTCTAATATAAACTTTTAATTAAAAATATATTTACAAATAAGAGAAAATTTTCCTTTCATGTGAAATTATAATGATAAGAATAAAATAAATTTGCAAGCATAAAATAAAGAATCTGATTCATAAAAAGCACTAAATAAAAAAGAAAGTATGAATTTATAATAAAAACAAAGACACAAACAAAGAATAAAGAATAAAAGGGCAGTTAATGTGAACGTGCATGAGTTTATACTTTATTATTAAAAAATGAAAGAAAGAAAAAAAAAAAACAAGGTGCGGTTTCTGTCCAGTGGCCAGTGCCACTGAACATGTTAGATACACGACACGTACTGGACATGTGTCGCATATCCAATACATATCGCGTATTCAACGTGTCCAGTGGCACAGTACGTGTCGCGTATTCAACGTGTTCAATGACACTAGCCACTAGACAGAAACCAAGTCCAAACAAAACAGAAACCAAGTCCAAAAAAACAAACAAAAAAGGGTAAAGTTATCTGCAAATGTCAATCAGCCACTCGTTTTTTACCATTATAACCAGTAACAAAAAATTGCACCAATGGATCACATCATGCAGGTCGGTCAAAGTAATAAACATGTACTTAATTGGAATCTTAATCAGATACAACTCATATAGACAAGGTAAAAGACTTCAAAGTGGTTAACATCCTTTTTACAAGGGAAAAAAATCCACTCCTCTTACATAGATTACCAAAAGAAGAGAGCTACAAAGAAAGTGAAATAAAAGAGAAATATTGTATATACAATGATTTTTATAATATTTTTCACAAAAATTAAATTTGTAGGGTTTTTTTTACTGACTCTTATTTAAACTCATTAGTGACATTGTTTTTTATATGCTATTCACAACTTGTCACTTTAATAATTGTGAAATATTTTGTTAAAATTATTATGATTCTAAACTTATTGTAAAAAAAAAAAAGGAGGGGAGGGGGGAATTATAGTAAACCCATCTGTGGTTTGGTCTGTTTTCACTTTGTCTATTTATGGTTTAAAACTTTACACCTTGTCCACCTGTGTTTAGTTCCGTTTGGTGTCTGTTACCCACCTTTGGCTTTTCCGTTAAAAAACAACTTTTATCACCAAAACATAAAATAACACGAATCAAAAAGTTAGGGTTTGAATTTTTTGAAAGAGCTTGGGTTATGGGGTTTTGTGTCTATATGCAAACTAATGGTCCTCTACTGAAATTCCTTTGAAAAATAATCAAGAAAGGAAGAAGGCAAGAAAGATAAGATTGTTTATGATGAATCACTAAAAAATGTCTACATTGGGACCCACTACGGAGTGGAAATCAAAATTAAGACTCTTTCTTTTGTTGACTGGGAACAAAAAAGCATGAAAACATTGTAATAATGCACAAGAACTCCAATAATGCACAAAATGTCTCTGTAACACACTAAAAGAAAATATCTCTCTCATCTCTCATGCTAAAATTCAAAAAGCACTGTCTCAAAAAATTAAAAATTCAAAAAGCAAATAAAACACTATCTTCTTCTCCTCCTTTATATATAAGTGAGTCATAGAAAGGGTCATGACAATTTTTTAAAAGCAACTCCGTAGTTGAAGAAAGGTAGTTTTAAGTTTCCATTTTTTTTACAGCAACAGAAATAAAAATAGTTATCCAAAAAGAGTTTTAGATTTTAAGAGTTCATTTTGTTTTATTTTCAAAATTTTCTTTAAAAAATAAATTTGTTTTTCGAAACACTTTTCTTTTTAAAAAATATGGCGTTGGGAAAGAGATGCGGTAGTTCTTTGAAATTGAAGTGCATGGTCGACAATGATGAGCTAGGGTTAAGGTATGTGAGGTACGCAAGAGCATTTGGGAGGAAGAGGATTTTGATTTCGAATCATTTCCATGGTTTGGCGATCGATTCGGCTCCGAAAACGCCACCGAAGAAAATGTGTGGCAAGAGATTGGGTTTGGATTTTGAAAAGTCTCTTCTCGAAGCCTTGCCTTAGGATATTCTAGTTAGTACCAAATTTCCTCAATCTTAAAGCTTTTGATTCTGTTTTTGAATCGAATTGAAACTGTTTTTGTTAGTGAATTTGGAATTGAAAATTGACATTTCTGGTTTTTTTTTTTTTTTTTTTTTTTTGGCTGAGCAGATTAGGGTTTTGTGAGTTGTGAATCACGAGGATTTGAAGCAACTATTCCACGTTTCAAAATCGATTAGAGAAGCTCTTTCAAAACCCCACAACCTAAGCTCTTTCAAAAAATTTAAACTCTAACTTTTTGATTCGTGTTATGTTATGTTTTGGTGGTAAAAGTTATTTTTTAACGGAAAAGTCAAAGGTGTGTAATAGAGAACAAACGGAGCTAAACACAGGTGGGCAAAGTGTTAAGTTTTAAATCACGGATAAGCAAAGTAAAAATGGGTCAAATCATAGGTAGGTTTACTGTAATTTCCCAAAAAAGAAAATACTCATTTTATTTTTTAAATGGAAATTGTGGCAAAACTTTTAGCAATTAGTACAAAAGAAATTGAAAATTGAAATCGATTATTTTTTCTTTTTCCTTTTGTTATTAGAAGATTTTGATTTTAATTTGCTTTGGCTATTGGTGAGAGTGATAGGGGTTTTGAAAAGCGTGAAAGATTATGAATTCTACACTAAATTAGAACAATAAAACTACTAAAAAATTGAGTTAAATAGAGAATGACCAACCCATGAAGATTGATAATTTTTATTAAAAAACATCTAAATTTTTTTGAATTGTTTTCATATATTGAAT
Source organism: Quercus variabilis (assembly GCA_030445155.1). Lineage (NCBI taxonomy): Eukaryota > Viridiplantae > Streptophyta > Magnoliopsida > Fagales > Fagaceae > Quercus > Quercus variabilis. Next base: position 33,393,248 of record CP129452.1, on the reverse strand, counting down.
AATATTTGGTGCTTAATTAAGACATTTTAAGACCTTTCTTTCACTTAAGACCTTATGCTATTAATGAAGTGGCTTGGCTGATTTAATTGTTTAACCCATTTTTAAAATGTGAACATTAAGCATAACACTAGAGCTTGTTTAAACCCCCAATTTTAAAATTATGGCTTAATTTCTTTTATTCTAACTTATCTAAGTGCAGAACAAGAGTAAATGAAGTGCAATAAACCAGAACTACTCTAATGCATAAACATGAATGATAAACAATAAATGTAAAGCACAAAAAGTAAGGGAAGAGAGATACAAATACAAGATAACACCAAGACATGTTATCGAAGAGGAAACCGAAGAAGTCGGCGAAAAACCTCTCCGCGACCCTCCAAATCGAAATCGATCCACTAGTGAATAAGTTGGAGTACACGAATAACAAAATACCCTCCAAGCCTAGTTTACCCAATATACTTGAGCCCTTCAATCTCTTGCTACCAACAAGCTTCTCGGAATCTTATCTTCACTAGCTTGTCGGATCCTACAATACCACCCGATTGTATCTGCCAAGCCTCGCCTGCTTCTTTTTGCAAATCTCCAAATCTTCCTAAGCTCCAAAACACTCTCTACACTCTGAAAATGTGTGAGTTGTGTTTAGGTACAAATCTCCTCTTAAGATATAATAATGGGAGACGAAAGGAGAAGAGACTACAATGATTTCTCACTCAAGGATGAGTAGTTCTCTTTTTAAAAGGTGGGTATGTTGTAGAAACCTCTAAGGTTTGTTAGGACATATGTGTTTTCACTTGTTAACAACATATGTCACTTATTTATGTAAATTGGCTAATCTTTTGACAAAACACACTCTACTTGTAATTGGGTAATTCTAGGTGTTTTTAATACTTCAAAAAACAAGGTTTCAAGATCAATTGTTGAAATCATCAAGTTTGTCCAAGAAAAACAAGCTGAAGTGCAAAATCATTAAATCTCAACACCTGCTGGATAGCTCCTCGACACCTGCTATCTGTCGAGAATTATAAAATCAGATTTTCTGATTTGATTTCTTGGGATCTGTGAATATACTTTTGGGCCTTCTTTTCTCCTAACCCTAAACATATAAAAGGATTGTGTTAAGAGCCGTCAAACTGTACACAAGTTGCAAAAACATTGAGCAAACTTTGTTCAAGCAAATTGTGATCAAAGACGAAGTTCTTGACCTAGTTCATCTTCTCTGAAGAAGTTGCTGTGTATTTACACCAAAGGGTTTTGTGACCAAGCATCTTCCTGATCTTCATCGTGTAGGATGAACTGAAGAACTTTGCAGCCAACCTCTCCTTCTAAGTTGGTGTTTGAAGTCGCGTACTAGGATTCACGCATTGATTAGTCACATACTTAGGAGCTGTACATCAAAAGGGGGAACTGTCACTACAGATCAAGTCCAATTGGATATTGGGGTAAGGGTTCAACTGTAAGTTGGTAAGGTACTTGGGATTCATTTACTTGTAACTACTTGACTTGATAATAGTGGAGTTTCGAGAGTGGTGACCTGAAAATCATTCGGTGGGATTTTTGCCATAAGGGTTTTCCCCATTCGTAAACAAATCACCGTGTCTTTTAATTTCCGCTACATATTTAGTTTTTGGTGATTTGTTTGTACTTCCACGCAATTGCATGATAAATTGATTAATTAATAACTTGGCTAATTAATTAATTGATTTAATCACAAGGGGTCATTCAGTTTGTGGCCTATCAAGTGGTATCAGAGCAGACACACTCTGATTAGGTTTAATCTTTGCTGTGTTGATCCATTGACCTCTGTTGTCATGGCTATAACCGGCTTGAAGAGATCTTTGCTTTCAAATACATCTTGTTTTTCTAATCACTATTTGTTTGAGTGTCTTAGAAAATACAAGTTTAAAAGTTATTTGAATTCTTTTATAATGACTATTGGAAAAGATCTCAGCTTGGCTAAAAAGAAACTAGACTGTCTCAGAATATGCAAAGGAGTTCGTCTGAGAAGAGTGAAAGTTAAAGGATTAGCTCATAAAAGGCAGTGGAGTGAAAAAACCATTCCCTCTGATTTGTCATCTAAGCATAAAGTGTGTTTCATGATGAAGTCTACATTCAAAGTGATAAATACATGTCTATGGTATCTTGACAGTGGTTGCTCAAGACACATGACTGGAGACCGATATCTCTTTAAGATCTTTGAGCCTAAGAAAGGTGGTAATATGACTTTTGGCGATAGAAGCAAGTCACAAATTAAAAGGAAAGGAATCATATCTCTACCAGGACTGCCAGACATTGCAAATGTTCTTTATATAGAAGGTCTAAGGGTGAACCTATTGAGCATAAGTCAAATATGTGATCAAGACTTCATGGTGCTATTCTTAAAGGGAAAGTGTCTTGTCCTGGATGAGTCTAGAAAGAAGCTCATTAGTGGGGTTCGCACTTTGGACAACTGTTATGGATTGGTTCCTGATGCTGATATAGTGTATAATAGCATTTGTTTGCCTAAAGAAGATTTATGGCATCAACGAATGGGACATGCTAGTTACAAGCATCTATCCATTGTATCTAAGCATGAATTAGTCTTGGGGATACCAAAGCTTAGTAGAATGAGCAATGTGGTGTATGGACTATGTTAGCTTGGGAAACAGACGAAAGTTAAGCATCTAGGCACTCAGACATCAGCTACCTCCAGACCATTGGAACTTTTGCATTTAGATCTTATAGGTCCAATCAGAACTGAGTCTCTTGGTGGTAAGAGATACATCATGGTTGTGGTAGACGACTTCACTAGATACACTTGGGTCATCTTACTACGATCCAAGTCTGATGCTCCTGAGCACATTGAGCCTTTGTGCACAAGACTGTAGAATGAAAATATCTTAAAGATTGATCAAATTCGAAGTGACCATGGTAAAGAATTCGAGAACTCATACATGGAGTCTTTCTGCATAAGATCAGGTATATCTCAAGAATTCTCTGCTCCTATTACGCCTCAGCAGAATGGTGTGGTAGAAAGAAAGAATAGGGTTATTCAAGAGATGGCCAGAGCCATGTTGCATAATAAAGATGTGGCTCAAAACTTATGGGGAGAAGCCGTAAACACTGCATGTCATACGGTGAATAGGGTGTACTTCAAACCCGGTACCAAAAAGACTCCCTATGAGTTATGAAAAGGAAGAAAGCTAAATGTGAAGTATTTCAAGATCTTTGGAAGTACTTGCTTCATTCTCAAGGATAGAGAGAATGTGGGAAAGTTTGACTCTCGAAGCGATGAAGGCATATTTCTGGGATACTCGTCTACAAGTAAGGCTTATTGGGTATACAACAAGAGAACTATGAAGGTAACGAAAACAGTAAATGTTGTCATTGATGAGTCTTAAGAATCCAATTCTGAGAAAGGCATTGAGGAACTCTCTAAAGAAATTCTTCCTCCTGAGCCTAGGGAAGTTCAAGATATTGTTGAACTAGAACCTTTGTCCCCAAGTACTCCTAGTATTGTGGAAGACTCTGCAGATGCTCCTATTTCACCAGATTCTGAGTCTTATGAAGAAAAAGGACCTTCCTCTAGAATCAAATTAAATCATCATTCAGAAGTTATTGTGGGAAACATGAATGAACTCACATTAAGGAAACGTACTGTTGATAAATGTGTTGCTAACTTTGTGTCTTATTCTTGCTACTTGTCATAGGTTGAACCCAAGAAGGTTGAGGAAGTATTACAAGATGAAAGTTGGGTTGAAGCAATGCATAATGAACTACTTCAGTTTCAGAGGAATGATGTTTGAACTATAGTACCTAGATTAGAAGGTGAGCACATTATTGGTACAAAGTGGATATTCCGCAACAAGACTGATGAAGAAGGCAATGTGATTCACAACAAGGCTCGACTTGTGGCTCAAGGATACTCGCAAATGGAAGGAGTAGACTATGATGAAACATTTGCCTCAATTGCCTGAATGGAGTCAATCAGAATTCTCTTTGCCCTAACATGTCAGCTGAATTTCAAACTTTATCAGATGGATGTAAAGACTGTTTTCTTGAATGGGTTACTCAAAGAGGATGTCTATGTGGCTCAACCAAAAGGATTCATTGATCCATAGTTTTCGGATCATGTGTTGTACCTTAAAAAGGCACTTTATGGGTTGAAGCAAGCTCCTAAAGCCTGGTATGATAAATTCGCACAATATCTGGTGTCACATGGGTTCATAAAAGGAAAGGCTGATCAAACTCTCTTCATCAAAAAGAAAGATGGTGAGTTGATAATTGCTCAAGTCTATGATGATAATATCATCTTTGGGTCGACTAAGGATGAACTTGCTCATGGCTTCTCAAAACTCATGCAAGCCGAGTTCGAGATGAGCATGATTGGAGAGTTGACTCACTTCCTAGGATTGCAAATTCTCTAACAAGATTCAAGTATATTCCTTTCTACATCTAAATATGCTAAGAATCTTGTGAAAAAGTTTGGTTTGGAATCTGCTAGTTCTGTTAGAACCCCTATAAGCCCAAATGTTAAACTCACTGTAGACTTGTTAGGTAAGAGTGTTGATCCTTCTCTTGTTCCTTTTCCTCATGCATTTGCATCTAGTTTTATGCTTTGCTGTGTTTAACATGTTTTTGTGTGTTTACTTTCAGTTTTGTTTATTTTATCTTTGATATAAATAAAAAAATTGAAAAATAAAAAACAGTGTGTGTTTTGTGTACTTTGGTATTTGTGTACCTTGGATGGCCAATGAAACGGAGTTTTCTAAATTTTGTATCACTTGTAGCTTAGATGAGCATCTCTATGCACAACTAAGCAAGTGAGCTTTGTGGCTCTTGTTTGTGATGAGTAAGATTAAGTTATCTCTTAACACTCATATCACTCTTTTTGATGGATAGGACTAGAAAATTCTAAGAGAAATGCATAAATAACCATCTCACCAATGTTACCTGCCAATCATAATATGACACCTGTATGCTTTGGCATAGCAAAAGTGTAGTGTCAAAGACACTCGTATGTTTCAACATAGCAAAAGTGCAATGTCAAATGCTTAACATCTCGGGTATTTCTTTTCTCTCTTTATATGGCCATGCATGATATGCTAAAATAAAAGAAAATATGCAAAGAAAAATAAAAAGCAAAAATATCAAAAATGTTTTAAATATGGTTGCAAGTATGTATTCTAGGAGATGTGGGAGTTATAGGATGTACCTCGAAGGTGATAATCCCCATTAAATAGTTATGATTGTGTGTGAGTTAAAGTTATTTTCTCATATCTCAGATCGTCATAACATGTATACACATATGCAATCTTGCGATGTTTTTCACACACAACACACAATATTCTTTGCTATTTTTGATACATGTGCAGGTACAATATGATTTGCCCATCACAAAGGTTTTACATGTGCTAATGTATGCTCACTAAACTGTCTTGACTTATTTTTGAAAAATAAAACTGGTTAGACCTGTTTAGTGTGTGTGTGTGTTGTTGAGGATCTATGTGCTTAAAATTTTTGTTGAGAGATGATTTTGAGAGTTTTATATATTGATTGGATCAATGGTTGAGGTGTATGTTGGATTGCATTCATATCTGTGTTTTTCACTTCACGAAAAACTGCTTCTTAAAGCTATCTCGACACCTCCTTGACACCTCCTCGATATCTTGTTATCTGTCGAGCTTCTCAAGCCTTTTTCTTATCGCAATCTTGACACCTCTTCGACACCTGATAGATCAATCGAGAAAGTTCCTGTCTCCTTGATACCTTTTCGATACCCTGTCGATCGATCGAGTTTCTATTCTTTGAAAGTGGTTCTTGTACCTCGATACCTCTCGACACCTTTAGCTATCGAAGGCTTTTTCCTCGACACCTACCTCGACAGCTTCCTTGATACCTCTCGACACCTCAGCTGTCGAGAATTACTAAAGCTCCTATTTAAGCTGCTGTCGCAATCCGGATCTCATTTGCTTGGTTTCTCTCGATCTATCCACGACGGTTCCTCTCCCAAACTTGATTTTCTCACTCAAAACCTTCAACCCACGTGATTTCCAGCCCTTCCTTGCTTCAAATCACTTGGTAAGATCTCATTTTCCTTCATTTTTCATGCATTTCATGTTTTGAAGCTTAGGTTTTGGGGTTTTTGTAATTTTTTTTGGGGTTTTTCAAAATTAATGAGTTTTTCTTGAAATTTTGGATTGGGTTTTCACTTAAATTTGTTCAAAATGTCATACATTGCATTTCATGTGCATTAGAATAGTATTTTCATGCATTTAGATGTGTGTTTTCTACTTGTGTGCTGGTAGGATTGGATTGAGCTGAGCCAATGACGCTTTTTACTTTGCATGTCACATGTTCTTGCATTCCCCATGGATACATACTCATTGTTCAATATATTTGATATATGTGAACTATTTTGGGACTTTTCTGATTGTCTCATTCTTTATCTCTTTCTCATTCTGTTTACGTTAGTAGTGTCTATGGCACCTAAGCATAAATCCACTCTGGCTTGGAACCCTCTGCGTTCTGGAGCTTCTTCATCTTCTGATTCTACTCCTCTAAATCTTCGGTTCCGTGATGGAGATGCCTACAAGGCATTTTCAGAGAACTTTTCTAGACATGGTGTTCATTTGGAACGCCAAGTAATTTTGGCGAACTTCGCCGATACTAACCTTCCCTCTGTCATTCACAGTAAGGGATGTGAGTCACTGTGTGATGTCTCAGTCACATGTCCTCTTGTGCTCATTCAGGAGTTTTACTCCAACATGCACAAGATCGATCGTTCAATACCTCTCTTTTTCACTCGCGTTTGAGGAATGCGCATCCCTGTCACACCGCAGCTAGTTGCGAATGTGCTTAAGGTTCCTAGGATAGAGTTCCCTGACTATTCTTCTTGGTCTGAGGACTGTGTCCAAAGATGAGCTCATTTCTACTTTTTGTCAGCACCCAGCTAATTGGGGTGAGCATCAGTATACATCATGTAGACCTTTTGTTAAAGGTCCTAGATTCCTAAACATGGTAATGACTTTTGTACTCCATCCACTCTCTCACTACAACTCCACCATAGAGCCTCGTGCTTGATTTTTGTTATCTCTTTTTGAGCATCTTACTATAAATTTTCCTTCTCATTTCATCCTTTCTATCATAGATGTTCATTTAGATTCGGTGTCCCGTGATAAGCTTATCTTTCCTTCCGCTATCACAAGAATCTTACGCCATTTTTCTATCCCTTTTCCTGTGTCCGACCACTTCACACACATTTGTGCCATAGATGTTGCTACCGTAAAACGTAGTGAGACTCAGTTTAGGTCGAGACAAACGAATTCCACTCCTCCCTCCCGTTCAGCTCCATCCAGATCAGCTCCATCTACATTTGCTCCTTCTTCCTCTACGGGCGATGTATCTCTTGGAGACATCATGGCGTAGCTACAGCGCATGGATGCTCGCCTCGATACACTCTCCTCTGAGTTGTATCAGGTGAATGTTTGTGTTGGTCGTATTGTACGATGGTAGGCGACCATGGGTGGTTTTGCTTCTGAGGCTACTCCTTCACCACCTTCTCAGCGGCTTCTGACTCTAAGGATGATGATGATGATGGTGATGACGATGACGCTTCGGATGATAGTGATAGAGATGCTAGCTCTACTGATGAGATGTCTACATGATACTCTACCCTTTGTCACTCGTGGTAAAAAATGGGAAGTAGTTTTGGGTTATGAGAGTAGTCATCTTAGGGGGAGAGTTAGTATAAGACATTTTTGATAGGGGGATTGTTGATATTTTGAGGGATATAGTGAGGTTTTGATGTATCTTTTCTTTTCTATTCTTTATAGATACATTGTTGTTGTATATGAGGTCTTGTGACCAGTTTTACATACATTGTACTTATTTTCTCTCTATATGTGGATGTATGTTTCTTTCACCTCTCTCTTCATGTGTTGTTTCTTCTTTATCTTTATACACATGTTCATTATACTTGTATGCAATCTATTATTTATGTTTCATACAAGATGCTTTGATGAGTTTTGTTTAAAGTGTTTCAGAAATACAGGTTGTCAAAGTCTACTTGCCATAAACTCTTTTCTTGCAAAATTTTTTAAAAGTTTGTATTATGATAGATTTTATTGTATTCAACAAGTGAATATGAGTTGAGTGATTTATGACTTCTCTCATATGTTCATTTGTTTGTTGTGGTTTTGTCATGGATTGTCAAAGGGTGAGATTGTTAGGACATATGTGTTTTCACTTGTTAAGGACATATATCACTTATTTATGTAAATTGGCTAATCCTTTGACAAAACGCACTCTACTTGTAATTGGGTAGTTCTAGGTGTTTCTAATACTTCAAGAAACAAGGTTTCAAGATCAAGTGTTGAAGTCATCAAGTCTATCCAAGAAAAACAAGTTGAAGTGCAAAATCATTAAATCTCAACACCTGCTATCTGTCAAGAACTATAAAATTAGATTTTCTGATCTAATTTCTTGGGATCCGTGAATATGCTTTTGGGCCTTCTTTTCTTCTAACCATAAACATATAAAAGGATTTTTTTAAGAGCCGTCAAACTGTACACAAGTTGCAAAAATATTGAGCAAACTTTGTTCAAGCAAATTGTGATCAAAGATGAAATTATTGACCTAGTTCATCTTCTTTGAAGAAGTTGCTGTGTATTTGCACCAAAGGGTTTTATGACCAAACATCTTCCTGATCTTCATTGTGTAGGATGAACTGAAGAACTTTGTAGCCAACCTCTCCTTCTAAGTTGGTGTTTAAAGTTGCGTACTGGGATCCGCGCATTGATTAGTCACGTACTTGGGAGCCATGCATCAAAAGGGGGAACTGTCACTACAAATCAAGTCCAATTGAGTATTGGGGTAAGGGTTCAACTGTAGGTTGGTAAGGTACTTCTGATTCCTTTACTTGTAATCGTTTGATTTGATAATAGTGGAGTTCTGCTGCATATTTAGTTTTTCGTAATTTGTTTGTGCTTCCACGCAATTGCATAATAAATTAATTAATTAATAACTTGGTTAATTAATTAATTGATTTAATTACAAGGGGTCATTCAGTTTGTGGCCTATCAAAGTTTTCTCTCTGAACAACATCCTCTTACTTTTTAGTGTAATGATGGTATATATAGTATAGGTGAAGGGTAAGAAAGTCACACTTAAAATCTTTTAGGCAAAGAGTTTCATGGGTACCTCACGAGATGGCCTGTCTCGTGAAATACTCGCGAAATGCAGCTTGACACTTGACTCTTCAGCTTCCAGCATGTGCTTCTCATGTGGCCTTTCTGCGGGAACCTTTACTCGCGAACTTCTTGTGAGCTAGTTGCAAAATTACAATGATCTTCATTACATGCTTGATTCTTCACCAACTTAATACTAAACCCAATACAATATAATCCCACAAAATACAAGGAAATAAATTAATGCAATTACAACACTTTTTGTCATGGAATAAAACCAACATAAAACATAGTTGTAAATCACAACTTTACAATTGTTAGGACATATATGTTTTAACTTGTTTAAGAACATATGTCACTTAATTATGTAAATTGGCTAATCCTTTGACAAAACGCACTCTGCTTGTAATTGGGTAGTTCTAGGTGTTTTTAATACTTCAAGAAACAATGTTTCAAGATCAAGTGTTGAAGTCATCAAGTCTGTCCAAGAGAAAGCAAGTTGAAGTGCAGAAATTTTAAAGCTCGACACCTCTCAATAGCTACCTCGACACCTGCTATCTGTCGAGATTTAATAAGTCAGATTTCCAATCTGATTTTCTTGGGATCCGTGAATATGTTTTTGGGCCTTCTTTTCTTCTAACCCTAAACGTATAAAATGATTATTTTAAGAGCCGTTTTGAGTGACGCAAGTTGCATATTCATTAAGCAATCTCTGTTTAAGCAAATTGTGATCAACAGACGAAGTTCTTGACCTAGTTCATCTTCCATCAAGAAGTTGCTGTGTATTTGCACCATAGGGTTTTGTAACCAAGCATCTTCCTGCTATTCATCAGAAAGGATGATCTGAAGAACTTTGCAGCCAACCATTCTTCCTCAGTTGGTGTTCTGAAGTCGCGTACTTGGATCCACGCATTGGTTAGTCACGTACTTGGGAGCCGTGCATCAAAGGTGGAGACTGTCACTACAGATCAAGTCCAATTGGGTATTGGGGTAAGGGTTCAACTGTAGGTTGGTAAGGTACTTGGGATTCCTTTACTTGTAACCGCTTGATTTGATAATAGTGGAGTTTCGGGAGTGGTGACTTGAAAATCACCCAGTGGGGTTTTTGCCATTAGGGTTTTCCCCATTCATAAACAAATCATCGTGTTATGTATTTTCCACTACTTATTTAGTTGATTGGTGATTTGTTTGTGCTTCCATAAAATTGCATGATTAATTGATTAATTAATTACTTGGCTAAATTAATTAATTAGGGTTAATCACAAGGGGTCATTCAGATTGTGACCTATCAAGTGCTATCAAAGCAGGCACACTCTGATTAGGATTTAATCTTTGTTGTGTTTGATTCATTGACCCTTGTTTGTCATGGATAGGAGACAATCATTAATTATACCTCCTTTATTTGATGGCACTAACTATGCATACTAGAAAGCACGCATGAGAGCTTTCTTGCAGTCTTTAGATGAAAAGGTGTGGCAAGCTATAGAGATTGGCTGGACTAAGCCAACAGAAGATCTGGCCGATTGGGATGATTCTAAGATCAAGGCGGCTAACTTCAATAGCAGAGCGTTAAATGCCCTATTTGGCGCAGTCACAAATGAGGAGTTCAAAAAGATATCCTCAACTGAAACTGCCAAGAAAGCTTAGACCATCCTCTAGACTACCTATGAAGGCACAAAGGCCGTCAAAGACTCAAAACTTCAGAGGCTTACTACAAGCTTTGAAGAAATTAAGATGGAGGAGGATGAGTCATTTGATGAGTTCTATACCAAGCTCAAGGACATAGTGAACTTAGCCTTCAATCTTGGAAAAACCATCCCTAAACCCAAGATTGTAAGGAAGGTGCTCAGATCTCTACCTGAGAGATTCCATGCCAAGATTACGGCGATAGAAGAATCAAAGGACATTGACAAGATTCCTTTGACTGAGCTAGTAGGTAACTTGCAAACCTATGAGATAGGACTATCTAGGATTGGCAAGTCAAGTAAAGGTAAAAGCATGGCCTTAAAGGCGAAGAACAGTGATACAGATGAGTCTTCAGATGATGAAGATTCTAAGATGAAGTCCTACATCACTCGGCAATTCAAGAAGTTTATGAAGAATGTCAATGGAAGGAGTTTCGACAAGGACCGGAGGCAGTTCAGTTCTTCACAGTCTAAAAGCTAAGACAAGGGGAAGAAGGATGCTAAGGATGGAAGTCAGTACACTGTTCCTGCAGGACCAAAATGTTTTGGATGTCATGGGTTTGGACACATGAAACATGAGTGTCCTACATATCTCAAAAGCATTGGGAAAAGCAAGGCACTTGTTGCAACTCTAAGTGACACTGAGCCTGAAGATGATTCCGACAATGAGGATGACGGAATCTTAAATGCTTTTACCGCCACAGTCAATCCTACTGAAAGGATTGTTGAAGAAGTGGATGAAGAAGAAGAACTGGTGGAATCAAAATTTAAGAAAATGGATGATCAAGATGATATCCATTCAGCCTATGAAAAGCTTTATAAGCTCTCTGAAAAGCATGAGAAATTATACAGGCTGGCCACTAAGAAGCTCAGTGATGTGGAACTTGATCGTGAAGAGTTGTCCACAAAGTTTGATGAGGTGAATCAAACTATTGGAGCACTGAGATTTGAAAACACCTTTTTGGCCGAGAAGACCAAGAAGCTTGAAGCAGAGTTGTTTCAAGTCAAAGCTCAACTAGAGAGGACTTCAAGTGCAAGGCTTGATGAGATGCTGAGCAATCAGAAATCTGCTTCGGATCGAACTAGTTTGGGGTATGGTATTTCTTTCTTAAATACTGCTTCTACTAGCAATACTGTTTTTGTTCCTCTTGCTAATAATACTGAAATTGAGAATATTGATGTCAAAACTGAATTAGCTAGTGAGAACTTAGACAAAGATAAATCCATCTTAGAAGCACCCCCTAAGCAAGATAAGAAAGATGATAAAAACCCTAGGGCTAAGAAGACAAACTCTCAAAAACCTAAACAAAAGAAGCAGCATCTCTGTTATCATTATGGAGCTGCCGGTCATACTAAACCAAATTGCTATAAGTGGTTAGCCACTCAACAGAGTAATGGCATGATAGCATCTGGAAACCATAATCAGCTTCAATCCTCGCTTGCTCCTCTTGGAGATCTTCTGAAAACCCTCATGTTCCTTTCGAACTTGAACGGGTTAAATTCTTCCCCCTCACCGCCGGTTCAAGGATTCAATCAAAGGAAATGCTCTTCTAAGGTGTGGAAGAAAAAGGACTTTAAGTGATTTCATCACTTTCTTTTTCCTTTTTGTTTTTCTGTGTTTTGCATTGCTTGTGTGTTTTGTTTTTTTTCTGAGTCAGTCTAGTTTTTGCATTATTTTGTTTAACATGTTTTGTGTGTTTACTTTCAGTTTTGTTTATTTTTTTTATTCAAAAAAAAATTGAAAAATCAGAAAAATACAAAAACAGTGTGTGTTGTGTGTACTTTGGTACTTGTGTACCTTGGATGGCCAATGAATCAAAGTTTTCTAAACTTTGTATCACTTATAGCTTAGATGAGCATCTCTATGCACAACTAAGCAAGTGAGCTTTGTGGCTCTTGTTTGTGATGAGTAAGATTAGGTTATCTCTTAAAACTTAACACTCATATCACTCTTTTTGATGGGTAGGACTAGAAAATCCTAAGAGAAAGGCATAAATAACCATCTCACCACTGGTGCCCGCCAATTATAATATGACACCTGTATGCTTCGGCATAGCAAAAGTGCAGTGTCAAAGACATTCGTATGCTTCGGCATAGCAAAAGTGCGATATCAACTGCTTAACATCTTAGGTATCTCTTTTCTCTCTTTTATATACCCATGTATGATATGCTAAAATAAAAGAAAACATGCAAAGAAAAATAAAAAGCAAAAAGATTAAAAATGCTTTATATATGGTTGCAAGCGTGTATTCTAGGAGATGTGGGAGTTATAGGATGTACCTTGAAGGTGATAGTCCCCATCAAACAGTTATGATTGTGTGTGAGTTGAAAGTTATTTTCTCATATCTTAGATCGTCATAACATCTATACACATATGCAATCTTGCGATGTTTTTCACACACAACACGCAATATTCTTTGCTACTTTTGATACATGTGCAGGTACAATGTGATTTGGCCATCACAAAGGTTTTACATGTGCTAATGTATGCTCACTAAACTGTCATAACTTGTTTTTGAAATATAAAATTGGTTAGACTTGTTTAGTGTGTGTGTGTGTTTTGCATGATCCTTGTGCATATTTTCTTGTTGAGAGATGTTTTGAGAGGTTTATCACTTAAGTGGATCTTTGGTTGAGATGTGTGTTAGATTGCATTCATGTCTGTGTTTTTCCCTTCTCGAAAACCTGCATTTTTCTGATGGCTAGACACTTCCTCGATACCTAGTCATCTGTCGAGCTTCTCATGTTGTTTCTTATCGCAATCTCGTAATCTCTTCGACACCTAATGGATTGATCGAGAAAGTCTTTGTCCCCTCGATAGATGCTCGACACCTATTGGATCGATCGAGATTCACTTGTGATGTTTAAGTCTTCTTTCTCGACACCTGTCTCGACACCTTGTGGATTGATCGAGATTTCTTCTATCCTCTCGACAGCTTCTCGATACCTTATCGATCGATCGAGCTTCATGTATCTGCAATTGGCCTTGTTCCTCGATACCTCTCGATACCTGCATCTGTTGAAGGCACATTTCCTCGATACCTTCCTCGATACCTTCCTCAATACCTCTCGACACCTCAGCTGTCGAGAATTACTGAGGTGCCTATTTAAATGTTGTTCACGTTTTTTCTCTCATTTCTCTTGATCTCACTCGATCTGTTCGAGGCTCTTCATCTTCCCAACTTGATTTTCTCACTCAATCTTCAACCCTACTTGGATCTTGCTCATTCCTTGCTTCAATCTCTTGGTAAGATCACTTTTCCCTTTCATTTTCATGCATTTCATGTTTGAAAACCTATTTTTTGGGATTTTTCATAAAAATTTGGGGTTTTTCAAAATTGTTGAGTTTCTCTTCAAATTTTGGGTTGGGTTTGTACTTAAATGATTTCAAAATGTCATACATTGCATTTCATTTGCATTATAATGATATTTACATGCATTTAAATGTGTGCCTTATGTTTGTGTGCTGCTAGGATTGGATTGGGCTAAGCCCATGATGTTTTTTCTTTACGTGTCACATGCCCATGCATTCCCATGCATACGTACTTGTTGTTCAACTTATTTGATATTTGAATTGTGTTTGGGACTTTTCTGATTGTTTCCCCCTCTATCTTTTTCTCATTCTTTTACGTTAGTAGTGTCTATGGCACCCAAACGTAAAGGATTGGATTGGGCTGAGCCCATGATGTTTTTTCTTTACATGTCACATGCCCATGCATTCCCATGCATACGTACTTGTTGTTCAACTTATTTGATATTTGAATTGTGTTTGGGACTTTTCTGATTGTTTCCCCCTCTATCTTTTTCTCATTCTTTTACGTTAGTAGTGTCTATGGCACCCAAACGTAAATCTACTCCTGCTCGGAACCCTCTGCGTTCTGGAGCTTCTTCCTCTTCAAATAATACTCTTTTTAACATCTGGTTCCGTGATGGAGATGCTCATAAGGCATTTTCAGAGAACTTTTCTAAACGAGGTGTTCATTCAGAACGCCACGTTATACTGGCAGACTTCATCGATACTGACCTTCCCTCTGTCATAAACAGTAGGGGATGGGGGTCACTGTGTGACATCCCGGTCACTTGCCCTCTCGTGCTGATACAGGAGTTCTACTTCAACATGCACGGGATTGATCTTACAGTACCTCATTTTATCACTCGCGTTCGAGGTATGCGCATTCCCGTCACACCGCAACTTGTTGCGGAGGTGCTTAGGGTACCTAGGATAGAGTTTCCTAATTACCCCTCTTGTGAGCGTCTGAGGACTGTGTCCAAGGATGAGCTCATCTCTGCTTTTTGTGAGCGCCCTGTTGATTGGGGTGAGCATCAGTTCACATCATGTAGGCCTTTTGCTAAAAGTCCTAGATTCATTAACATGGTGATGACTTTTGTTCTCCATCCTCTTTCTCATTATAACTCTATCACAGAGCCTCGTGCTCGATTTTTGCTTTCCCTACTTGAGCATCTTACTATAGACTTCCCTTCTCACTTCATCCGGTCTATCATAGAGGTCTATCTTGACTCGGTGTCCCATGATAAGCTCATCTTTCCTTCTGCTATCACGCGTAATCTACGCCATTTTTCTGTTCCCTTTCCTGTGTCCGACCACTTCACACACATATCTACCATAGACGCCGCTACTGTAAAACGTAGTGAGGCGCAGTTCAGGTCGAGACAGCCAGGTGCCATTCCTCCCTCCCGTTCGGCGCCTTCCAGATTCGCTCTATCTACATCTGCTCCTTCTTCCTCTTCGAGCGATGTATCCCTTGGTGATATTATGGCGCAGCTGCAGCGCATGGACACTCGCTTTGATACACTCTCTGCTGAGTTGTATCAGGTGAATGTTCATGTGGGTCGTATTGCACGACAGCAGGTGATCATGGGTGGATTTGCTCCAGAGGCTACTCCTTCATCATCTACTCCAGCAGCGTCAGATTCTGAGGATGATGATGATGATGATGATGGGGATGCTAGCTCTGCTGATGAGATGTCTACATGACACTTTACCCTTTGTCACTCATGACAAAAAAAAGGGAGTAGTTTCGGACTATGAAAGTAGTCATCTTAGGGGGAGAGTTAGTATAGGACATTTTTGATGGGGGGAGTGTTGTTATACTTGAGGGGTGTAGTGAGGCTATATGTATTTTTTTCTTATCTTTTAGATACATTAGTCTTGTATATGAGGTCTTTTGACCATTTTTACATACATTGTACTTATCTTATCTTTTATATATGTTGATGTATGTTTCTTTCATCTCTATCTTCATGTGTTGTTTCTTTTCTATCTTTATACACATGTTCTTTATACTTGTATGCAACCTATTTATTTCTGTTTCACACAAGATGCCTTGATGAGTTTTGTTTAAAGTATTTCAGAAATACAGGTTGTCAAAGTCTACTTATCATAAGCTCTCTTCTTGCAAAGTTTTTCAAGAATTTGTGTTAGGATAGATTTTATTGTATTCAACAAGTGAATATGAGTTGAGTGATTTATGACTCCTCTCATATGCTCATTTGTTTGTTGTGGTTTTGTCACAGATTGCCAAAGGGGGAGATTGTTAGGACATATATGTTTTAACTTGTTTAAGAACATATGTCACTTAATTATGTAAATTGGCTAATCCTTTGACAAAACGCACTCTACTTGTAATTGGGTAGTTCTAGGTGTTTTTAATATTTCAAGAAACAATGTTTCAAGGTCAAGTGTTGAAGTCATCAAGTTTGTCAAAGAGAAAGCAAGTTGAAGTGCAGAATCTTTAAAGCTCGACACCTCTCGATAGCTACCTCGACACCTGCTATCTGTCGAGATTTAAAAAGTCAGATTTCCAATCTGATTTTCTTGGGATCCGTGAATATGTTTTTGGGCTTTCTTTTCCTCTAACCCTAAACATATAGAAGGATTATTTTAAGAGCCATTTTGAGTGACACAAGTTACATATTCATTAAGCAATCTCTGTTTAAGCAAATTGTGATCAACAAACGAAGTTCTTGACCTAGTTCATCTTCCATCAAGAAGTTTGATAGAAATTTAGACTCCTTAAACACACAGATTGCGTAGCCTAGATTAATTAGCCAAGTTGTTACTTAGTCAAATTATGAAATTCTAGGTTAAAGCAATCAAATAATCATATCAAGATATAAAGCAGCAGAAAATAAATAAACACAAAATATGATCACCTAGGAAACCACTCGGTAAAAACCTGGGGAGGATTTGACCCACCAATCCTCAAGGCATAACAGAATTCACTATGAAAGAATTGAAGTTCTTACAGAAGGACTACAAGCTCCCCGCTCGACTTCCTAATGCTACCCACCAGTAAAACTTCCTGACACAACCACGCGCAAGCTCCAAATCCACGGACTACTTCTTTCTTAAATTCTTCAATCAGCTACAAGCTCCCCGCTTGCTTTTCTTTTAAGTTCCAATGGTTGCAACAGTAATGATCTTCAAGATGTTGAAATCATCTCTATCTTGAAAACCCTAAGTTTTGTGTAAAAGAAGTCTCCTCAAAGATCTCACACGAGATTCACACAAAACAGTAATGTATGAGCAACAAAGCAATATGGACAACCTTCAAAAACATGGCTAGGGTTTTGTTTATATACCTAGGGTAAAAACACAAAACCCTAAACGTTTAATGAAGTAGGGTTGAGTTGGAAAATCTGCAGAAAATTCAACCTGTGCGATTTTCGATCGATCGAGTCTACTCTTCGATCGATCGAGCCAGGCCGAAAGTCCCAAGTACTTCTGCAGCCACTCGATTCCAACTTTACAATATTAAACCAACTTTGAGCAATTCTAAACAAGACTAAATACAATGTTTTGATCATGGTTTACCAACATTACAAATTAGAGTTCTAAATACATAAAATCCTAAGACCTTAGAACCTAACAAACTCCCCCTTTGGCAATCTGTGACAAAACTCTAATTAACAGCTCAAAGTTTTACAAAAACAAAAAGCCCTTTACAAAGGTAATGCTCATAAAATCAAATTCAGCCTAACTACTATTTATCAGTTGTAAGTGTAAACAGCAGTTTAGTTGAATCAACCTGTATATTCCTGAAATACTCAACAAACGCATAAACGCATGTGTGATAGAAAAGAGTAAAACAACAGGTATAACATTCTTGTAAGATTCACACAACACAAAATAAAGACATATAAGAATGATCAAGTCATAAATATAAATCAATACGCAGTGAATCATAAATCAACAAGAATCAATAAAAAATAAATGTATATCAATCAATGTTACTCCCCTTAACATGAATATCCCCAAAAATGATATACATAGTGAAGCACCTAGATACAATCTAAAAACAATATCTCCCCCTAACTACAAAAACCCTCTACAAGTCAAAACTCCACTCCCACTTTTTGTGACGGAATACCAAAGAGCACTCATGAGTCGCCATCAAAAGGAGGTGGTGAGGGAGAATGAAGACGTGCTAAATCAACTCGGAGAGCACGAATCTCATCCAGCAAGTCCACCAAAATCTGACCATAAGCCTACTGAACAGTCATGACAGTCTCCAAAGTACGACGAACATCGAAGTCGGCCGAAGGAGGTGGAGGAACATCAGCAACAACAGTATCAGCACCAACTGGATCAGGAATATCCTCACCAGCAAGACCTGCAGAAGAAGAAGGAGGAGGAGGTATGCTACTAGAGGGCTCAGACCTAGGGTGTTTAGAACCAACTTGAAGATGAGCAGCCCTCTGTCTAAGAAAAGACGCACCGACAGGAGCAATCACAGGAACAAGCTTAGAGGAAGGAAAGCCACTAAGATCAAGATAAAGAAGAATCCTATGAATGAAAATAGGATGAACAAGGGCATGTGAAGTGGATGAACTCCTATAAATTTCGTTCAAAGAACGAAGAAAAAGATGAGGAAAAATGATAGGAGCATAAGTAACCAGAACGTACAAAAATACACACTTTTTAAGAGGAATGGTGTGCACATGAGAGATAGGCCAGATGGAATGACAAGTTATCCGAAAGAACAAATAGTGTAACCCGGAGAGCTCAGCAGAAGTGATCCGAGGATCAGAACCCCACTGGACAGAAGTACCAGTGATGAAAGATAAAACATCGCTCAGCTCGGGAGACTCGTCAAAAGGATAGACAGGATCCCTAACCAACGTACCCCTAGAGCAGCAGCCACTACCTGAGGAGTAATGGAGTACTCTACGCCTCGTATCCAACTCTTTACTAAAGTGTTGGAATCATAGATGCGGATAGAGATGTTCGAATAGAACTCTCTAATCAAGGCAGAAGGTGGAGGAGGATCAGAAATGTCTAACAAAGGTAACCACCCCCGACGCTCAAAGTTTGCCCTAATGGCAGGATCTAGCTCATCCAACACAATAGAACGCTCCGCCCAAATCTTCCTCTTAAGGTTAAGCTTCTCAAAAAGATCTTGGTTTTTCTCACTCGGAAACCTCTCACGGTCAAAGGAGGGAGGGGATGGAGAGGAAGAGGGAAGGGACCTACGGGCTCTAGTTTTCCTAGGCATGATGCTAAGGAAAGGACAAAGACACAAAGAGAAAACCAAAAGAAAGTAGAAGAAAAATAAAACCAAAGGCAGACTGCAAGTTAGCAAAAAAAAATATATAATTAAAATCTATATGATGCATGAGCAGATACAATGCCATGATGCATGTACTAATGCAGTGAGCAATTAAGTTCAATTGAGATCAAATTGACAAAATTGGCTTGAGCAGGGAATTTTCTTAACAAAACCCTAAAAATTTAACATCAACTGGAAATTTTTAAAACAAAATGATGAATTGAGCATTATAAAACACAACACATAGATTATAATGCTTAATTTCATCAAAACAACAACCCAATTTCATCAAATTCTACTCAATTTAACAAAATCCCCAATTCGGATCAATTAGAAACCCTAGAATTTTCAAATTTTCACCAAACTCAAAATTGATCAAATTAATCACCAAGGATTATGTTTATGATGTGTCCCCACAAAAACCCAATGATCAATTGCATAAAACATGGCTTGAATCAAATGAAAATTCCAAAATATCAAAGTGCAAAAATCGCCCCTTAAATGCATGAATTTATGCATGAAATGATGAAAAATAAATCAAAAGGAAGGGTAAAAATGTCTTACCAGCTTGAGGAGAGAGAGATTTTGCAAAAACAACGGACGAAAACGACAAAAATCTTGATGTGGAGCCTTGCTAACTCGGAGAGAGAGAAAAAAGTTTGAAAAAGTTTTGAATAGTAACTTTGATAAAGTCAGAAAAGAACCTTTTAAAAACATTTTTCACGATATTCGATTGATCGAAAATTACATTCGATCGATCGAATGAAACAGTCATTTTAGAACAAACGAGAGCACTTTTTCGATCGATCGAAAAACAGGCTGGATCGATCGAAATGGGCAAAGGCTCACTAAATTTTGAGAAAAAATCCAGTTTTGAAAGACACAAACCAAAATTTTTAAAACAACTCCACAAAGCATTAAATTGTAAAAACAACATGCATGAGTATGAGATGGAATGATTTTTTCTTCAAAAAACCAAAATTTGAAACCCAATTTTCTCAAAAACAAATTTCAATCATACTTCCATTGAATTTTTTCAAGCAACAAAAATGTTGTGCACAAATCTCAAGATATTTTCAAACTTGGTTGGTCAGACCATAAACACACACACTATTATGTACAGTGTTTAACAAAAGTAACTTGTGTAGTGTGTGATACTAGCAAAAACTTGAGATACATGTGAGGTGATATGTGAATGGCGATCAAACACAAAGTCTACACAATTCATCACATAGAATTTAAAAGAGACTATCACCTAAAGAGTTACATCCTATAACTCCTACATCTCCTAGAACAAAAGCTTGCAATCATGTAAGTTTCTTGTATTTTTGCCTCTTGTTTGTATGAGATGGCATTCAGCCTAATAGTACACACCGGTTTGAATTAAGTGAATTGGCATCAATCCTAATAGTACACACCGGTTTTAATTTAATTTAAGGCTACACTTTATGTTCTTTTTGTACATGTGCTACACTTTCTCGAGCACAGATTCTTATGATATGCACTAAGGTGTTCATGATTGGCTAGTGAACAGTGGTGAGATGATTATTTATGCCTTTCTCAAAAGAATCAAGTCCGACAGTTAAATAACATATAACTTCATGATTAAGACAAGGAGATTAAAAACCATACACATCTTTCCCACACAACATACACTACAAAGTTTCAACTAGTCAAGTGCAATGAAAAAGTTCATCAAAGTTAAACAAGGTACACAGACCATGATATGTGTCAAAAGATAGACCAACCTTGTTTTTCAAAAATCAAGACAAATAGTGACTAACATAATATTTGCTTTCTCCTTCCCTTTTTTTTTTTTTTTTTAATTAAAAGAGAAAACATATACATCCTAGAATGAAATGCATGAATGTAATGCAATGCAAGTCCTAGAACAAAAACAACAAAAAGACAAAAGAAACAAAGAACAATGGTCACCAAAGAAAAAGGCAATTAAGCACAAGAACCATGTCAGAAAGACTCAGTTAGTTTGAGTCTTTTGCATCCAAGACCTTTTGGATGCACCACGAGCATTGGAGTTCTTATTCACATTCGAGTGATTCCCAACTCCAGAATTGGAATAAAGGTTTAACACCTTTACCAATTCACCAATTAGTGCCATAGGGTCTTGTGCTTGAGGCACAGGCACTTTTGGTTTAGTTGCTCTCTTATCAGCTTGACGCTTGTAACAATTAGGACGAATATGTCCAGATTTACCACAATAATGACAAACCCAAGCAGGTTTACCATGCATCTTGTCCTTAGATTTGGTAGGCTCCTTAGGTTTAGATTCTCTTAAGTCTACCCTAATCTTCTTAGGTGGTGAAACTTCTATAGGATTAACTACCTCACTCACAGGTGGTTTGACAGTTTCACTCACAACCTTACTCGCAGAAGGTTCAGACGAAGAAGCAGGAACAAAATTTGTGGAATGTGGAGTAGAGCCAAAGATGCTTTCAACCTATCCCAACCCAGATTTATCTGCAGGATACTTTTGAACATTCAACATGTGATCAAGTTTAGAACTAGCAGATCTAGCAATAAATAAATCATGTTCTAAAGTTCTAACTTTATCAAGCAAAAGCATGTTCTCAGATTTAACATTATTCAGAAGCTCATTAGCATCAAACAGTTTAACAAGCAAATTTTTCTTTTCAAGCTCCAGAGAGTCAATTTTCTCTAGGCCAAGATCAACTTTCATAGCATCCTTTGCAGCAATTTTGCAAAGTTTGTTATAGGCCTCTTGAAGATCTACGTCTTTAGAGAGTTCCCCATCAGAAGGGTTCTCTTCAGCAGATACGCTTTCACTGACCATAGCAGTAGCTGTGAAAGCGATGAAGTTTCCATCCTCGTCACACCCGGACTCATCATCAAAAACCTCATTATCACTAAGGGTTATAGCCATAGCTTTACCCTTAGTCTTCAAAAATGTAGGACATTCAAATTTCATATGACCATACCCTTGACAACCAAAACACTGAGGACCCAAAAAATTATTAGAAGATTGACCAGCTCTATTATTTGGTTTTTCAAAATTATTTACCTTAGTGGGATCATTCTTCCTAAAATTTCTAGGTTCAGCAGTGTTGGTACCTCTTGCCTTTCTATTTGTATTCCTAAGAAAGTTCTTAAAATTTTTGGCAAGATAGGCAGTCTCTGTAGCAGAGAGCTCATCATCAAATCCACCACCATCAACATCATCAACTGACTTAAGAGCCATTGATTTGGATTTGTTTACTTTAAGTAGGTCAGACTCATAGGATTGGAGAGATCCTACAAGTTCATCTACAGGGATGGAGTCCACATCCTTGCTTTCAGTAATGGCAGTCACTTTGGGTCTAAAATCTTCAGTTAAAGATCTAAGAATCTTCTTAACAATTTTAGGTTGATCATAGATTTCACCCAAATTAAAAGCAGAATTGACAATATCATTCAGTTTGGCATAAAATTCATCAAAGGATTCATCATCAGACATCCTAATACTCTCAAACCTAGAAGTCAATTGTTGCAATTTATTAATCTTAACTGTCTTTGTGCCTTCATGCACAGTTTGGAGGATTTTCTAAGCAATATGAGCAACCTCAACATTAGAGATCCTCTTAAATTCCTCCATAGAAACAACATTGAAGATGGAATTCATAGCTTTGCTATTGAAGCCTGCTGCTTCTTTTTCAGAAGTTTGCCACTCACTCACAGGAGTAGTGGGTTTCTCCCATCCGTATTCAACAGAATTCCAAACCCTCTCATCAATGGATTTCAGGAATGCTTTCATCCTTACTTTCTAATAAGCATAGTTGTTCCCATCAAAGTGAGGAGGAACAAACAAAGAGTG